>CM024174.1:9962983-10540483 GCA_013433145.1 Ascaris suum
TATCGAATGATTCAAATCTTTGCCGTTGAAGAACTCAGCTAGCATTTTTTGCACTTTGGGAATTCGCGTGGAACCACCAACCAGAATCACTTCATCAATTTGGCGCTTATCCAAGTGAGCATCGGTGATCGCCCTCGCAACAGGCTCGAGGGTCTTCCGGAAAAGATCGATACATAGCTCCTCGAAGCGTGCCCGTGAAATTTTCGAGTTCATGTCCACTCCTTCGTAGAGACTATCCACTTCGACGACGGCCTCCGTCGAACTGGACAAGGTACGTTTAGCACGCTCACAAGCCGTACGAAGACGTCTCAATGATCGAGGACTTCGTGATATATCCTTGCCAGTTTTACGCTTAAACTCATCAATGAAAAATTTTACCATACGATCATCGAAATCCTCTCCACCCAGATGTGTATCACCAGCTGTCGACTTCACTTCAAACAAAGAGCCTTCTGCAATCGAGAGAATCGAAACGTCGAAGGTACCACCGCCTAAGTCAAAGATGAGCACGTTTTGATCCCCACGCAGCTTCTTGTCAAGACCATAGGCGAGTGCAGCGGCTGTGGGTTCGTTGATGATTCGCAACACATTCAAGCCGGCAATCGTGCCAGCGTCCTTCGTGGCTTGACGCTGGCTATCGTTAAAATATGCCGGCACTGTGATGACGGCTTCTCGCACTGGACGACCGATGAACGCTTCGGCGGTTTCTTTCATTTTCACAAGAATCATCGATGAGATCTCCTCGGGAGTGAAAACTCGTTTTTCACCTTTGAACTCCACTTGAACAGCCGGTTTCCCACCTTTGGAAACGATTTTGAATGGCCAATGACGCATATCTTCCTGTACTTTAGGGTCGTCCATTTTGCGGCCTATGATGCGCTTTGCATCGAATATTGTATTTTCCGGATTTCGAGCCACTTGATCGTAAGCCGGATTACCGATCAAACGCTCGCTTTCAGTAAATGCCACATAAGACGGTGTTGTCTTATTGCCTTGATCATTGGCAATTATTTCCACCTTACCATATTGGAATACTCCAACACAACTGTAAGTAGTACCTAAGTCGATTCCAACAGCTGCACTACTTGACATCTTGTTAATACTGTAGCTTAATGTGGTAGATAAGTAGGATGTAGTATATTAGTAGCGCATCAATAAAATATTCGGAGGAACGTCAGATAGAAGTGCAAAATCAGGTGCAGTTTACGTAATCCACCACTTAGCGAAATTCTCTAATGCAAATAAATTGAATCATTCGCTAACGAATACTATAATATCAGCTGGTAATAGCAATAATCGAGTTGATCACGACAATAAGATGGCAATGCAACAGAGGTTGCAGGAAATATAAATGTAGAGTGAGGCTGTTATTGCATCAACACGTCGGGTGTTAATCAAGAACAGGAAACGTCGACAAGGCGCAACTCTGTGCAAGTGTTTATTATTTTGAAGTGCGCTCGTGCTTCCTCACCATTGCGCGTTTTGTCAGCATCACTCGCCTTTATGTTTTCGTTGATTTCTGCTAACCTCTGGCGGTAAATTTACACTCAGTATCGCATCTCTATGAATAAGAAACCACCCACCTGTTGCCGAATCTTCTGGAAATCACAAATTGTGACTATATTTTTCGCATTGCAAAACGAATGTGCAAACATTTGTTGAACGTCATTCTGCCAAATGGCAAATGTTTGCGAGGTGTTTGAGTCAGAACATACGGGCAATTTGATGCAATCGATAGAACAACAAACAGCATAGAGAGAAGAAAGTCAGCTGAGCTGGCAAAATAGGCTTGATTGCAGTTTTCTTCTAAAACGACGCAGATTGCTCAAACTTTTTCCTTCTTCCGCTTGGCCACTTAGTGCCAATAGCAATAGCAGCACTACCTCAATGTTCACAAGTTTAGAAATTGCATAAAGAATTTTTAAAATATTCTAAGGGTTGATAAAAAGTGGGAGAGGTTCTTGTCTTGGTATTTTTGGCAGCTACTCGAACAATGAGGTAGTCGTGCCGGTTTTTCGATCTTTCGAGAAGACTTTGCCAGTATCTCTAAAATTCAGATCTTTTGGGATAGAGATTTAGCTGGTTTTAATAACAGGCACTCTCCCTCACACTAGTGACAAAATTTGTTTGTTTGTTTGTTTGTTTGTTTTTTTAGTTAGGAGGATTTGTATTTATCCGTTCAAGCATAGTCGAGCATTTTATACCTTTGAATTTTAATTAAAGAGCATAAATTCGATCCTATTTTATCCTTAAAGCGTGCATTGGAGAAGACGAACCAGAACAGCGGGAACAATTATTTGCAACGAAACAAACTTATGTCGACAAGAAGAGGTGGGCTGAGGGAAAACCGAATGAAAGGTTGCTTTCTCCTCTCCTCTCATATTGCCGTCCCTCCTCGCTAATGATTTGGCAGTAAGTTACAGTATCCATTGCACTTTGTGGACATTTTTGGTTCTTCGTCAAAACGTGACACACACGTTAACACTTCACAGTGATTAGATAAATGCTGATGATGCAAATAAACTCACCCACACTTCCAGAAATTTCCCACCAACTTCTCCCCATTGCATTCCCATGTTCACTTCCCCACCTTTTCCACCCCTTATGCAATCCTCAACATGCCTAGCATCCCTTTAAAATGGTGACCGTCAGCACGTTGGGAAAGAGAAGTAGAGGTGCATTACAGTTCCTCTCTTCATCATACGTCCCATCTAGAGATAAAATTTCCCCAACTTCCGGTGTATTTCTCGACGAAATGTGATTTTATTTGAGGCGAGATTTAATTTTATAAACATCACTTCAGATATATTTGTGGAAGTATTCCCTCACCCACAGTTCCAGAACTTTATATTAATGAGTGTCGTCCCTCACTTCTTTTATGTGATATCGTTTAGTCGACGACATCAACTTTTCATCACTCCATTACCACATCGTATTTTGATATTCCTCCGTACATTCATTTCGCGTCTTTTCTCCGCACATCAGTCTTAGAAACTTCTCACTATTACTTATCATGTTAATATCTCTTCTTTAATAGAATTATATCTCCAAAGTACTCGTTACTTTTTTCGCTTTCTGATTCCTTCCTCTCATGAAACTCCCTCATAAGATAGCGTTTTTGCCAATTTCGTAAAATGGATAAAATGTCAGTAAAGTATATCGAATAACAACAAGATTTAAAAAAAAACCTGGATCTCTAGCATCCATCACATAGAAATGAAGCAGTAAAGAATATTCCCTTGTTGCGTTGCTGAACCCTTCTTTACACCCTTCATTTTCGCAGTCAATGAAATGCATAAAAAGGCCATAGCAATTTCATGCTCCGTATTTGCAGATGCACCAAAAGTGCTTTCCCAGTTTCACTTTGCTCAGAGAGTACATCGGACCCCCCACCGACGACATATGCGTCGCTAACCACGAAAAAATATTTTTCACGCCTAATTTCCAATCTTATATGAACATCCAAACATCCATCAAAGACGTCCCCTTCCTTCTCAATTATGTGAATTCGAACTCGTCGGGGAATTTCGAAAAACTTTCAGTTTGCTTCAAATGCGAACTTCACCAAAAGTTGTAGTTATACAGATCTCTCGATAAAGTTGAACAACATATCGTTAAGCACTGCAACCTTTGACACAGAAACATTCGCAACGAACTTTGCAGTAATATTGCTCGCGTTACCTTATGCTAGCAAATAATAGCAGTAAATAGTTATAATTAGTGCACGGAATTGGTCCACATGAGAGGGATTCTCGCGGGAGAGTTCCCAGCGACATGATGTGACGAATTACAAGTCCCGGGGAGAAAGAGAGCGAGGAAGCCTTTCATGCCTGTTGAATCCTCACGGGAGGAGATTTTGCCTCTTGAAAGCCCTCGCGAGGCACAAGACATTTGGTACCACGAGGAATAGAAGGTTAGAAAACGCTTTTTTTATCTGAAGAGACTTTGTTCATGCTACTGCGTTGCACGATGTTTGCTAGGAACTGTGGTGGCATAGAATTTTTGAAGAGGGAAACGTCTCGCCGTGCTTTTGTTAAATGCCTTGATGCAGCAACTTTTCGACGATAAGCTATATTATAATGCAACTCACCGAAGTTTCAACCGATAAAGTGCATTAGTGCGTAATTTATATAATTTCATTGCTTCATTTTTACTGCAGAAGAGCTTAAGAAACTTCAGAGATGACTTCCGAGATTCATTTACCTTTGACATAAGTCAAAGAGTGTGGCTCACTCACAAAAACTTTATTCGTTAGCTAGCCTTTGAAACTGTTGTCTAGTTCCATACGCGCACTGGTTTACTCAGTTTAATACACCTCTGCTTTTGATGTGCTCAGGCAAAAATCAGCCTAATCTTTTTTTCTTCAGAAAGAAGCCTTCGATTTGCATAATACGACGTCCAAACGATAGTACTGATAACTTGGCGAAATCATCGGACGAAAAACAATCATCGTAAGGCTCCTCGAAACACAAAATGTTGCAATTACCTACCACCTTCTTAGATTTTATGATTGCGCATCTTCTCCAAACGAATCAATTTCATGTCAACATCTCTAAAAGCTCGCCATATAACTGAAAGTTGGGCACTCAAGTGACCATCCCAACCACATATCAAGAGGTGATTTGAAAGCAGACGTGATGAGCAATGGAGATCAAACATAGTAAGTATTAGTGAAATTATTATAAATATCCTCTTAGATGGATGTATTGATTGCAATTGCCATTATTTAAACCCTCCGAATTCAACTTGCAAAAAATTCTTCTGATCAAAAACCTCGGAACATTATGCAAATGCCATGATTCTGACGGGAAAAAATTCCCTATTCCGAACATCAAATGAATTCTGCCATGATGGGAGATGTGGAAAAAATAGGTCGCATGGGGAAAATAATCAAAATGTAAGCAGCAAAACAAAAAGAAACGTTCAGAGGTCAGTTTTCGTTCTAGTAATTTGTTGAAACCATTACATACTTGCAGCTGGCTTGAATAACAGAAAATTTGGAAGTTTTGGGCTTAAAGTGGAGAAATGCGTGGGAGGTATAAAGAACATTCCTGTTCGGTTGTTAGGTTTTATACATGCCGAAAATAAAGCGTATTAAGCGCTTCATTGTGAAAATGATTTTTCATATAACATTCCCACGCAGGTAACGTTCCATCATAATATTTTACAGGCGCTTATGTGATTCATTATAGGTGTGTCGGATCATTCCGAACGAACGCCGGATCATTAACTTCAGATTGCGGTGAAACGCTGAAAGCGACTGTAGAAGGTGTTTTATTGCAAAGTGTCGTTTATTAAGCGACAAAATTAAGTTTGCAGCAATAGAATTTGCGGCGTCGCTAAATATTGCATCGGTAAGCAAGATATTTTGCATCATTGGGCTGCTGGAAGGAGTCCTCTTTTTTTTGAGTGTTAGGTGCATTGCTACTGTCAACGTCTCTAATGTCCTTTTACAACTGATCGTAGCTCGTAGTAAAGATAATCTAGAGTCAGTCGCTGCTCGGCGCAGTTTCCTTTTTTATTCGAAGCGAGTCCAGGTAAGTAAGTAAGTAAGAGTTGTTTGCGGTAGCGAGCAGCTTAGAGGAAAGTGCACGGAGCAGTCTGATTTTGAACGACGCGCCTTTCAACAAGGGAGCAAACACTTGACAAAAAACCGGGTGCAAATAAAACGTTTGAGAATGTTCATTACATTGTTGGGTAAGTTCCTCTATACAGAGCAATGTTCTCGGATTAAAGAGCGGACCAACATTTCCATCCTGAACGTCCCTTTGCCTCTCTCTCCTTCGAATGTTCCACCAATAAGCCAACAACCATACAAAACAGTTGTAAATATAGTCAACGTGTATGTACGAAAACGAAAACAAGACAAGTCCTAAAAGCTGTGAGGGGGTGATGTACCTGAGAAGCTCAAGGTGAATGAAGAACACTTGAAGATGAATATGTACAATTTCTACAGGAACGGGACTCAATGTGCAAGAAAAACGAAACTAGAAATATAAAGAATCACTCATAAAATAGGACCCAGGCATATTACCGAACAGGAAATAAACGAATGGGAGTGACCGAGTCCTTAGACCAACGTGGTTGATTAGTAAAATGTTTGATCGAAATGGCATTCATCGATGGATTATTCGGTCAGCAAAAAGGAGACTCATCTGTTTGTGGTGACACTCTCTTCGTTCAATTTAAGGAGAATAGGTTGAAGTAGATCAAGCCTAATTTCACATACTAAAAAAAAAGCCGGCCTTATCTCTGTGCATTTCAAGACCATCGAGATTTCATCCGCGCCCGCAGCCATAGCTGTAGCGCAATGCATCTATACCCGACGATATTCTCTGCCTCTTCTTAAACCTAATCCTTTTGGACCAGCTCCAACGGAAGAAGCTTTCTTAAAACGGTTTTGTTTTTGCCACTCCAAAGAGTAAATCACCGTTTTGCTCCCCTTAACCTTCGTGCGTGTGAGGACGGTCGAGGTAGAAACTTCCTGCTTAAAAATACGAGACCAAGCACAACGATCTTTTCGTACGAATGGTATTTTTTCTGTATAAGAGCTTGATAGCTCCACTTGGTGAATCTCAATTGCAAACTAAGGATTTCATGAGAACGCACCTGCCCAGAAAATTACATCCTGTAAATTGCAACCGAGCATCTTCTAGTAGGCTTGTCACCTGTTAAGCCTTCAACGCTTATGCTTTTAGAAAATCACCTAGCGATTCATCAGGGAGTTTTGAAATCTAGGTTTTTAGGAATTAAGCATTCGCGTATATTCATTTACAGCACTGCCGTACACTTTATTCTTTTATTCTGCACTCCGTCTCACATTCCACTGTACTTGCATCAAAGTCATCCTGAGTCAAAATCATCATCATTGTGTTGTCTGTTGCTCAATGTTGTTGCAGCTTTCCGCAAACATTCAAAAACCGTAATATTGAGAATTTTGCCGAACCACCATAAATGCCACCAAATCAAGGTTGTACAAGCTGAACAGACGTATATCTCAGGGTGATGTCAATGAAAGATTTTGAAGTTGGTTATTCGTATTGCAAACAGAATTACAAGCCTATGGCTGCTGCTTATGAATCGCCTATGAAATACGTGACGTTTGCTAAATGAGTTGCACGTATTTGCTGAAGTGCTCCGGAATGATTCGAATAAATTGATAGGAAGTATCCGTATCGTGCAATAGTGCAGACGAGAAAATGTTTGATATTTACATGAATTGAAAACTCTGAAATGATCCACTTAATAAGCACACATGTACCAGCTCAACATGAGTTCTTTTTTTCGCGTTATAGCAGCCAAGAAGAAAAAAAATGCTGAAGTGCTGTAGGTGGATAAAAACACGTCTTCTTCAGCTGCATAGAGCGTCATTTTTTTTTATTATCATCCATCCGAAATACAAATGCATCAATTATTCGCTTAAAAACCAAAAAATAGACGCAGTAATGTCTCGGCAGCCCAGCCGGGTGTCATCTTTCCCCGCAGTACATCGTTCTGCAATGAGGATGCCTAAAAGAAGACGAATATTAGAAACTGCTTGCGCTGATTCACAGTGATAAATGCAAATGCGAAAGAAATTTGCGTGCATATCTATGCACACCTTTTTATGGTTTTCGGGCATCACATGTGCATGCAAAACAAACGAACACTGTCTGTTCAAGCTAACTATCTTTGTTTTGAATAATCACTATGAATTTGAAAAATTACATGTGCTCAGTTTTATCTATACCGAAGTGCGAGTAAGCTCCATTGGGGCAATTGCCAAAGGAGGAACGAAATACAAGAGGGCTGCATTTCCACCTGAGTGCTCAGTTTTAATTTGATAACCCAATTATAAGTCCTGAATGATCCAAATTTCTACCTGTGAGGAGAAAATGCCACATATCTCTTTGATTATGCTTTTCCAACGAGAAACAGTGCAATCCTCATTACATTTCCCCCTTCGCAATTATTCAATTAGAGCTGATCATTTAACAATTATTTCGGATAAGCGCAGAGGAAATTTGTGAAGTCATCTGAAGAATTAAGGGAACAGGAAACTTTATTAGCAAAATGAAACGGGAAACTAAACAAGTTTCTTCGTAAAGGACGAGAAAACATGTCTCTTTGAATGTGAGTTTGTTCTGAAGGATAAGGAAAGTATAGATCCTCTTTTAAAAAAATACTAGGCAATGAAAGGATGCAAAAAATTGTAATCGAGAATGCAATGATGCCCAAGGAGGGAAGCCAATCGAGGGAACTTAAAATCAACTTTTGCATACTTTTGCGACGACTTGGGGATGTCGTTTGAATATGCTCATAACCTCATCCTGAACATGAGTCCACATCCACTTTTTAAGTTGTTCATTTCGACGCTCCGTGAGCAATCCCGTTTTATTCGCTGTGTCCCAAAATTTATCCATCATTTTGGCAACCTCCTTTATTGTTTCCGGTTTGAAAATCGATGCACGCATCACCTCAAAATAATCGTTCATACTGTGATTAATACTCATGCGGATTTGTGATGACATGAATAATAATCATTCCACGATCAATCATTAAAAAGGATATGAATGGTGATATGACCATAAAATTTGTACCATAAATTTAAGCATGTTTATCCTTCCCTCTAAACATCGAATGATTTTTGAGGTTCATAAACGATTCGCCTGATGCCAACGGAAAATTTCAGCCCAAAATCCTTTAATCGCAGTGGTGATTTCTCGTAATATATAAACATTAGGTATGACAATAGGATGATATAGTAACAAAGATCTTATCTCTCCTTAAAGATTAAAATATTCTCTGAAAAACAACTTTCAACGATGGGATACATATAGTGTTCGGTACTTGATGAGTGAAAAAAAAATTGATGCATTCTTGAGAAAAGTTGCATTGAGCGGGACCAAAGTAAGGATTTTTACGTCAGAGTATTCCACTGTAAAAATTCAGCGAAAGAGTTTAAAATAAATCATTTACGAAGAAGAAAAATTAGATTTTGAGAATGCATTGAAGAATAGTAGCTAGCCCACAGGTCGCCAATCGGGTGATCTCGGATGTATATATTTCAGTGCTGACGTATATTCCATCTGTGTTAGACGTGCACGTCCTTCCAATTCACCATCTGCCTTTGTAACAACAAGCAAATCACTCTGTTCGACAATGCCACGTTTAATGCCCTGCAAAATGAATCAGCCACTGGATGATGAAAATTGCCCTGATAATTTGACGCATAGTAAAGAAAGAATTATGGCGAGTCGTGAACGATTCCAACATTTTCTTCTTCAGAAAAGCACCAGCCTATGGTACTGATGGAAATTACTCCCAGTGGATTTGGAAGCATACAGACATTAGGACTTTATAGTTGGAAAAGACGATTACTGTTATATGAAACAATATGAGTTGTTATTTTGTGTGTTGCTTCTTTGATTTCATTTTATACCCACTTTTCCCGACTGTTTCTTGAAAATTTCGCACAATTTCGTCGAGTTCTAACTTTTCTTTTCATGGATGACTGTTTGCGTTCATGATATTTTAGATTCAGACATAATTTTGCATTCGTTTTACAGAGATCTTTCTTATGAATTGGACCGGAAATGTTAAACTTTTTTCAAAGGCTTCACAGGTCCGATACATGAAGACGGATGCACAATGATTTGCCCCAAAATTCATTCCCTTATGAAGCTTCTTAATAATTGGGAAGCTGTAGGGAGCACTTGTGCAGGCTTTAAACTTGAAATAGTACTCAAGAGCGTTAAGAAACATCTGTAGAAGCTATAGTGATTAATTGAAAGCGATTAAAAATCACCTCATTCATCGTTTGTAATGGTTGAATATTTTGTCCACAACTCCCCAAAAAGGATTCATCTGTTTCGCTTCAAATTATGCTAGTGCAACACAAGACATTTCCGCTTATTAAATGTTGAGAGTCGCCAAATTTTCTAGCTAGCCAGAATATATAATTGAGAACCCGAAATGGAAATGCAACTACCTTTCACATCCGTCGTTTGGTAATAACAATTGCGCTATCGAGATGATGAAGTCAAGTTAAATGCATCAAACAAACCAAATACGAAAATTAGCATCAAAAACAGCGAATTAATCAGTCTAGTATCGAAGCTAACGGTTCTTGCTCTTGCTTGAGAAATTCATTCTCACTGACTGAGTACTCGATTATATATGTACTTCGTATACAGTATAAGAATGCCCTCATATGGCACAAATTTTAACAGTTATTCAAAAACTGATCGAATTCAGTAGCCTTCCCGGTATGCATGTGTTTCTTTGCAAAAAATTAGACCACCCAATTTCTTAGTTGCATACTTGCATGGTCAAAAGATCGGGTCTATTACCAGCGCGGTAAAAGGCAACGCTTTCTCATGAACTCGAGTTTTTGACACCACAAAGTAAACACGTGCAAGGAAGAGGGTAGAAATCCTTAATATGGTACGATGACAAATGTCTGCCGCCGTATCTCTCCCTATCCGCATTGCCGTCCTCGACTCAATCAACAATCACCAGGAAATATTCGAAAACGGCCGGAGCTTTCATTGCTTTAAAAAAGCGCACACCTGGAGTTCGTCGCCGTGTGCAGGTGATAAGAGAAGACAAAACAGGTCGCTCATCTCACTCACAGTCACCTCCGACTGCCCGACACCTGAACAGAGAAAAAGTTTTTGGAAATGCCGACTTCGGTGGCAGTGGGTTTCAATTTGAGTACCAAATACGTACAATGGCAATCTTAAGGCGAAAAGGAAGCATAGGAATGGTAAACAGAATTTTGTGATCCTTCTAAGACGTCGATTAAAAGGGTGATTAAAAGGTAAGAAGATAAAGCAAATCATTTCTCGTCAATGGATGCGTGAATAGAAATATTATGGACAACTCAGATGAGACAATTCCGAGGGGAACACCAATCTCCGATGACACTTGAAGGAGAATTTAAATCCAAAAGTGCCGAAATTTTCAACTCTGACGAAATTAATGTCGGTGCAAAATTTCGTCCACATTTTTCCACAGCAGAAATGCAAGTATGCTGCATAAGAATATTACGAATGTTTGCCTAAACAAGCGGCGATTCACAACAATATTCACAAAGAGCTGCTGCTAATACGCAAGCGCAGAAACATTTCACTTAATTGCTATATGTAAGACCTTATTTATGCTCATGTCTACATCTGATAGATGTTATTTCTATATCTGATAGATGCCCACAACCTACCGACTGTCTCGATGATAACGGCGTCATATCCGGCTCCTTCACAGA
The DNA here is from genome assembly GCA_013433145.1 of Ascaris suum. Classification (NCBI taxonomy): domain Eukaryota; kingdom Metazoa; phylum Nematoda; class Chromadorea; order Rhabditida; family Ascarididae; genus Ascaris; species Ascaris suum. Next base: position 9,974,229 of record CM024174.1, read on the forward strand.
GCACAATTGCCTCATGAATGCCACGAGCCACGCCACCTAATGAACCACTCGATGGCGATTGTCGAATGAAAGCATTCGGATGACGTGCGAGGTTTTGCATCCGCGTCAAATCACCCAATACCGAACCTTAACTTCCAATCTAAATTAGAAGTTCGAACATCAACAGCAAAAGATAACTGCGAACAGTCGTCGCATTGTTATCTCCCTGCTGGGCAATCAACGTCTCGTATCTTACTCCATGAGCGCTCTATCTTCGGGAACCGTTCTCACCAATATGGCGCACAAACAACAAAATTTCATCACAACTTTAGAAGACTGTGACGTAGAAGGTGCAAATATGTGCCGGTGCTCTACCATTGATGGAGTCCTTTTTAAAATAATTTAGGAAAAAATAAATATGCGCACAGTCAAATATTTAAATACTTGTTTCAAACATGTCTACATAGGTCGGAACGGTCGAAGCCCATGCACGCAAAGGGCAATGACCGTCCATCAATGTGTTCCCTGAATCTCCGTCATCTCGTCAGGGTTTGAACCATACCTCTTTACCATGACGGAAAAGCTGGCCCAAGATACGCTGAAGCAGGCGCAGTGCGCTGACTACGTCTCGATGCAAAGAACGATGTAAGCGCAGATGGCCTCGCCGCGTGCTACTTCTGGTACTCCTGCGAACAATGACCCCAATAATCTACTGAACACCCCTCATCTGCAGAGGGTGTGAGGGGTAAATCAGGACCATGCTGCGCTCTGGAGAAGCACGAACGGTCGGCAACGACTGCTATTGAAAAAATATCACAGAATGGCAGTGGATCAAGTTGCCCTTAAAACATCTAAAAGCTAGGGACCACATGCAGATTTCTGAAATTTCAGACAACATAAAATTAACTTTTCCACAAAATTAGGGATAGAAACTCTCGAAGCAGACATGCCGCTCACTGCGGTACCCAACGATTTAAAAAGTTATAGGGGATTACATTTGTGACTTTCGTCTCGAGGGCACTCAGATTCCTTTGCACAATCCTGGTGCACAACATGCATCACTTGGTTGCAGATTTCTACCAAACCCAGAAATTACACGATCCAGATAACACATGCGCAACTTTACTTCACTTGAGGAAGTACCTGGTCGAAGTGGAAGAAGAAGGCTAAACCGCGCTCTGAAAGCAAGCAATGACTTCAAGTGCTGCTGACGAAAAAAATTGTCAGTTAGAAGGGAATCGTTGAAAAATATCAACGTTGAAGTTATTGCAAAGAAATGAAGTCCGGTAGGAATAGTTACAGCAAATGAAAGGTGGATTTAGCACCAGCTGAGACCGAATCAAAAATTGCTAATGCTTCCAACATACGCAAAATAGATTCACCGAATTTCCTCCCGACAATTATTCGCAGCTTTTATAGAACTGAGTGATAGGAAATAAAAGCTGAACAATGCAGAATAGGCGTATTCAGTTAGAATAGCTGAAATTTACAAAGAAACGAGTCGACAAACTACTACTGAAAACAACACACCTCCAGTAGTCGCTGACGATGGATCGACAGTAAGAACGGCGATTTTCTTGCCCTGATTCACGGTAAGTTCGTTACCAAGTGCCTCTATAAAGGACGACTTTCCTACTCCAGGACTACCCGATATACCTGAAAATGAGAGAGAAATATGGCGTGTCATCTATCAAACATTGTCTGTTTCTAAGGGCTGATTAATAGTATAAACATAAAGGGATGTGAAATGACGCTTCAAATATATAACAGCTGAAAATCTCATGCATTGAATGTCTATTTGCTCTTAACATGAAGGGACTATCAACTTCATTTCTGCAGAATTCATTCCATATCAATGGGTCGAGGCAAATTTTACAAAAGCTATTGGGGCCGCTAATTGTGCTTACTCAGTTATCTAGCTGTAGCTCTATCTTTCGGGCTGGAAAATTTGCGTTTGTTGGCAGACTTTATCAATATTAGGGAAACTTTCGACCGGACAAATAATACTTGGATTTTTGCAGCAGTCTAACCTATGCGAAAGATAAGTGATGAAGGTCCCATCTTCTCAAAACGTTTCTTATGAACTTCCATTACTGCGGCCAAGAGATGACTTCCCTGCGCCCTCTTCGTTGGATGCGTCGACTCGACTAGAGTTATACCGGCGGCAAGGGCAGAACGTGATCCCGATAGAATCCCATCACGAAGTCGAACCACCTGAGTTACATTCATATCTTCGAAACTTGTTCTTGCAATCATGTTCTTAAGGAAAAAAATCTTGGTCGGTGCACCTGAATGTAGTATAACTTAAAGTGATCGGCTCAATATCTGCTCAAATATCTTCGCCCTAATTAAATAACGAACTTTACAATAGATATATTTCAGCGAGATTTCATGCCCAAAACGAAAACAAACGAAATAAGAAGGATGAGAGCGCGTCAAGACAGCTGCCACTGAGGCATTACAGTTGCATCAGTTGCAACTGTAAAAGTAGTCGAGAAATAAAATGTTTATCAATTCAACGTCGTCTTTTTCTACGGAGAAGCGTTTATATGCCTCGTCATATGCAAGCTTTTGTTGCTCAGAAGAGACTACTTGAAGATCAGTGAAAATCTGCATATGCAATTTTCAAGCATCTTTAAACCTTCCTATACATACAAATACTCATGAATCGAATAAAATTTTGCAATCGAGAGCGACATGTAGTGACATCACATACACTGAATTGGTCTCTGTGTAGTCTTCTTTGAGGAGTTTATGCGTTTCTATTTTGGCTTATTCTCACCTATTTCTAAGTTATTTCTCTAGTTAAAATTTTATGAATGCTGCTACCTGCTTAATGAACTTGTTTTCTCATATTTAGCTGGAGTTCACGTAGATTTTCTAAACTTTGGATGGGTTAGTTGATATATTCACAAATTAATCGTCAAACTTTTGCAAAAGCCAATGAAGACGTAGAACTTAAAGCCAAAAACCTTAGAGATGCTCAACGAAGAAAATTCAACAATACCAATGGATCGTTTTCATTCACTCTGTCATCCCAATGCAATTTTGACCACTCGGCCAATGGGTCTGCATCCGTTTTATTTAAATGCTTCGGTGGTCTCTTTTCCACTCCTGTTGTGCTGAGCCATGGTGGCTTTGGTAGCGCAGATAACATGAAATTATAGATAGTGATATCTGACTCCGTTGGGACACTTTGAAAAAATACTTCCACAGCGCATATATGAGTGGGTACCTATGCACTTCTGTTAGATCATTCCCTTGACTCTTCTTCGTGGCTGGCCACAACAGAAATGTGAAGTAGCTGCACAGAGATTTTAAATAACGCGGTTCGTAAGCCTCAGTCTACAAAGAATGAAACAATCTACACAGCTCTTATGAATTTTATGTATAACTACACTAAAGAAAAACTATCAACGATCCCACCATACATCCTTCGGTTTGTTCCACTCCATTCCACTTGCGGTTTATTTTACTGAATACTAAGCACTTTTAATCTAACATCTTACTTTACTAAAATTAATAGAATAAAGTGTGATCTGAGTAAACTGCAACGGTTATCGCGATTTTCACTACCTTCGTACCATCAGAAAGTCATTATGTATTTCTCTCAGCTAACAATTTCAGTTGCTGCTATTGAGCTCAAACGACATCTGTAGCAATTGTACAGATCACAATATACCAACTGTTGTCCAGTAATCAGTGTGCTTCGTATCAGATATGGATCACAGGTTACCTTGAGTTAAATAATCCTCGTTTGCATAAGTTTGCAAGCTTATTCGCACTGCACTCCCGCATAGTCGAGGCATATTTTGTTGCAATCTTTTTTGCGAACATTTCATGCAAATACGCACTCACACCTGCAAATGCAGATAATGAGAGTCGTTTTTGAGTATTAGAAAGTAGATTCAAAAATAAATAATTTAGAGATAAGTTGACCGTAATGGTGAAATAAAACTGCGCCAATCCTTGCCCACTAGATGCAACTGTGAGACTATTCACTTCAGTCACACAGCTTTTATATCTCTATTCGCCGCTTAGTCTTTCCTGTCTGCTTCCGCCAGTTAGTCTGCTGATCACAGTGATTCCAGTGGCCAGTCACAAAATATAACATTCTCTCAGAAAAAACCGCAGGTCAACACTTTACAGAGCCGTGGCTTGTTTTGCTTGAATGAATACTGACCCCACAGAACTGCTAGTTTCGAATTCGGCGAACTTATTACATCGGCCCAAAAAGTTGTTCGCATATGCTTCAAGAGATAACTTTCAGTACCACTATGCTCGGTTCTAGAGTTAAAGAAGTCTCGACTTTCACTGGTCATCTTTAGTGATGTCCCTTTTCGCCAAGGAAATGCTGACGATAAGAAGAAGTTGCAACGGTTCTTCGTCGAAAGCGACGTCGGTGGTTTTCCGGAAAAGATTTCTTCTGTGAAGCTGTCCTGATCCAAAGAGACGGTGACCAGTGAAACTTAGGATATGCAGCGTTGTTGACAGCTTTGTAATAAGCCAACTCGAAAGTTTTGAAGAGGGGACTATTTTTTTGTCTCAATGAAACGTATAATCTTTTTTTTTGCTTTTATAATTTTTTAAATTGTTTTCAAGTTTTATAATCACGAAAATGGTTATGTTTCATTGGAGTGCACAAAGAGCATTTCATATGATCTTCGTCCTCATCATCGTTTCTAGTTCTTCATTGCTCAACTTTATCTTCATGCAGCACTTCTCTCACTTCTAATAATATTCTTCATCTGCAAATGCTTCACACGCCCACTTCTAATATCCACATTTCTCTTCGCTTAGTTCAGAAACCGTCTTCTTCAGAGCCGTTTTCATTGTTTTCAATGATGCGAACCGATGATTGTTTGAAGTGGATAATTTCTTAGTTAGGAAGTATTGTTTTGTGTACAATACATAGTAGAATCTCAATACAGCCACCTCCACTGATTTAGGAAAGCATTGGAGTCGAGATGAAGGCGAGAGGAAGCGGTTGCCTCGTTTCGGCTCGACAGTATATTTCAGCGTGAAATTTTCCTAGTCACAACTACTATAATCGGCAATTATAAGGCCTTTCGCTGTTGTTGCGCAACAAGATCTGAATTCTATTTCCTTCACCTCTCCTAATGTTTCATAGGACCTAGGCCCTCTCTAGAGAATTATTCTTATGACTGTCCTCTTAAGTATTTCATTTATACGGTTTTATTCAACGTCCGCAGTAACTGATTTTACTTCATTCCTTGAGGTGCTGTTTGGATGCCGTTTCATTGTGCAGAAATGCTGATGGGTGGTTGTTGTTCCTCGAGAAACCATCAACCAGTTGGTATTGCAGAAGTGAATTGGTATTGATCATTTCTAACATAAACATCTTATGTGAAGCGCTCAGAGCTATGTTTACACCGCAGTTTCGTTTTTCGGCGAGTCGTTCGTTGCCCGGAGTAGTGAGTCACATCAATCGTACTTACCTTTTCCTCTGTCTGATACAATGGAACACATTGAAATTTCAAGGACACGTTGAGTGGAGGCCCTTGGGTAACGGATGCAAGAATGCGGTACGTTTATTATTTGAAGCATGAGTCACCTTTAGCAACAAGAAAGGTACAGTTAATTTCTTGAGCTGCCAACAATTTTCTACAGAAGCGGCTGCAAGGTGTGGAGCCTCACGTGACAAAAGTTGCAAGAAGCGTAGCAGCGCCTCCCATGATGCGGTGAAAGTCAAACGTCTCGAAACACTGCATCATGGAGCAGCCGAAGTGATCGGGACAAGAGCATTACGAAGTGCAGAGAGGCTTTCAGTTTCCCCGAGGCTCACTCATTATTGCTCGCTAAGATCATCTACGTCCAGCCAGTGCCCCCCCCCCCCTCCGCACCATTACCAACAAATTTCGTCCTTGATCAACATCTTCCTACATACACGAATAACATCACGGTTGTTGATTTTCTCCGTGATCAACTCCTCAGCGTTCTAAACTTCGCTGCCATCAGTCAATTCCGCCTGTGACTTCCTTCCCAGGATAAACAGTTCCTTTGTTTTACACAGCCGTAATCTTGAATGAATCCTATTCCCTTTTGAGTGTGATACCACTGACGTCCTCTCCACGCTCTCTTATGTTTCCTTAAAAAGATCGCACTCATTTATTGATTTGACCCTCGGGCAATGAATTCTCTGCTTCACGATCAGGATTGTCCTCGCAAAGATTCGCCTAGCAGATCGCAAATCTACATCGCCAGATATTGCTCCGTAAAAAAACGCATGCTAGAGAATAACACTCTTTTGAGTGAACAGCAACATAAGATTCGTGAATAAATCCAGAAAATTTGCCGGTGAACTCACTCGCAGATGAAGAGTTAAAAGCACAACATTTTCGAACATAAAATGGAGTGCGACAATAAGTTTTGGTGTTGATTCTATAAAAAATTCTATAAGCGTTGATTTTTCAAGAGGAATTCATTGGTGAATTAGTATACTTCCTCGAAGAAACCTTGGAATTCATCGATGAAGGCATAGCTCGGCATACAAAATTCAACCCCGCATAGGTGACTCTTCAAAACTTATCGATAAATTTAGTCTTCACATGCTTTCTGTTCTAATCGTAAAGAATGACAGGGGCGTCGACAAAGTGGTCGAAATATATCAGAAATGAGTGCATCAAACACTTACAGAAAAATTACATGAATAAAAGCGGTATCGAGAATGACTAAGATTAAACTGGAATGATCCGGAAAGGTAGGAAAGGACAGGATGGGTTGTAAATGAGATGCTATTATATCTACTCTACAAATAGCCTTTGCTAAATCTGCTCTAAAGAAGTGATCAGTAACTTCGTTAATGACTATCGCTCGCACAGCTTAATTCGTTTAGACGTGAAATTCTTGAGTGCACCGCTGAAACTCCACCACATGGATATGTGAACAACAAATTGACATCTTTTGTTTTCATGGCTGGGAAAATTAAGCAAGTTGCAGCTTCCACCATTCGTGAATGACTCTATCGCGAGCGACTTTCACTCGGTGTGATGCATCGACTCGACCAAAATATTCCACTACTGTTTCCCACAGAAAAATGTTTCATAAGCTCGGGAGGCGAGGAGTCAATGTCTATCTCCTCAAATAAATAAAAGATTTTCTTGTAAATTGTTCAAGTGCAAATCATTTTATCATTCATAATCATACCCATGTGAGCATACCGTAGCGAAATTTTGCTCGCACACAGGGCCTTTCTAGCCCTCAAAAAAAAAAGAATCTCCTTCTATGCACTCCGAATATGCGTCGATTCAGAGAAAAAAAAATCGTATCATGGTCAATATCTGTAAATGCGTTACGGATTTCGAATAGTAGGCAATGAAAGAAGAGAAAGAAGAAAAGCAAGAACAGGCAACACCCGGCTTGAGTCCACTGCACGATGTGAAATCCGCAACAGATCTATTTCCGTTGGGGCAATTTTCAGAGGGCTTGACAAAATGCGTGAACTTCAATAACGATGCAATCGCTTAAGAGGATGCATTAAGAAGTAAAGAGAATCCTCTTTTATAAATATAGTATTTCTATCCATTCTTTTCATAAGCAAATGCGCTCTTCGCGCATGAATCGAAAATATAATGTTTATAAGAACGGAAAGGAGCATCTTGTTAGCCCTTGTAAAGTCCTTCATCTGCATCCGTAGCCATCGAAGTGCACAAGCAAAGAAGCGACGCTGCATGAGAACCCACCTCACAATCGTCGAAGACGAACCTCAGATTACACCGTTTGGGTGCGGCGCATTTGTTAAAATAAACCCTCACGCCGTTATTTCAACTACGAAGACGTCGGGAATTCCTTATGCAATGAAATTATTTAAATATATGATAGCCGATTATTTGTATATGGAAACCAAAGATCGCATAACGGAAAATGTAAGACATAAAGTATAATAGAGCCGCGACAAATCTTGTCAACTTTTTTGATCAAGAGACTAGCGAGTTTTACGTGTAGATAATGGCCAAACCACGGTAACTAAGACTACCTTATTGGATGATTAGAAAACACGCCATTTGTAGCACCCGTCTGTGATGGATGCATGCAAATAAACGGATGAATGATTGATGGGGTACTCCTACAAGCAAGGTTTCATTCTGTAGTAGGGTTCCCGAGCGTCCTGATGGGGTTACCAGTATTGGATGATGTGGACGTGCCAAAATGAAGATGAAGCTCGAAACGTGCCGTCTCGACACATCCATGCGATCCAGGTTCGATGTGGAAGAGGTGCTTGAACGTTTTCAAAACAAAGCTTCTGGATAGCAAATATAGTACGATGAAAACTTCCAGATCACTGTATGAATGCACAAGAGAACAGTGTGAGGGAGATGAAGGCGATATCTGAATTCATTATTCCCTGAAAAGTTTACAAGCCTGATGGTTTTATGCTTGACAAGACCACTTATGTGTCCGCTGAATAGAAATATGCGATTTTCGAGTAATGCATTGCTAAATGGAACTCAAGCATACCGAAAAAAAAACGTTCGAGGCAGCTTTTGAGTCAACTGGCGACAAGCCCAGCATTTCTGCGAACTGTTTCTGTTTAGTTGCCTTAGCATCGAAATTTTCAATTCGTTTCATCAGCTACGGGGAGCCCTAACGTCTTTAGTCACCCACTGGCGATCCCTGAACTTGCGGCCGACCCTATAATTCACTGCTTCGTCCGCAGCACACGAAAATCCCCACGTACAACCCATGCAAGCAAAATATTTTACTACCGCCTCTAATTCTGTTCGAGCTTCAGAGCGGCGATAAGTGTGATGCTAGTCTAACCCACCTTACGAAAATAGAGGCGAAGATGTTTCCTTTGGTCCCCAGCTATAACTCGCCTGAGACCCTGGTCATCGAAAAAAAGGCTTGAGGCGATGTTTCGCTGTTGCTTTTGTAAACGTGAGAAAAACAGGTAGAACGTTTTCTTTATTGCGGGAAGTGGCGGGTACTGAGCAAGGAGAAAGAGAGGGGGGGGGGGGTAGGTCGCATCACGTGAACGTAAAAGTTTCCACAAATTTGTTGTATTGAAGGAAGAGACTCAAAAAGGAGTTTTTTTTTGGCAGTAGCCAGACGCCTTTGGCGTTACAGATAATAACGGCAACAACAATACGTATTTATTTTGCTGTAAAGGAAGCATATGGTTATGCACAATACTCAACCAAAGACGAGAATAGGGGATCGTGGCGGATGATATTAGCCACCCTTCATCATAAATTCTTCACGTATTCTGAAGCAATGTGCACTGCTGAATATATCGACAATGCAGCAGCTGTAATTGTTTGTACTGGAGAAAATTTATCGCTTTTTGTGAATACTGTCTTTATGCCTCCCCCTCAGCCCCACTCCCCCCGCTCACCCTTATCTTTTCCAGAGCTTTAAAGGTATCACCACATATTCTCTTCACTTCGAAATAAAGTTGTACCGTTGCTGTTTTCAAATGCGGAGAAAGCGTTCTAAATTTGCATTACGAAGCTTGATCCGCTCAAAAAAATTTCAGCCATCGCTATTCATTTCATAATGCTGCAGCTTCCGCAAATACTTTTATGATATAATATTCGGTGAGAAACTCCACAAAATCACTGTAAAGCATATGAGTTTAGGAAGTGCCTTGCATAGCCACATTACAGTCACAGTTTATCCATGATCTGCTTGAGTGTCATCATTGCTGATGTTGGTGACACTCAGAACTGATCTTCTTAATCTGATTTCGAACATCTTGCGAAATGAACAACGTAAAGTTGATGAAGCAGTAATTAAGCGCCATCGGTTTAAACGCACCATAATCGCTGTTTCTAAAGTGCCCAAATAGGAACCAATACGAGAGTTCACATAATACAGGGCAGAGATAGCAGCAATCACCAGTCGGTGATTTCTTTTCAACACATTGATATTTGAATAAAAGGTGTACTATTTCCTGCGTGGTACGTTTTCACCCAAAAATTTCGGTTACTTTATTTTTCTATCATTTTTCATCCCCAAAATATGAGCATTGAGGATCTCACTTCATTTCATTTATATATTCACGAATTGGACCATATTATATTAGTTTCATATCATCCACGACCGTCAGTGTATGCTATGCAGAAGTGAACATTTTTTTTGTGCATTCGATGAATTGAGTGGGCAATTTGGGACACATTCATTTAAAGCATAAGACTCGAGGCTATTCTTTCCCATATACGGAAGTATTCTCAAGGGAGAAATACATCATCGTGAGATTTCATTTGTAATCTTTAACATAAAATTACAATTTTTTTAGCGCTTTCAGACTTCATTTCACTCTCGACATTGCAATTCTTTTTCGTCACTTCCCATATAATGATAGGAATTTTCCAATTCTTACGAGCAAATATTGCTAATGTTTTCGAGTTTTTACGAAGACATAAACGTTCTCATAAACAAGGTAATTTCATCACGTAATTTCTATTTTGATTGAAGATACGGAAGGCTAACTCAGTGAAGTGCGAAAATTCGAAGACGTTGTGAGTTTGTCCGTTGATGTCATTGCCTCTTAATAATAAAGCGAAATGCTATCGCCCTTCTCAAATATGCTTTATATTGGCTTCAACTTAATTATACACGCATATATCGAACACATGTTGCGAATTTTTTCTCACTTTTATTCGATAGCATTCAGATGACGTCATTAAAGCATTCAGATGACGTCATTAATACCCAACAGGTCGTTTAGTGCTCAGCAATAATGTTATAGTTTGTGGTTGATCAAGATCCTTACGATGTGGATTTTGCTGAGGCATATCCGCAGTGCTCAGCACTCATTTACTTTGTATATATTGATGCCTATTTTCATTCAATATTGAAAAAACCGGCTTCTGTTCATATACGATGAAGAGGTATTTGATGACTAATATTTATCTTAGACACATTTATTCAGTCAGCACGCCTAAAACTTTTGCAAGATTTGCATAAAATATGCTTTATATATTTCCTTTTTTCAACAATTTATATCCATAGGCACCACTTTTTCCTTCCTCAACCTCGAAGAAATCAGCTTGGAAATATGTTGGAAGGTTAACTACTGATTGGCGAACTGTCAGCCTTCACCTGTTTATAGGCATGTTGTTATGCACAGGTTAAGCGGCCTCAAATTCCGACAGAAGTCCTGGGTCCAATGCATTTCACAACCTTTTAAAACTGACAGATATGCGACAGCAAGAGGATGGTTCGAGAAGGCGGATATCTGCTTGTCTCATGTTCTAAAACATGCGAATACCGAGAAAATTCACAGTGGAGAGAAATCTTTGGAATTTATGCATTTTTGCATTTTCTGCAAACTTACAAAAGGTTTATATTCTCATAACAGGAAGATTGGGCATATGGTGTATGCATCTCTTGAAAATCAACTGAAAATCAGGGACATGGTGTTAAAACGGGGTATTAGCGATATTTATTTGTTATAATTTATGGCTTAGGTGAACAACAGACTTAATTTGTTTTGAAGTGAGTTGTGTTTGGTGAATTTCGGATCGTTAAAGCTGACTGCAGTAAGCGATCGGTTTAACGAATGTTGTGATTGGAATCGCTCTGATATATTCAAACAGTACGTCAATGAGATTTATGAGCAAATGTCTGCATAGTGAAAAGGCTTGCAAGAAAAATAAAAAGATTTCAAACAAACAAAAATGAATGGATAACCAGAATGAATAAGGAAATAACAGAAAATTTTTATTGCTGACATTTCTGCGTAACACAGTTATTATTAAAATAATAGCATCACAAATGTAACGATATGCGCGACAAATTGAAGTACGGTGGATGCATCACAGATACATCACTTCCTCACACTACTCCATTGCCTCGCTGCTATTGCGCCCATGTTTGCGATTATTCTATACGAGCAAATTCGCCGACGAATAATTCCGCTTTTCCGATGCAGACAACGCTGCGGTGAAAGAGTATATGCTTATTGGAATCGTCGAGAATTCAGAATTTCCGCCATTAGATTACAGTATCCACGACGCCATCAAAATAAATTAGCAGACGCACACTAGCTTACGTCATATAATTTTTTCACCAACCTTCTCCATTAGAGTCAGTCGATAGCGGAAGCTCGCTTCTGCTACGTCCACATGATGGACTGCTGCCTTTTCAGTTGATGTGTGGAACTGACGGTAAGAAAACGCCACAAAGCTCTAAAACCTTTTCGAAGTAAAATATTTCCTTCTTTAAGAAGCGTCTGAATGAGTTGGCAATAACATAATCTTATCAAACGCTGTAATCTTTAATGTTATCTTATCATAATCTTATCTCTTCATTATGTTTCATGTATCAGAAACGCTTAAATGTAGTCTAATTTAAAGGAAGAAAGCTTTCAGGAGAGAATTTCGAAACCTGTTTCAATAGCCTTTCGATTCTATGTGGATCCGATCTATAAGTAAACAACAACATATATATGAAAAATTTTGCATTTATTTCGAAAAATTTACATCAAAGGTGATCATCAGTAATCGAACAGCCGTACGGTTATATGCTAGAAGTGACCACATTAACATTCCGATCGAAATTTATGCATAAAAGACGATCAAAATTTCGCAAAAATGGTCTTTATGATATATCAAAGTCGTTACGTAGTAAGGAGTTGATCTCGGCTAATTGTTTCTCTCAAAACAACTTAAAGTAGGTCTCAATGCAATTGCACTTTCTATTCGTTCGTTTATTGTGTGCGAATGAGCAGTGTTTAGCGTTTTCGTTCTCTTAGACGATGTTCCCAAATGATTGTTTAAACGGAAATTTGAAACGCTCTGTTGGATTGTAACCTGATTTATTTGTTTAAGGAAGAATTTAATTTTGATGAAGAAAATATAAGAAAATAATATATTTCAAGGAAGCATTTTTTTAAACGAATAAAACAAAACAATCCAAAGTACGGAGCATTAATTTCTTCACTATTCTATGCTGGAATATTTATTTTTTAAGTGAATATTGTGTGAAGTGGGAAATAAAGGAAGCATTAACGTTGGTTATTGTTGTTTTATTTGTTCTTGATATGAAGAGGTATTTCGATTTTGCTAGCGGAATGTTTGGGCTAATCCTTCGGATTGAAAGGGAAATAAGACAGACGTCCTTCGAGATGCTTTTTAGATGAGGATGAGATTTTGATGGATTCTGTGAGCAGGGCATAGCTTCACTTTGCGTTACCATCAGACAGACAGCAAAAAAAGGAAAAGCAGATGGACCGCAGGCCAAATGTGCACGGGCGTTTGCGCATTGCAAAGCCCTTAGACGGCACTCAAATCGATAAAATTTCAGCATAGCTCTTACACCGCTTTCCTCACACGTTTTCTCTAAGCTGTTCCCATAGAAGCCGACGTGTTCGTCAGTCGTCTAGGTTTTCTCTGTCGCTGTGAGCTTGTTCGCTCTTCAGAGCTTCTGATTTCCTTCAATGTCATCTGAGTCTAGACCGCTGAAGATAGAGTCTGTAATTTCAGCGAATTTTCTATTTATGAGGGAAAATTAAAGCTCTACTCAATAGCAAAAGCCAGCGAAATTTAAAAGTTTGTAAGCGAAAATGATACTCAAGGAGTGAATAACTCTCAGAAAAAATGGAGCCACATCATATCTTTCTTATACTTAAATATTTAGCTATATGCCTTTTCGAACAAGCATTGAATGAACTCTTCAAAGTACACGCGCTTTTATAGAGGATGACTAAATATGGATTACAATGCAACGTAACAAATATTTTGAATATCATAGAATTGAGATGTGCTGTATGAATTTCTCGACTATAAATGGATAGCGTAATGGAGATGTTGTGTTGATGCGTTGCACGATTGCATCGTTGAAAGGTTGAATGCTGCATTTGCAGATGGGGAAGAAAAAGGGCGCCGATATCAACGAACTCAAGCAGGAAGTTCGTATGGTGAGTATTACCTCATTGTTGCTTAGATGAGATTTCACACGTCGAGTCAATGCCATCTATACAAATGAACGACAAAGCTCAATTTTGACGAATTTCGAAAGGCTCCTGAGTGTTTCAAAATATCTGTTAATTTATATAAAGCGCAAAAGAAGTGACTATCTGTGTTAGGTTTATTACTGCAATTTACTTCTTTCGTTTCATAAATCGCTTTGCTCTAGCTTATTTCAGATCAATTTATTTAATCACTGTGAAGCGTACTGTAGCTAATAAAATTTAGAAGCGGTTAATGTGCATTATTTGGAAAATGCTGCTATATGAGTATCCCGAAAATTGCTAATCTCCTGCAAACACTTCGCTTATAAATATGTGTGCTATCGCTTATATCAAGTTAAACTATAGCATTGTTTATACAATCTCTTTAGATGTCTATCAGTTGCCGCATTTTTGAGCGTTAATCTCGAAATCGTATAGCAGGAAGACTTGTGTCGAACATTCAGGACAGCGATGGTGACCAACAATGATGCATCAGCTAGTATTTAGATTCACGATGATTTCAGTAAGCTACAACAGTGATATTTCCATTATGGTTCTCAGGGACACAGTTATACGTAACGTTATCTATGTTCATGTGGTGATTAGCACGTTAAAGAATGTGACTATGGAACTTGTGTTATTTCAGGACGAGCATACGATCCCGCTAGAGGAACTTGTGAAACGATATGATTCCAACCTTGAGACGGTAACCATTTCTCTGACCTTTATCACTGAAGCTTTATAGCGGCGTTGAGAAGAAGCGCAGGGCAATACGGACGAGGAGGCGACAGTTGGGTGAGGGAATCGCAAAAAGACCCCGTCCTGAATTTTAGGGTGGGAGATCAACTCAGTTCTAACTGCTTCCTGCCACAGTTTATAAGCTGTAGTTGAAGACACGGTGCGTATGTTAGTGGTAGTGCATAATGATAAATGGGGCCTTCTTGTGAGCAATGACTGTAATGTTTCGCCAATCTAACTTCCTGCAAAACTTCCATTCTTTTCCAAATATTGAATTATTGCAGTGATTCGCTTACAAGTAGCGCGAAAGTAACCCAATTTCCGACAAATGGAAACGTAACGTGCTGCAAAAATTTACGGCAAAGTAGAAGCTTTCAGCACGAACAACAATATTCGCTTCAAAAGATTTACACAACCTATATTTTTCGCTTATACAGTGCCCAACCGTAATTCCATCCACTGAGCATTTTCTCTGAATTCTGGATGAAGCATGGCTGCGGTGCATTCATGGTCACTTTGCATGATTTTATTAAGGCGCCGCTTGCAAGGATTAAGATGATATTTGACTGGTCGCCACGGGACCGTCACAGTGCATGACACGGACGTTTTCATCCTCGCAAATAGTTCCATTTAATAAGTGCTTCTCGATTATGCTCGTTTCATTGTTTTCTTAACGTTGATTTTTTTTTTTTTTTTTGATTCTTTTATGCTTCTCGCTCTTTAATTGTTTTTCCATCAGGGTCTGTCATCAACGAAGGCCTCCCAAGTGCTTGCTCGTGATGGTCCCAATGCTCTGTCGCCTCCGAAAACCACACCTGAGTGGGTTAAGTTCTGCAAGAATCTCTTCGGAGGTTTCGCGCTTCTTCTCTGGGTGGGCGCCTTCCTCTGCTATGTTGCTTATTCGGTCGATTTCTTCACCATGGAATACCCGTCAAAAGATAACGTAAGACTTCACATCGTATTTAATGTTGTGACAGGACTTCTTATTTGCATCGGCTTCAATTATTTCTTGTAAGCTCTTTCAATAATTGTTCGTGTTCTCATTGATTCTTAGTTATTAGAGCATCGTTGAATTTCAGAATGGAAATCAGACGTCTAAACATTGTCGACGGCAGAGCTCCTTGGCAATATTGCAAATATCGTAGGAGTTAAGATTCTTGCAACGAAACGGTAGAAATTGAGAGATCACGAGGTCGCTTAGAATTTATATGAAGGGTGAAACAAATATGAACTTTCGACTCTCAACGAGGTTACGCTGTTGTATCAGGCGCAGTCGAGATGTGGGAACGTATTGTGTTCTAGCACAGGAAGCGTATGGCTTATGCTAGGAAGGAGGAGGAAAGGATGAAGACATGAAAACCTCGAGGAAAAGAAATGAATAATAGTCCAGAACACTAAAATAAATCCATTGAAGTTTACTTGGACTGACAAAGCATCCATTACGAATAAATGTCTCTTCATACCACTACCACTTCCGTTTAGATGAAGTTGTGAGATAGCGTGAAGGTGAGGGCTTAGGCTCGTCCCCTGCCCATCGGATACTGACGAGTCGATTCATCGTTGTTCCACGCGATTTGCTCCACCGCCCGCGTCCCGATGAGACCACTGGTAGGAATGATTCGGTGGGACAAAGCCGAAGAGCTTGCTCGGAGCCCTCTTCAAACCGACCGCGCACTAAGCAAAACTAAACGATGAATGAATGATACATTATGAGCAAAAAAAAACGTCAAGAAAAACTGAAAGAAAAGGGATAATAAGGAAGTGAAAAAAGAAATTCATAGAAACTCCTTCGGTTAAAACGTGATGTTATTGTGCAGGCCACTAGAGTGGTTCCGTAGTCCCCATTTTTAATGAATTCGGCATTAAGTAAAATGAAAATAGATGAGCAAAAGGTAAAGTGAGTTGATCGAACAATTGTGAAACCCCGAGTTTTTTTTTTTTAACACTAAACTATAAGAAGTATACAAAAATAATGTGATATAAAAGCATAGAAAACAGCTGAGTTAATTTAGACGAATAATTCAAGAATTACCGATCTCCTTTGTGTCCTTGAAACTTCTTGTTCATTTTCTTAGTCAGCAAACATGTTTCTTACCTCTAATCTGCAGCAATATTCCTGCTTAAGGAGTCTTCATTTCAATTTGCAAACTTCATCTCCCATATAATCCATATAATGACTATCTTTCGTTTCATTCAAAACTATTTGATCATTTATGGCGAAATTTTAATATATCTGTTTTAATATAGTTGTTCTAGAGTTAAGTTAATCCTTTTCTACGCCTCAACAAGTTACCTAAGTGCTTCGAAGACTTTAGTAGTTTACCATTAGTACCTAGCATTGTGGTAACTATGAGAAGCATCCATGATGGCGCATAGCACTTTTGTCGCCTCCGAACAAAATAGGCCAAGGATGATGAGCAGCGAATGCTGCTCATTATCATAAAGGATTCAGTACGGGATGCTGAATGTTCCACATTTGATTACGGTGGCGTTGTCTTTGAATTCCACCCTTTCATGGAGTGCAAACAGTCCAACGTAAACAAGTGAAGTAATTTTTGAATGATTTTGACGGTTAGTTTTGTGGTCTTCACCCGTCCTGACATATTTCTGGTCCAAAGGCTAGTTCAAATCCTCTGATCACAAGAGATTAAAAACTTGGATGTTCCACATCTAATGTGTTTTGTGAGGTGCTCTAGGTGCAGTGGTTTCTAGAACGTGGGTTGCATGTGGTCACCGCCAATTTGCGTTCTTCGTCGTAATCGATTAGACTTGAGGTTCCCTGGTATTCGGGTGGATGGGGTGAACGCCACAAAGTGGAGATCACGCTTAACTCTGCTTTTTTTTTCATGGCCAGTTCGCTGTCAGTTGAAGATTTTCTTCGCTCACTTGATTTCTTGATGGAAGGGCTGTTTAAATAGTTCTGATGCAATGTTATCTTCCGTTTCAGCTTTATCTGGGAATCGTGCTCATGACGGTCGTCGTTATAACCGGATGTTTCCAGTACTACCAGGAAAGCAAAAGCTCGAAGATTATGGACTCATTTAAAAATATGGTTCCTACGGTTGGTCTTTTGCTTCACTGTCGCTTAGCACATTCAGATATGTCCTAGCCATTGCGGAATCGCGACACTCGCGCGAATGTTTTTTCCTCATGTTGGGCTGCAGTGTTTTTAACAGATATCAGTTCATAACTTAAGAAGACTGGTATTATCGCTTACCTTCCGCTATGGGGAAGCAGCTGTATTCACGGCTCTAAATGGATACTGATGTGCATCACACGTGTAGGTCTAAGCAAGATTACCTGCCAATCATTGATTTCGCGTATGTGCAAAGTTATCTAATAGACGATTTCAACTGTAATTAGTCCATCGACTTGTTTCATGGGTAGTATGCCTGAGGTTACGAGTTCAATTGTTTTTAGTATGCATTAGTGCATCGGGATGGCGAGAAGCAGCAAGTGCGCACGGAGCAGCTCGTTGTTGGTGATATTGTCGAGGTGAAGGGTGGTGATCGTGTACCAGCTGATATACGTATCATTTCCGCGTTTGGATTTAAGGTTCGAATTTTGCAGTTTTTTTCTAAATCTCCGAATTAGTAATCAAGCAAAATCTTAATGATTTATACAATTCTGTATATATGAAGTTGTCTTATAAGGAGGGAATTTTATATGATTTCACTTCGGTTGACTTTTATTATTTGTGCTATATTAGAAGTCTTCATTTTTGTGTTCTTTCTTTCACTGATCATAATAACATCAAGGAGGATGCAAACTCTTTTCACTAAATTTGACCGATCACCTCCAGTCCATGGCTCCTTTGTCCAATTTCATGATTCCATAGGCTCCATAGGAGCGAAATATGCTTATGTACCTTTCTGGATGGAATTGTATCTTAGTTGTTTGCCACATCTGCAGGTAGACAATTCGTCGTTGACTGGCGAGTCGGAGCCGCAGTCGCGCTCGCCTGAATGCACCAACGAAAACCCACTTGAAACGAGAAATATCGCATTCTTTTCAACGAACGCGGTCGAGGGTACTTGCAGAGGAATGGTCATTTACACCGGGGACAGAACAGTGAGTCTGATGAGCCGCTTTCGTGCCCCGCGCTGTGAAAAGCATTCACTGTTATCTATGACATGCTATTTCAGCCTGTTAAATGTTACAGTTAGAACGCACACATTTGCATAGAATTGTTCGATGCATTCTCAATTTTTGGACTGTCATTGCGGAGGAGGATAGTTGTGGTGCCTAAGTTGTCGGGTCAATCAGGCTGCGAGTAACAGCACCCATTTTGAATTAAGAGAGCACTTCTTGTTATGAGTTTTCTCCTTGAACAGCTATCGACTCCCTTCCATTCTTCTCCTTGAAAAAGAGTATAATGCAACTGTTTTGCCCATTTGGGGAGTATTGTTAAGGTGATGGGTCGTATCGCTCATCTTGCATCGGGTCTCGATACGGGAATGACGCCGATTGCAAGGGAGATCGAGCACTTCATTCATTTGATCACTGGGGTGGCCGTTTTCCTTGGAGTGACGTTCTTCATCATCGCCTTCATTCTTGGATATCACTGGCTGACTGCCGTCGTCTTCCTTATTGGTACCTGCTTTACAGTTTATAGCATCAAAAAAGCACTAACCAGACAGCGGCATTTCCTTAAGAAGGGGAGAGGGGTGAGCAGATGAGGGCTCATTAACCCCGCACGAGGATTATTGAGGTCCATTTGTTACCATCATAGCTGGATTTGTTCTTCATTGCTGTCCAGTTCGTTTTCTACAAATATACGAGGACCTTCGTTTGGGATGAAATAAGCTGCTCTCTCTCTATGCGCACTACTTATGACAACGCCCTCCACAAATCTTCCGCACCATACATTACTACCTTGATTAGGGAGAATAAGCCGTCTCTAGGTCGTCGTCCCGATCCAGAAGTTACCACAGGAATTAGGAGGTGGATATGTCGCTATGAAGTGGAAGTTGTATTCCGCGTTTTGTAAAGATTTCATGAAGCAGTCACCTTTTGCGAGCAAAGTTATTTTTAATTAACGGTACAAAATGGCGCATTCCAGGTATCATTGTTGCGAACGTGCCGGAAGGTTTGATTGCGACGGTAACGGTATGTCTAACACTGACTGCAAAACGGATGGCATCTAAGAACTGTTTGGTCAAGAATCTAGAAGCTGTCGAAACACTCGGCTCTACCTCCACTATCTGCTCGGATAAAACTGGCACGCTAACTCAGAATCGTATGACCGTCGCACATATGTGGTGAGTTCTTCTGTGCAATCAGAGGTATTTTCTGTATGTGTCCGAATACACAATATCTTGAAAATAGATAATTTCTATTCCGGAAAATTGCTCTCCTTCATTCTTTTTCATCCATTCAATAACGAAAATTGTCACGTTGGGAGTTTTGCTCCTGATTGTTTGCCGAGAGCGTGTTTTCCGATTTGTGCACTGGAACAAGTGGATATGTTTGAGATATCTATAATTGAGAAACTTCCATGTGAAGTATTGCTGAAGCAGCAAGTTTGGTGAGGACTTTGCGTAGACGGCATTCATATGCAGCGCACGGCTTCTATTCCAACTTAGGTTTTCATTCCCTTCCAGGGAAGAACGGATAAATTTCAGCTGCTGTTCACATTCTCTGTTCCTGTGCGTATTCAGGGATCTGTGGCAGTTATACGATTACCTTGTTCTATTCATACCGCTGATTACTGTTCGTACAACGTCCAATTGCCCATAATTTGGTACTGGAACTACCTCGTTCATGTCGCAGTTTAATAAGCGCATCTTATCTTATTAATGCTTTTTCCCTGACCGTTTTGCTTAGGCTTTTTGGTAGCCATTAATAAGGATTGAATTTGAGGTATGATCTGAAGATAGAAGAATGTGATACAACTGAGAATCAATCGGGAGCACCCCAGAAGACGAGTGCAGGTGAGACGCTGTCTGCGCTCACTCGCATATGTGCTTTATGCAATCGCGCCGAATTCAAACCCGGACAGGTGAGCATTATACATTTTCACACGTTTTTTTTGTTTACATCCATAATTGATCACTCACTGAATCTGTGTTTATGAAATTGCAATTTTGATTGCCAAGTTGTGCGATGTTCGATGAGGCAAATGAAATTCGCGTCATTGTTTAATCTCAACTTCCTTTAAAAATTCTCGCGTTTCTGCGCAAGTTTTAATTTATTCTTTCTGGAAACGTTAAGGATCATCTCAAGAAGTCTCGAACTTCAGTTTAACTGTACTCTTTATTCTGAGGGTGAATAGTCACCGAAGTGAAAACCTTTCATTTGTGCTTGATTCCACCTTAACACTTTGCACTTTTCCGTAATGATTATGCATTCGTGAAATTAATCATTTCAAGAGTGATATTCCGATCTTGCGTCGTGACTGCACCGGCGATGCCTCCGAGATCGCCTTATTGAAGTATAGCGAGCTAACACTTGGTAACGTCCCAGCGTTCAGATCACGAAATCCGAAGATCGCCGAGATTCCTTTCAATTCCACGAACAAATACCAGGTACGCTGATTTTTCGGTTACGGAACCATGCTGCGTAATCATTCTACAACTAATGCTGTAGATGTTTGGCCACGAATGAAAAATTCCTATTGACAGCATCTGTAGCGATATCTCCCTTCTTCTAATTCGGAAAAATAAGGAAACGTCTTGTAGGTTTCTATTCATGAAACGGACGATGGTAACCCGTCTTACCTTCTTGTGATGAAAGGTGCACCGGAGCGAATTTTGGACCGTTGTACGACCATTCTCATGAAAGGTAAAGAGGTTGACCTCGACGAGAAGTTGAAAGGCCAATTTAACGACGCATATCTCACGCTTGGTGGCATGGGTGAGCGCGTGCTCGGGTTCTGCGATTTCCGATTGGATGCGCGCAGGTTTCCTAGAGGTATTCTAACGGTTTCATTGTTATCTATCGGGAAAAAAAACTATCGTTTTTGTGAACGAATCGTACAGGGTTTTCATATGATCGATTTCTTTGCTTCCAAAAGTTACAAATTTGTATGTGTCGCTCGTTGGCACTTTAACATCGAAGCGTTCTGACTGTTTCAACGGGAACACTTGACCATCAGGCCAACGCTACTCTTTTAAAGAAAGTTTGGGAGTCGACACATATGTAAATGTATATAACAAATTATATGTAATATATATCTCCATCCCCGCACAGGACGAGTGTATTTTTTTTCAATTTGGTGCCTGATGAATCTAGAATGCGACATTATACGGCATTTTCTTTGAGGTTACGAGTTCAATACAGAGGATGTCAATTTCCCGGTGGAGGGTCTTCGATTCGTCGGCCTTGTGTCAATGATCGATCCCCCTCGTGCGGCTGTCCCCGATGCCGTTGCAAAGTGTCGTTCGGCTGGTATCAAAGTCGTCATGGTATCTTCATTTATGGAAATACCACGCGCTAACATGTTTGTTACTAATTGACTAGTAAAACCCGATTATATGACTAATAGAACCTGACCATGGGCTTTAAGGCAACCCGCCATTTGTTCCTTATTAACTCTCATTTCATCGCACTCCTATCCCCTTGTTGCTTCGTTTTTGTTGCACCCTAATTTCCGTTTCAGGCTTTTCGGTTCCATGGCATTGATTGGCAGTGAGGGAGTAAAAAATCCTGTGGATGTTACATTTTAGGTGACTGGAGACCATCCAATCACAGCAAAAGCGATCGCTAAGTCAGTGGGAATTATTTCGGAAGGAACCGAGACGGTTGAAGATATTGCTATCCGAAAGAATTGTTCGGTTGAAGAGGTAAATGATCCTCGTCGAGTTCAATTTCTTCAGTCTATTCCTCAGTTAAGAAGTCTGCGAAATCTTTTAGCTCATTTAAATTATTTAACATGCGATTGTTTCGGCTGAAGAATTTCTTTGGAAGAAAACATTGCTTACTGCTATAACAATTAGTCCGTAGCAAAAGCGTTCATTGCAGGTGTGCAGGTCATAATGCTGGTGCATTTAAGGTGGATCCTAGAGAGGCCAAAGCGGCCGTAATCCATGGTTCAGATCTGCGAGAGATGACCGATGATCAGCTCGCTGACGTGATAGCCAATCATTCGGAAATCGTGTTCGCACGTACCTCACCACAGCAGAAACTCATGATAGTTGAGGGTTTCCAACGACAAGGCCAAATCGTCGCTGTTACTGGTAATTCATTTAAATTCATTCATCCAATCCATTTTATACGAAGCGTTGACCGAAAACACACATAACGGCCTTGTTTGAAACGACTTTCCAAGGAACAGACGCCACTGCCTCTAAGGATCTCGTATTTGTGACGGAGGACATCTGTGTAACTAGGATCCAGATCAGCTGAATACGATACAGCTCTTGCCGCACCTGTAAGAACCGACCAGAAATAGACCGTAGCCACGTCTTCTGAGCGTGACCACTTCCAAATGTTTTTGTTTATTAGAGAAGAATGTCATATTGTTTCGACGTCTCTATAAATGTTAGCTCTGGACAGCATTTTCAGCGTTTTTTTAACGATTGTGTAACAGTGTTTCGATTTACAGGTGATGGTGTAAACGATTCACCAGCATTAAAGCGTGCTGACATCGGCGTTGCGATGGGTATCGCTGGATCAGATGTGTCGAAACAGGTATTCTTCGTGGTTTTAGACGATGTGCTGTATACTATATGCATGTGATATATCCACTTGTATTGTAAATTCAAGGCGCAAATTGTCAAATTGCCCATCATTTATGCATCAGTGACGATTTTGATTCCCGATTTCACTGTGAACTGTACACATTTAAGAAGACCGCTAATAAATGTCTGCACACAGAGAAGTCAGGGTCACTCACCACTGTAGAGGCGTAATTTAGGCGGCAGATATGATCCTCTTGGACGACAATTTTGCGTCGATTGTGGTCGGTGTGGAGGAGGGTCGCTTGATTTTCGACAACCTCAAGAAGTCGATTGCCTACACCTTGACGTCGAACATCCCTGAGATATCGCCGTTCCTCACCTACATCCTCTTCGGCATTCCACTCCCACTAGGCACTGTGACTATCCTCTGCATCGATCTGGGAACCGACATGGTGCCGGCCATTTCTCTTGCCTACGAGGAGGCTGAATCGGACATCATGAAGCGACAGCCCCGTGATCCGATACACGACAAACTCGTTAATGAAAGGTAATTATCAAAAGCAGTTAAACTGTTTCTGATAGGCTTGCCTGTAGTTTTGGCACAACTTTTAGAATTACCTCAAATTAGAAATATATTCGTGCTTGGCAGGAACGATTTGGCTTTCAGTGGTGGCATCGATGTCACCTAAAACTTTGTTGTTCTGCTGTAAAATATTTTATAATGAGGCGTGTGAAGGTGCTTTATTCTGGCAAATGATTGCAGACTTATCTCACTGGCGTATGGTCAGATCGGAATGATTCAAGCGTCTGCTGGTTTCTTCACCTACTTCTTTATAATGGCTGATAACGGCTTTTGGCCGAGTCGTCTCTATCAACTGCGAGCTCAATGGGATTCTCGCGCGTTCAACTCCGTCGAGGATTCTTACGGACAAGAATGGGTGAGGACGCACTCACAGTTTTCTGTGTACTGAAAGCAGAAGTCATCACCCCTTCACACACAGCTACTGGACAGCAGTCTTGTAATCGTGGAAACGTTTATTCTAAGAGACTATAATGCTCCGATGTGATCGGAAGTGATTCTGGCAAAAAGCATCCAGTGAGAGCATTTTTGGGGAATTTAGTTCCCGGAAATCCCAAGTGCTGATGTTGAAAGATCATTGAGTACACTTTCGTTCACGAATTCGCACAAACACTTGCGTATTTCGATCTTCCGCATGATTTTTCACGAGATTCATATCTGTTTGCAAATTTGGTTTGCAAAACTGTCAAAGTGATTTCGTGTTTGTGCGTATATAAATATGTATTTCTGTCTGTCACCGAATTCTTTCCTACGGAGCAACACACTTAACGACCGCTACAGATTTCACCTTTTATCACCCATAAGGTTACCGAAAGGTTACAGTTCCATAGAAGATTTCGACATCGGTTGGCTCATCTCAAGTTTAGGGTGTTATTCTAAATATTTCAGCCCTCTTTGGTAAAGGGCTATATGGATATGGAAAAGCGTATATTTGCCAGCCTCTCTGACATGTCCTTCTAGTTTTTGAAATGAGCACTTGCGAAGATATATGGACATATCTGTGAACTACGAGTTAACAACTTTTTGATAAGGTGGCGCATCTGAAAAGCCTTTGAGAAGAGGGTCAATGGGGTTAATGAAAGACGCGCTTGATGCCCTGTTGCAATTACCGTTCCATACTTCTCTGAAGAAACTGACTATTGCGATTATCAGACAGTTGTATCAATACAGTTATCAGTGGAATAAGAGATTTTATTCGCTTCCACTCTCGCTTCTGATCCTTCGGAAATTTACCGCAAACGATGTGGATAAGTTTGTCGAAGATAGATACCATAGTTGTACCGAAATTATTTTCTTGAGGTTCACGTGTTTTAACCACTTGCCCTTGATGATGGGTTAAATTAAAGTGCAGACATGTCGAATTAAATAATTTCTTGTGGTTCGTTATGTTTGCCTTCAATAACTCTTTATCTTAATTGTCTCGAACCTGACTCTACGTACCAAAAACAAGAAGGATCTTGCCAAAACTTTTATTTTAGACGTATGCGAATCGCAAGATTCTGGAGTACACATGTCAGACGGCATACTTCGTTTCAATCGTGGTTGTGCAATGGGCAGATTTAATAATCTCGAAGACTCGCCGCAACTCACTCGTGCAGCAAGGTATGAGCAACTGGACGCTCAACTTCGGCCTGGTCTTCGAGACCGCCCTCGCAGCGTTCATGTGCTACTGCCCTGGACTGGATAACGGACTGCGTATGTATGGTCTCAGGTGAGGCTTCAAGCAATGCTTACCTTGATCACCTTAGAAAATATTAATGCATGTTTAGAAATCATTCGTACTATCTTGAGTTTGTGAACATCACGTATATATATCTGATGTGCCCTTTATCTCAGTATATCCATATTTTGGGACCAGATATAGTTTCATTCACTATTTTGAAGGGATCATCGGTATCAGAATTCGATGAAATCACTCTGATATGAACGTCTATGAGTAGCGTATATACTGAGCTAGGCGAAAACTGAAGCGTGGAAGTGTAAGCGCCGTCTTTTGGGTTGTTTTTCGTGAAGTTATTGTGCAGCAACCTGTTTATATTCTATAGAAACGGTGCTCAAAAGGTTGGCACTTCGTTACAATAAGCTCCAGTTGAAAGGGCGGAAGTGGATGCGTGATATGTTGGGCGGGCACGCATCTCCAACGTTTGTCTTCTGATGTCACGTCTAATCGCAGATGCTGCAGACTTTCCTTATTTCCCCTATAAAACGTCAGATGCATATCGCTTTCTTGCGTTTTATATTTTACTCTGCTTGACGAAAGTTACAACTATAATCATCATAGTGCCGCTGTTTTATAACCTATTGAAGTTTCCTTCTTCGTGAAGCTTACGGATTCGAATCTTAAGAGTCCTTTTGAAAGATATATTCAATCCATAAAGGAAGCGAGTTCCGCGAAACGAAAACTCTCCTCTTCTTCTAGGTATGCTGTCACATGGCGATTTTCTTGACACTGAGCCCTTCTACGGGTATTACCGAGAGCTCTTTTTGAGGTTAACTAAATTTTCAAAAACGGCTTTATAAGTTGAGGCACCATGAATAATGATCACGAAACTTGGTCGTAGAGGTAACTTAGGAGGTCAGGTAAGCATCCTCATTGTCGACGGTTGTAAAAGCGCTCATATTCTCAAATGACGTTGTTTTCGAGTAATATTTGAGGATGATATGGGACATATTACGCATATTATATGTCAGCTAATTTGTACGAGGATACCAGCGTGTTTTTCGATACTTTTGCTTCATTTTCTCTCCCTTCCAACGCACCTCTGCAACGCGTTTTGTGAACAACAGGATGAACGCCTTTCTGAAGGATATTTCTTGACAGGAGTTCTAATATGCAGATTATGTGGTGGTTGAGTTATGGTTAGCTCATTTCGGTTCATACAAGTGGTCTAGATTTTGCAAAATAAATGTACTCTTTATTATTGCCGATAACTATTTCTACGCCATTAGGTAGGCTGATGAGCCAAGTTTCACTGTATCAGTAATACTTAGCCTATCTACGGTATCAGTCGGTCCTAAAGCTTACGAATCACTAGCACCAAGTGATTCAGTGATTCATTAATCGCGACTTGAAGAATCGTCGTATTAATTGGTCTTTTTGTTTGAGATGAGTTTAATGGTTTGTTGGATATCACCTTTCCGTTGCTCCGATCTTCAGGTCACCTCTAAAACTGTTGCTACAACCGCTGATCGTTTTCCTCCTTGAACGTATTGAGATATCGTGCTCATCTCCAGCATGGTTTTGAAGAAATTGCAAAATTGCTTTCAGATTCTCGTGGTGGTTCCCGGCGTTGCCATTCTCGATTCTAATTTTCATCTATGACGAAGCACGTCGATTCTGCATTCGTCGCTTTCCTGGCGGATGGGTGGAACGTGAAACTTATTATTAAGGTCTTAATTTTGTATTCATTAGATCAAAGCAATTTTATGCACTCAAGTTCTCTCTATATGCAAATGCACAAAAGTGCTTTTTGAGTTATTATTTGAGAAAATTACCAAGGGGAAATGCTTATAGGTATTAACTTTCCATAGCACAGAATTTTCCCCTATCCTTAGGTTCTGGACCGTATCATATGAAGGCAGATGTTTTTCGAACTTGACGTACTATTACATTTGCCAGACAATTTTCTTCTGGCTTTTATTTTATAACAGTAGGTGATAGGCAAAGTATACCGTAAGTGGGTCATTGACATCTCATTGCGCCGTTGTAATTTCAATCTTTTTTTGTGTGTTTAACCATATAAATGACACTTATTTGTATTCTCTTGTGCTCCTGAATAATTCCATTTATAATCGAGCTTTGTGTGGTGATCTCATCAACAACTTTTATATTCTTAATCCCTTTTAATCTTTTAGTGTCATCATGTGGATTTTTTTGTATGATCGTTCATGGCTTCATTGTCTATCGTTTTGCCCAGTAAATACACTCCATCCACGGTGTGCTATCCGATGTTTTTTTTTTCTACTTGTGTCCCCAACTTCCCCCTCTCCCCTCTTCCTCCTCGCCCTTGGATTCTTTTCCAATGTGGTTTCCGTCTTCTGTTACTTTTATCGACTGTGTTCCATCATGCGTTTCCACAGCAGTTATCTCTTGTGTAGGTAGAATTCTATGTGAATGAACGCTGATCATAAATTTCAGTTGTCAAATATGGAACGGTACAATCATACTGAATTGACGGGGATCCTTACTTTTCGGCTTTTTAAACTATTCGACCGTTACTCTTCTCACTTGAAAGTTCGTCGTACTTGAAACCAAGAGAAGGCACGAGGTATATGTTCCCAGCGCGACTGTTTGGCCCAGTTGACAGGTGAAACACTCGTTGTTGAACCCAAAATGCAGCCGATGGCATAGAGGGACAGTGCTTCCGCTAGCATGTGTTTTGCGTATACGGCGATCTAGGGAACAGCGACCATATAAAGATCTAGACACTTTTGATGCTCCAGTACGGATATAGTTATGAGATCTGCAAACATTATTTAACACCCGGGTTGGTTTATCGAATGCCACTGCAGAGATAAATGTCACCTCCACATTCACAGAAAAAACCATGATTAGACATAATGAGCTTTGTTTAGTTAAAGATCATTTTACCGCTTGGTCAACGCTTGCTGCTAAAGCGAGGCCGAGGGTGACTGAAGAGATGTTCGGCGATATTCTTTGAGGATGATTCGTAATATCGTTCCGTTGCGGTGGCTGCTGTAGTATGGAAATATAGGACAGTTCGCTGAAAAAAAGTTCCCATATGATCGGGAAAGGTTTTTGTGTGGGAACAGAGGATCGAGGGAAACAGAGGATTTTTTTTTGTGGAACAGAGGATCGAGGGAAGGGTTTTTGTGGAACAGAGGATCGGGGAAACAGAGGATCGAGGGAGGTTTTTTTTCGAACAGAGGATCGAGGGAAGGTTTTTTGTGGAACAGAGGATCGAGGGAAGGTTTTTTGTGGAACAGAGGATCGAGGGAAGGGTTTTTTTGTGGAACAGAGGATCGATTTTTTGTGGAACAGAGGATCGAGGGAAGGTTTTTTGTGGAACAGAGGATCGAGGGATTTTTGTGAGGGAAGGGTTTTTTGTGGAACAGAGGATCGAGGGAAGGTTTTTTGTGGAACAGAGGATCGAGGGAAGGGTTTTTTGAACAGAGGATCGAGGGAGGGTTTTTTGTGGAACAGAGGATCGAGGGAGGTTTTTTGTGGAACAGAGGATTTTTTGTGGAACAGAGGATCGAGGGAAGGTTTTTGTGGAACAGAGGATCGAGGGAAGGTTTTTTGTGGAACAGAGGATCGAGAGGATCGAGGGAAGGGTTTTTTGTGGAACAGAGGATCGAGGGAAGGGTTTTTGTGGAACAGAGGATCGAGGGAAGGTTTTTTGTGGAACAGAGGATCGAGGGAAGGGTTTTGTGGAACAGAGGATCGAGGGATTTTTTTTGTGGAACAGAGGATTTTTTGAGGGAGAGGGTTTTTTGTGGAACAGAGGAGGGGAACAGAGGATCGAGGGAAGGTTTTTTGTGGAACAGAGGATCGAGGGAAGGTTTTTTGTGGAACAGAGGATCGAGGGAAGGGTTTTTGTGGAACAGAGGATCGAGGGAAGGTTTTTTGTGGAACAGAGGATCGAGGGAGGGTTTTTGTGGAGGGTGGAACAGAGGAGAGGATCGAGGGAAGGGTTTTTGTGTGAACAGAGGATCGAGGGAAGGGTTTTTGTGGAACAGAGGATCGAGGGAAGGTTTTTTGTGGAACAGAGGATCGAGGGAAGGGTTTTTGTGGAACAGAGGATCGAGGGAAGGTTTTTTGTGGAACAGAGGATCGAGGGAGGGTTTTTGTGGAACAGAGGATCGAGGGAAGGGTGGAACAGAGGATCGAGGGAAGTTTTTTGTGGAACAGAGGATCGAGGGTTTTTTGAACAGAGGATCGAGGGAAGGTTTTTTGTGGAACAGAGGATCGAGGGAAGGTTTTTTGTGGAACAGAGGATCGAGTTTTTGTGGAGCAAAAACTTTAGGATGTTTCGGTTTGCACCTCTAGCTTGATGCTCGTTTTTGGGGGTTTCATTCTTCTGAACGAATGTATCCGATATTCTTATGTGAGTTAGACGATCAGTTTTCATAACTTTAGCTTCACTGTTGGCAGCATTGAAATTACGGAATGAAGAGACTTACATTCACACAAATACACGAGATTCTGATAACGCTCTTTACAAATGTGTAAGACAGAGGCACGGTGTGAGCAGGGCGGGTGTCTGGTTTGCACACCCACCTACTAATTGCGAGCGAGTATCCTCTAGAAGAAAATGTATTAAAGAATTACTTCGAAAGCGTAAAAGGTCTTCGCCAAATTACAGTATGCAATGTTTCGCAACTTCAGTACTCGGGAATTTGTTGAAGACTTGACCTATCAACTGCTGGGGTGGTTGCTTCTCCAACTGTAAGTAGTACTTGAAAGTCATGAAGATAAACACAGGTCTGGCCGGTTCTCCACGTTGCATTTCCGCACACTGTTTCGTGAAGCTGACGTCACCGTCGTTTTACGTAGTACAACGGCAACCACCCCATTCATCTACAAAATTCCGTCCTGACCCGATTTCGAAATCAGGTGGTAATAACACCACTTTCATTGCACTCTTCTCTAAAAGACAGTGTCAAAGGGAATTCACTTCATAATCAGCTAGTTATATTTCTTCAAAAGAAATGAACGTATAAGGATAACATTTGATGGAATCAATATTTGCATCCAATTTGTCCATATTCTCTCGATAAAGGAACGGGTCAACATGCAAATTTAGCTTGCTGTAACTGCCCAAGGTGTTATATGCGGTGCATGCAATAATAGCGTTATTTGAAGGGAAAGAATATACCAACGGAAACACATTATGAACAAATATCAAGAGATATTGATATGTTCTTTTTGTTTAACTCGGTTCGTAGAGTACGGGTATGCAAAGATGTCATGCAATCTCACTTTTATAGGCTCCGGAGTAAAGTTCCCAGCTGATCGCTAGCAGGCGGACAATTACGGGATCTGTGCTCTTAATTGAGTTAAAGTAATTACGCGTATAATAAAAACAAATCTATTAGCCTTAAGTATGAGCAAACAACGATGCTTCCACTCAAAAGCGAATTCACTCTGAGAATGAAACAACACAGTCAATTGCCCTTGTTGTAGAATATCTGCTCTTTGATTGAAGAAAAAGAAAAAAGCTCTATAAGACAACGTTTGTGAATTTCCACAAGCAGTTTATGAATAATATTCGCGAATCGAGAAAAATAAACGTCTAGTGTTTCATTCACTCAAATTCATCCTCCTATGAATAATCAAATAAAAGCAATTGAATATATTTGCCATTTGCGTAGCTCAACATCATGCTTTTCTATTGGTTTGAATATCCGACCGCAATTAGTGAGATTAAGTTAAGTACCACGCCCTCATCCCCTCACTTCTGGGTTGTTCTCTTGATGCTTAGCGCATCATTTGGGTAGTTATATTGCTAAAGATCAAATTGACCTCAACACTAATCAACTTAGCCCTTCGCTAAGAGATCAAGTAGCCATATTTAACGAATTCCTAACGACCATCTAGTACCAAGAGAAATGGAAACTAATTTCCGGATATAAATGTGCACCCCTGCTGGTTGTGGTATCTAAAGCTATCGAATTTCATACCTGTAAATTCCCTCTCACGAAAAAGAGTATCAAAATATTCCCTCTCCGAGTGAAAGAAGTGCTACTGATAGGTTATTAAAGTTGCGTGAAGATCGCTTAATGCGAGTGATGTAATGCTTAGTGAATAGAGGATCAAAACTCAAAAACGTTCCACTAAAAAACTTTCGACGATAACGAAAAGCTTTAGTGGAATTCTTCAGAACTTTAGGATAATGCAGTAAATTCTTACACATTGATAATCGATAGCGTCGATTATACAAAGTAAAGTTAATTATGTAAAGTAAATTTCCCACCAGTACAAAAGAGATGTAAAGTCAATAGTGTACTTTGGAGTTACTCATATTGAACGATAAGAGTTTCGGAAAAACTCCCGAAAAATGTTGTTGAGGCCGAAAAATTATCGACTTTCATCGAGAGATTTTGCGCTATTTGATTTGTATCGCACTTCGAATTGACTATATTAGTTGTTTGAATATTTTCAATTATTTTTATTTATTTCTTATGTGGATATATTTCAATGCTCGCAAGCAGTTTTTTATTCCTGTAAGTGCATAACGTTCTACTGATGTTTCATTTGAAAATGCTCCTTGTTACAAGAATTCTAATTAGCTTCTCCAATATTACGATGCGAACACGATGGTCACATTTGGTGAGTTAAAACGATGTCGGTAGAAGATTTGCATTTTTCATACGAAAGTGGCAAATTTAACGATGTGGTCAACCGCTTTCACTTCAGAGCTATCCGGTTACCGAAAGGTCAATTCAGACCGATAAGTTGTCTTCCTCCATGAACCGGGTTGAGTTTTTTGACTTGCCTCTATAAAGAAGCGCTTTAAAAGTTCACCTTCGACCTCACATAACGATTACTTTATTTGAATATACCTTCCATGTGTTTCCTGTGATTTATATCTGCTTCCTCTTTATTCCAGTGATCGAATTACTGCTGTTTTGCAGTTTTCTTTATTCTATGTGAGGAAAGACTTTACATGTAGTTATTCTGGGCTCTGCTCTCCACAAACCAGATCACACTCCCCTTATTTTACCACTCTTTGAAGCCATTCTGAAGTCACTATCTAGTGGGAATGAATTTTTTTGGAGAAATGGTACGGTATTGGGGGTGGAGTGGGGGGGGGGGGGGGGGCGGGGCAACTCCTTGGAACGCTATGCTCAGTACCTCAAATGGCCTCAATCGTACGCTTGCTACCTGAAGTTCAAAAGTTATTCTTTCTATGACACACCAATTGGCCCTTTGCAACTTCTACGTAGTACTTAAAGTGGCCTCAGGGCACATAGAACCATCCCCTCAGAAATTCAACATCCGCAAACTGTTTCACGCAAATAATGGCCTTTTACAGCATCATGTCGAGGGAACGAAAATTACAACGATGCCGAAAGTTTCGGCCACAAAACTTGAGATATGATGGTAAAAATTTCATGACCTCATTTCTTGCATAGTGCAACAAAGAAGGAGATAGTTTCCTTGAAGAGCTCATATAGCATGCTCATTTTTGAAGCGTTTTAAGGTCATCAAAACGTTGTAGCTAGTCAGTGGCTATGAACGTTGTCACCTGACCGTCGCACTGTGTTACGAAATGCTCACATTCACGAGACGAGATCATTTTTGAGGTCTTGTCAAACTCTTCAAACATCAATAACTGCTCTTACATCCAAACAGTGGTTACGAAATTTCATATTGTGAAGTGGTTGGAGGTGCAGCAGGTCAGGACGTCAAGCAGCGCATGTCAAGAATGTGAAGACCTCAACTTTTTTTTGCAACGAAGCAATAGTTCATGCAAGTTGATCTTGGGGGCCGAGTTGTAAAGTGCTTCAATTTGTGCGATGCTACAACGCATTCACTCTCGAAGGTGTGATGGAATCTTGAGAAATTGGTAAGATCTGTTGCAGTTAAGTATTCACCACAGGACTTAACCGTATAAAATAAAATAGTTCCACTAACTACACTGAAGCAGCACCTCAACTTCGGGAACATCTTGTAGGAGCTGGTTGGAGGCATTTTTTGTTTAGCGTTTCTGCACGCTCACCTTTCAGCGCTGTGGCAGCGTTGTAACACCGCATTTGTGTATTTGCGTCTCTGTCTAGCTGCAAATATCTCTTTCCATCTATACCAACTGTAAAATTTATGAAAGAGTTTTGTGAAGGTTGTTAGGAGTAAAATGCACGACAGGTGAGCTGCTATCCCACAATTCAGGTTGATCCATCAACTTCAGAAAAAAAGGTTGTGGACATTTGCAGGTGACAAAAAAATTCGCATGAATTTCAATTCAATCACATCCACATTTAAAATCGAACAGTTCAAAGAGAAACGAGTCTCCTAGAGAAAACCTGAACGGGTGGTCGGATTCATTAAAAGTTGAGCACATTATTCAATGTCTTTTTTTTTGCTGGTGATTTATGAAAGTGGTTGGTCAAATGAGCGATATGCACAAGTGTGTACTATTTTCTCGCCTCGAAAATGCTTCATCAATTTTAGTGCTCATTAGACTCATCTCTTAGAAAAATATTTGCCTCTTATGCTATAGAGAAATACCACATTTGTTCAGTGTGTTTTGCATATGTCGCATAGATTTGCATATCCATCTAAGAATCTCCTGCAGATTCAAAATCGGTCGGAGAGATGTCTGTTCACTAAATGGATTTCAAAACCCGTCGAAATTATTCGAGTGGAATTCGTCCGGAATTTCAAAAACCTTAATGGGGCATTTGCGATGAAATTTGTATGTTGTAGGACACATACTGTCTATTCACTCTTAATACGAGCGAAATTTTGTAGTCTAAACTCATTCCGGATCCGGAGTCCAAGAATCACTCGCTGCCTTCAACCTCGCCACTTGTCGTCCCTGGGAATTTTTTACTTAGAGAGTCTCATTGATTCCAATCCTTATAAGGACGAAACCTTCCTGGAGAATATATTGCGCTCAATAAATCAGCAGTTATCAGAAAAAGAGCTTTCCTCTTCGATGGGTATCATCTAACATATTAGTTTAGTCATAACGATAATAAAAGTACCCTCATATGGAATATCGCCAATAATTTCATTTAACTTTACTGCAATAATTACTTTGCAGAGAGAATTTCACTTTACTGCAATAATTACTTTGCAGAGAATGCCAATAATTTCATTTAACTAATTACTTTTTCATTTCCAAAGTTACACAGAATATCCATTTTGTGGGAAGATTGTATAAAATTTTCGATTATCACAAATCTCTTCTTGTAATGGAGCAATTTTCGTGATACTTCACTCTCAGAATCTGAGAAGACGAATCAAAAGCCAACATCTCCACGGATATTGACTTTTTTTGCAACATTTCTTCACGAGTTCTTGTAAAACTTGTTTTTGCATTTTTTTTTTAAAGATTGCCTCACGAAATATATGGATTCTCATAAATCCTTGATGAAATCTCTCAATTAGTTTATGCCTAATTAACAATTTGTACTTTTACAACAATATGATTGCTACTCGTTATATTATCGGTTAATAGTAATTGTTTACTGGTAAAAATGTTGTCTGTTTCTTCATTATATAATCTAAATTTGATCAGCAGTAAGACTAACTTCGATGAAGCTTTCACCTCTAAAACAGTAGCTATCTTATGCGATCAGCGATGCATATAGCATCACCATCATTAT
Source organism: Ascaris suum (assembly GCA_013433145.1). Taxonomy (NCBI): domain Eukaryota; kingdom Metazoa; phylum Nematoda; class Chromadorea; order Rhabditida; family Ascarididae; genus Ascaris; species Ascaris suum. The sequence continues at coordinate 10,009,357 of CM024174.1, forward strand.
TGAACTCTCTGAGTGAATTGTTGATAACTCAAACACACAACAAAACCGTACTGTAAGAGAAAATTTTCTTTCATGAAGGCAAACCTACTATCAATGCACCGTTCCTCCACCTCAAGATCTGAGGAAATGAATCAAAATCTTTGCTCTATAAAACAAGTGCTTAATAAATGTGCTTCTGAAGGTTTAAGTTGAGAGCTTTTAATAATCGTCTAAAATAAATGATAGCTACTTGGAAGCTTCCGAAATTATAACTGAAGCCGATTGGCAACTATTTGCACCTCTTTACTCTTTTTTTGGAGGTATTCTTTGTGTTTAAAGTATACTTTAAGAAGCCACTCTCCAGAAATTCCTATGGATATAACGGAAATCGGCGTGTTGACAACAAGTAGATTGCAGTTGGGTTCAATTAATTCAGCGAGTCGTTTCATTGATCTGTTTCAGTGTGGTCGTACTCTCCTTCACTAATGTTCAATTGGCATGGCAATTTACAAATTATCACCGAAGAGTGGAATTTGATATGATAATATGTTAATGCTGATACACTATGATTTGATCACAATTGATATTATCTATGATTGACTAATTATTCAGTGATGATCTCATATTGGATTTGATCAGAACAGTAGACTGTAAAACCGGAGATAAGAACGCTGCGATATAGAATAAAGCTATCGCGGATTGATATGAAAATATGTTCATTTCCTCACTATAGCGATATAGATCTACAGCTGTCAACAATAGTCGATATGTTGAAATCGATTTTCGAGAAAACTATTCAATTAGCGCAATCGCATTCTGCTATAATTTTTCTTCAAAGGAAAATAACCTCTCGAAATATTATTATTCAATAACTTTTTATATCATTTTTTTAAACGGAAAATTGAAAGTTTTTTCAATGGTTGTATAAAATTTTGGGCAAATAATTGTGAATTTTCATCATATATGTTTTTATTAGTTGATATTTTTGAATATATGTAAATTAAACTCTTACAAAGTTAATGTAAGTTATTATATATATATATATATATATATATATATATATATATATATATATATATATATATATATATATATATAAATGTAATTTAAATGTTGTTGATGAAGCTATAAAATTGAAATTTTATATAATTATATGAAATTATTAATTTTTATTTATTGAATAATTTATTTTTTAAGCGCATATAGATGATCAAATTTTAAATGTTTGCATTTATGAGAAATTTCGAATCGTTAAAAAAAAATTTTTTTTTCATGGAAAGTATTTCTTCTGTTGGATAAATCTTTAATGACCTTTGACCTATACCATAACAATGTCAGATATATTGTGGTATAGGTCGGCACTCAATTTTTTTCTTTTGCCGATCTATATCGCATATTCATAAAGCGTTCCATTCAAGAAACGAAGAAACATTCGAAATAAATGAATACTTATAAAGAAAACAATATTCTATTCAAAAAAAAGAGTAAAATCCCCCTTTAAAAAAATTTGTTACCTTTTAGAAATTAGTGAAAATAATAATGATTGCAAGAGGAAAAATGAAACGAGAGACGTAGTCTATGTGGGTGTTGCGAAAGAAAAATACCCAACGAGGAGGAGCGTTGCGCGGAAAGCAAAGCGTCACTGTGTAATATAAGCGAGCAATGGGTGATGGTGTGGCGATGCTTTGCTTACACCATCTCATATAGTATCATCGTTCTTCTACGATAGACTTCATTTCATTGCACCGTTCTACATTTCCACCGATAACCTGAGCGATCAGTCTGATCGTACCTTAATCCCTTCACCTGGTTGATCTTTATATGCCGTGTTCATCTAGACGACATTTGCTGAAAATATTACCTCCCCAGTTGATCGATGCTCTAAGGGTTTTATTGCAAATTTATATAGGTTATTGTGAGAGCTGAATAGGTTAGCATTCCTACTAAAGATTAGAATTTCACTAGGTGATTGCCATTTCATTCAAATAAGCAGTAATATTGTATTTGTTCTTGTAACCTCCGACTGGAAGACAATAAAACATCGTTTTTCTTCACGAAAAGGAATAAGTTTCCTGCAAATGTAATTTTCCAAAATATTGGCTACGAATAGTAATTGTTCCATTTACTAATTTTCCGCCTTGTTCGGCCTGGTGTATTTTGCAGTTTAAATGTTGTCGCTTGTCTCTCATAAATGGAATGATTGATAAGTTCTGTATAGATTTCGCTATGTTAGAAGATTCCTTCATTGGCACTTTTTTGTCGACCATTTTGTTGATTCTACCGAATTTAATTCCTCATGGGTAAATAGTCGCATATTGATGGCTTTTAGCTTTGAATGTCTCCAATTCCCTAATGCAGCTGTTACCCTCCTCCTGACGACATTTGCTTATGAAAAAGAACGCCACAATCTGAGAATGATCGGATTTTGTCCGCGAAGAGTTGAAATTAATAGTCAGAAATAGTGATATATAACACTCGACGTTTACGAAATGCAACTCGCTGCAGGGTATTCAGTACGTTGCATGAAGAAATTTCGGCCAACTCTATGGTGAAATGATGGTTGCAATTAATTGCAATGTCTTTGAAGCTCGTTCTCTGCCGAATTCTTATTCCGTATGAATTCCTCCTGAAAAAAATATGCGCTTTTCCTTCCTATCCTCACAACACTTCAGTGATGTGTTGTAACGTTTTATAAAGGCCAGCAATCGTCTCTCGAGAGGGGAACCATTGAGCACAGTGAAGTGATCATACTCTCGCTCACTTCTAGCTCAGCATCGATTGTTTTCACGTCGATTGACGTCAATAATGACAAGTCGATAACCTTTCCATTGAACAAAACACCTTTAATGCTCAATCATCCGTTTACTTTTTTTTTAAACCATAACGTTGGCCATTTTTTGCCTTCACTGACGCGTTTAATCCTTTTTTTTTTGAATGAGGTCATTTGTGGAATCACAATATGAATTTTTTTTTTTTTGATGAAGAAAGCCAAAAATTTTTATCATTCATAAAAAATTTCAATTTATTGTTTTCATTTTTTACTCGAAGTTTCTTTACGGAGATTTTATTTATTCGGCAAATATTTATTCAATGCAAATTACTCTTTACTCTTCCTGAATATATTACAATAGTAAATTCCATCAAAAATCCGTAAACCTTTTTTAACGAGTCAAAATATTATCTCAAAAAGCGAATCAATATTCAAGAGAGTGTTTAATTTTCATGCAAATATCAAATGCGATATTTTTTTTTTTGCCTATAATGGGAAATAAAATTCTAGCTGGCATTAATATTATGATAGTGGCAATGAATTCCTCAATTGTCAAAATGCATTTATTATTCTTACTGAACGATAAAATGCTTCGAGAATCGAGATTGTGCCATTCGAGACGATATATTTACGTCCGTTGAATCATCGTTATTTTCTATCGTTCGCAAAATAACGTTCTATCGATATGTATCTATCGTTCACGTTAATGCTTCGTTCTTAGACGTTTTTTGTGTTTCTCTTCTTGCCTCATTTATGTGATTCCACATGCTTTCAAGCTCTCTCCATCACCGACCGAAATATAACTTTTGTGTTCTCTGAAATTGTGAAATATCTCATAAATATATCCGAGATTCTAAAACATTTCCGAACATTAATTGTCGCACATTTCTAAAACAACTTATTTCAAACAGGTCTTTCGACCCCAATTTATTCACATAACTTTTCGTTTCAAAAGATTATCACTTTTGCAGATATAAACCAATCTAGATCATCGGCCACATAGTTAAACTTGGGTATTTTTATTTGCCTCTAGCATTTCTTTTTTCTTCAAGCGTTAAAGCATACTGATTTCAGAGACAATATAACTTTCCATACTTGTTTAGAATTTTAGTCACTTCAAAACGTTGCCGAACAGTTTCTCTGCTTGAGAAAATTCTTGGCAAAAAAATCAATATCTCTATTAAGTGGTAAATCTTAAATAAGATGCCAAAGAGATGAAAAATTCTTTCGCTAGTTGAACTAATTGATCACGAAAGAAATTACTAAAATGATTTTAAAAAGTGCTCTAATTTTTATTCATATTATTGGGCAAACAATCACCCCCTTTTAAACATGAATGTCGGGAAATTTTCCGGATGCCATCTTCTTGCTGCAAACTGAGTAATGCACTGCTTCGTCATTTGATTTCTCTATGCTAGATCTCTGCAGCTTTCCTCCAATTCCTTCAAATCAATCCCTATTCTCGAATTTATTCCTTTGATCGGCTTCTTTTCAGCCATAGAACTAACCTCATTTCTAACAAAAAAAAACAGAAATAGTGCATTTAAAATAAGCCCGTTGAAATTTTCGAATACACAAAATAAACTCTAATGAATAGCACATACTTTAGAGAGTTTTCTAGTTGAACAAACAGTTGCCGAAAAAAATAAGCCTTCACTTTAATTAAACAAACGATAAATAAAAGAAACATCCATCTCTTTCATCCGTTTTTTTCCTTTCGGAGTTTACTGGAAGGGAAACGCTCGGCTGTTTACATATTTCGCTACATTTTTGCTCCACTAGATTGCTCCTGGAAAAAAAGGCTTTAAGGTCTTATTTACTAACAATCGGGGCTTTATCACTTGGTTTGTGAATTTATCCAAGGTGATGTTATCATTCATAAGCGACTATAGAATTGATGTAGAAAGATCTCTTTTTTTCCCTAATTTTTGCCATTTTCTTATGTTATTTTGTTATCAACCGCAGTTCCTCCTCGACCTTTAGCTGCTATATTTAATTGCGTTCATCGTCATCTATATTTTAAAGTTAATGAATTATATAAATAGCATTTATAATAGGGAGAACACTCGACGAGACAGCGTTGTGCTGAGTTCGTCGTCGTGATCGTCTCTCGGTAGGTAGCCACCTTGCTTGGTTGCACACACATTTCTAACGGATTGTCGACACACAACAAAACTCACATTCCACGATGACGAACAACGGAGATCGCCCGGGCGTAAGTGTTTCGTTGTTCCTTTTTTTTCACTTCTTGAACCGTGGAAACAAGTGCGTTTCTGGTTGGAAAGCATCAATTCTGGATGTGCAACTCTGACAGCACAGCGCGAGTGAATGTTCTCTCAACCGCATGAATTTCACTAGTCTTGCATCAACAAATCATACAGGCAAATATGTCCAACTCGCTTACTAATACTGAGATTAAATGGATACTAGATTAGCCTGTAGAAGATGATTGCCTGCACAGAAGACAAGAGCTAAGCAAAATATAAGATACGAGACAATACGGTTCAAAAAAATTGTTGTGGGACACATATTTGATAGGTGAGATAAAGATTTCATAGACAGAACAAGCCGAGAAGATTCTCGAAGAATACAAGCGAAAGTTGCAAATATTGAGAACAATTGCGTATGTACACGGTGATGATATATGTAAGTTGCGTGACGGCAATGAATTGCGCCGGAAGTTGGTTAGCGGAAACTTACTCGTGCTGACATATCGTTTCGTCGTCACAAAGGAAACATTCACGTCGATCGATTAACGTTTTACCAAGCAGCTTTAGACTCAAATGATCGACGCTTTGAGCAAAACACTATCACTCATCGTTGATGCCATCTTAAAGTTGAAGGAATCATATAGCGGAAGTCAGAGGGAACCCGGAGCATTTCAGTGATAAAATGTTCGCATCAGTGGGAAATTAGATGTTGCAGTCTCGAATAGTCCATACACCGCTTATCTTCATTCGTTTTGTTCTATCATTTTCTTCTCAGAAAAATAACAGAGAATCACAGGCCGTAAAAACATTAAAGCACAAAATGGGTGTTGTGTACATATGATGCTTAGCATATATAACTGAAAGATATAATAAAGTGGTAGAAAAGGGCAGTTTGTCCACTGCGTCATGCAAAGAGTACCGCCAATAATCTGCTGTTTTACCAACGGAATATGAGTCGGCATTGAGCATATCGTGTTGTAGATGAGTAGATATTTCGAGATGCCGTATATGATTTATGCATTTGTGTTTCACTTCCTATAATTACGTACATATAATTCGCTTTATGTGGTTATCTTGCTACGAATGCAGATTCATTCTTATAGCAGTTTCAGCTCTAAGTAACTTTTCTCACTAATGAATTTTGTTATTTATAAAGGAGTCTCAAGAGCTGATTACATTCGATACGGAGGACGCAAGCCATTTTTAATTAATGATATAGCAGCCGAAATTATATAGCGCTTGATAGATCTATGGGAAAACAAATAAACGTTCGGTGCATATATCATGATGTTACTTAATGCGTTGTTTACATTGCCTGAATCCTCTAGCAGCTCGTTCGTCCCTACTTCGTATGACTATGTAAAGGATGTGCGACAATTTTCATGCGACCATTCAAAAGGTTGAATTTGAAATTGATTCACTAAACTTTCTTACAAAAGGACTAAATTAAGCAGTTATTTCAACTGCATATCCGACATTCAGTAAAGCTCAAATTTTGTGAAGTTGTTTCATCTCTCTTAGGCGATTGAATTTCCGGGTGAACCGTAGCGACCGAATCGTACAAAATGCTTTGAGTCGCTCGAAATTAATGAGTAAATAAGAAACTGCTATTAATATGTTGAATTGCTGCTGAAATTTAAATTCAGTCTATACACCGTTGTTCGAATTTCATAACTAAATAGGGTTTTTAATGGGAGGAGTACATGTGTCAAACGTTTTAATAAATTTCAATTCTCAATTACTAGGCGACATCGATTATACTTCGAAATGTTCTGTTATTGCTTACTGAAGCAAGTTAAATGCGCATAAAACCTGCTTCCTGTATGAGGGCTTCTTTATCGTACCGAAGCTCTCCAACATTATTGCTCACTTACTGAAGTTTGCATTTTCGTGCTCAGACTTATTTGCTCTCTTGATCTCTTTGCTTGTTTACCTCCCATTCTGCACAAATATATCGATCGTAGTTATATAGCCGCGGTTTCAAATCAAACTGAGCAAGGAAGAGTGTATCTCGGGAAGATTTGCTTGAAAAATTACAGAATTAAGAATAAAGGTAACAAAGTTATCGCCTAACGTTTAACTATGAAATTATAACACCTTTATTATATACCACAAGAGTGTATGAAAAATTAAACGAACTTATGTATCGAATTTTGTTTTGCTTACGTTGAGACGAGTGAACGTTTTACAGAAGCAACGAAAGGCGCAAAGGCAGACGCTATCTAAGAAAGCCAATTCGCCGAGAAAAGCAACCAATCCTTTATTTCCCCTGGAACACTCGTACACTTTGCAACGAGGCCATGACTTTGGGCCATTAAAGTTGGATACTAATTGGCCAAGACATTCAGCTTGAAGCTGAGCTAGTGTTCGGGTTTTGTAAGAATTTCCATTACTTTCTAATCTCTTTCTTGGTGCCTCAGCTATATCCGCTATGGGGTTAACTTATTCGTCGCTTTATAAGTGATATGATTTTTAATTGTTTGACTTTGAAGTTTTCCTCTGTCCCTCGACCTCTTGGATGAATTACCTTTGTGCAGTGTGCGGTTTGAAGGAAGAAGAAACAACCTCGTCATATGGCAGTTAATTTAACGGTGATCGTCAGCAGATGTGATGTTATAATTGGCGGTTGAGTTGCAGTCGTAGTTGGCTACGTTATAAAAGCCGACGTTGCAAAACAAACCTCTCAATTTTTCTTCATCTTCTCCACTATTTCTGTATAACCTAAAATCTGTATATGTAGGCCGGGAACTTTGAGTTTCTTCGTTCATTCTATAATATTTCTGCAAAGTTTGTATGATTTTAAACCCTCAGCAAATTTTCTGAAGGTGGATGCAGTGATAAATCTTATCATCCACGTCCTTTCTTTGGTGATAGCTGTTTGCTCTGCGAAACACTGTCTCCGATAACAGAGACGACTTTGATTTTTCTGTTAATTGTGTCGAGGTGTGGAAAGAGTGAAGGATAGAGGAGGACAGGGCCAAGAGGTGGAGAGCAGTGCTTTAGTCCTGGCCAGTTTCGAGAGAACCGTAAAATTAAAAAATTCACTAGTATTCCTTTTTGAACACGAATCCACTGAAGTTGCGCTGCATTGCTACGTTTGATGAGGTAGTGAGGTTTATTTTCTGCTGATGCCGACAATTAATTCACGTATTAGTGAATCGATCAAGCGCTAACACCCTAAACAATCAGGCTCGTCATTCACTTAGTGTCTGCTTAAAGGAATATTATTGTTCCTAGTCGAATGCAAAGATTAAAATTCGTCAGCGGTTCATAAATATTCGAAAATGAATTATTTCTGCAAATTGATGCAATAATTTTCAGCACTATCAGAGATATGAATCACATTTGCATCTGTAATTGTCTTACTCGCAATTTATTGCGGTAGAAGGAACGATTCATGGTTGATGAGGTAATTGTTCTATAGATTTTTGCACATATTCTAATTACGCGCCTTCTTGTACGCTGAATCGAACGTATAATTCTTCTCTCAGAAAACTAACTCACCAAAATTAATTAACAAATTAATGCGAAAGTAGATTTTAGCCTATGAGAATTAGAGGAGTTTCCGGTAAAATCAGGCAAAATAAATCGTCGCTTTGAGATGAAATCTTTAGTGCCAACATTATTTTGATTCCCAACGGCTTTCGCTCTTTTTTTGCCTTTCGATGAGAGTGTCGAGGATCAGGTCTGCTGAATATTTTCATTCGCTTCAAATCACACATTTTTGCACTTCACTAGGACTTCATGCTGAAAAATGGATGGGATATAATGCTCGACTGCTTTAAGACCGGCAGATCGACACGTCGGCGATATTGGTGCAAAGAAATTTTTACGCTTCTCTTGCTTAAAGACGAGTTTTCAAAGGCATTATTCCTTGGCTTGTCAATCTTCCAGCTGTCATTGACATTGACGATGAGTCTATGGCACCATTACCAAGATTTATGGAAGTTTCTGAAGCGCACAACGTAGGCGTTATTCGATGTCTCATATGGCTCTCTCACTTCTTTGAGATATGCCAAATGTCTAATGATTGCTTCTATATAACCAACGCATTAGACGTACGTAGATATTAGTTCGATTTGCGACAGAATTTAATTTCATAGCATAAACCGTATGACGTAAATCAGGGGGAGTAACTTCGATCAAAAATTTTGAAAAGAGTGAAGGAGGAATAGAGGATATTTAAGCTTTAGAAATCACCAACACCCTTTGTAATCAGGTAGTTTTATCCGGGAATATATGGAAATCATGCTTTTTTTAAATTTCTCTGCCCTGATTTATGGAAAGCGATATTTTACATACGCTTTTGAAGGTGTAAAATTGATGGAGAGAGAGAAAGAGAGCGAATATCTTCGAATGTCCTTCTTCTTCTTCTTCTTCAGCGTTTATGCATTTGGCGGGCTGATATAATTCTCATTTGCTTCGTTTTTCTTTTGTATTATTATGATTTATTTGAATTAATATTATTATCGTTTATTAGATTCATCGTAGAGCAATGAGAAATTGTTAATACTCCATGGCAGTAGTGAAAAGAGAGAAGGAAAGCGTAAGGGAATTATTTCGCTTGGGAGCATTTGTAGTGGAACGAAGAAGCTAAGCAAACATGAAACAGGTGAACAAATTATTGCACATCGACAGGCACTACTCGTTAACGTCACGAGACAACAGTAAAGGACACATTTGCTCAGCTATCCTCGCCGTTGCTCGCTTTGTTGGAAGGTTTTTTTGTTCAAGTAGTTTTCTTCATTGCTATGTGAATGACAACTCATACTAAATTTGATTCGCTTCATCATTTCCTTATAAGTTTTTCGTTGATGTAACGTAAATGTTCAACAAAGCGACTCATAGAGAAATGGCCTAAAAAGGCACTTCATAGGCCCATTTTCCCTTTTCCATTTATTTTTCTCATTTATTTCCTTTCAGTTTTTCTTCTCAGTTCGGATTTGATGGGATCGCTTTGAAAATTTGGAGTTCAGGCATATATATTATTATATAATTGAAACTCATATGAACCTCTCACTGACATAGTTCATCCTATCAGTATTGTCTGTAGGCGCTAAATTTTATGCACGATTTAGCGCGTGTTGAGTTTCATTTATTACATGTACCCTCACTTGTATTTTACATATTCATTCTTGAAACCTGAAATTCAACGCTGGGATATTTCAGCTAAAATATTGAGATTTAAGTGATTTTTTCATCAATATCTATCTTCCAAATGCAATAATTTCGCATGATCCAAATGAAATCGTATAGTTTAAGCAATATCTACGGATTCAGATGCGCTTGAAAACTTCACGATTCTATCTAGAGGCACATGAGAAGCTGTTAGCGACCACTTTTAGTTGCGAATGTTGCGAACGTTCCTTCTGTTTCCTCAGACTGTGAATCGTTTCTAAGACAAATAAATCAGACGAGCGCAAGACCGCTTCCGTTAAATTCCAAGCGATTATCGCTAGGCCAACTGGCTATCCTCGATTCCGAAAATGCATTTTCATATGAACTTAAATTCGAATTGAATAACACTCATCACCAAACACTCATAAATATTTCTCATCCAAGGTGGTAACTGCTGTCATAGCAGAAAGCTATTTGTTTCTTTCGATGTCTGCTAGAGCACTATTGACTACTGTTTATCATGTTAAAGGGAGATTTATCTGCTAATATCATATCGTGTCCTATATTCGATGGCATGCTAAGATAAACTTTGAACAGCGGGTTTTAATTTTATTTCCTCATCCGCCTTATTGCGCCTAAAATGTGAACTCATCCATCAAATAATGTGAGTATACGTCGATGATGCAAAACACTCTCCGATAGAAAACACCAACGAACGAAGTCGTTCAGTATTGTTGTGTGAAAACTTTTACACTCAGTTGTATTGTAATCACTGAAATAGAAATAAGTCTAAAAATCTTTGAAAAAATTATATGCAATGTTTATAGCTAATTTCTTTTCTTTTTTTTTATTTCAGGAGATGAAGAAGAAAGGTGCAGATTTAAGCGAGCTCAAGCAAGAAGTCCGAATGGTATGTTTATCCGTCATTTATTTTATTTATTTGTTGTCTCCACTTATTGACATATCATTATTATTGATGTCGTCCTCAAATAATGGCACTCGAATAAGGAGAATTTCATTACCTCATCGATAAAGCATAATTGGTCCAATTCGATGGGCTTATATAAAGTGCTAATCATAATACTAAGAAAAATCCTTTATGAGATGGGATGGCTGTAATTATTTTTTTCACTCATAATCGTCATACAAAAGATTCATAGACACTTAGAAAAGAATTATTTTTTAATAAGCTCTTTATCTGAATAACGTTTATTTTCGAATAGCTGGCTTATGAACAGGTAAGCAAGGACATTTCAATTATTTACAAGATTTTTTTTCTGTGCGTTCTAGTTGCAATAACACTCGCAGTGTTACGCCTTCACAGAAATACGGTAGTCTCATCACTAATGAAGTTATTATCCACCCTTTCAAAGTGAAATCTTCGTTAGATATTGGCTTAGCATGAGCATCTGACCGTCTGCGTAGCGGCTCTTGACGTCCACGATCCAGATGCTTTTCTGCAGTTTAATGCCATCTGAAGTGTTGATTAACACCTCTGCGTCTTTTGAAGTAGTTCATAAGCAACAGTCACAAGGTAAGCGCGCACAGTCTCAGTAGTTTTCGAGACTTTTTTATTGATGTGAAGTGTATCTTATACGTAGTCTTCTTCCTATATCTGACACTCTTACATGCGGTAAGCATTCATTCCCAAACTTCACCCGACGTCTCATTCTGCTCTCGGAATCTTCAAGCTTTATGCTCATGAGAAGTTCAATGCGCAATATTAGTTAGCACCACCCGGTCAGACATCGTGGTGGTCATCTACGGATGGAGGAGTGGAAGGCAGTGGTAATTAAAGGTTCAATATGCTTGAACTTATCACACAACAGCACAGTTTGATTACTTTCGAAAGCGGATTTAATTAATCGTTTACATTTTTCTCATCTTGTTGTTTTCAAAATCGAATGTTTTGAGAGATTGGTGCTGAAGTACAGCTGAGAAGTTGAAAGATGCAGTATTTCAGTCACGAATTTTTTCTCTGCTTTTGAATATGAACGACGATTTTATGATGAATGAGTTGAAGGGGCATCATCAACTTGAAGCCATTTTGCATTACAATATCTCAATTGCGCCAATTATGAGTACCAACTATTTGAGATTATTCTTGAAAATTCTTGTGAACATTGCGACATGTGGAGGAAATTTACAGGACGAGCACATGGTACCGCTTGAGGAGCTCTTGAAAAAATATGAAACGAATCTGGAAACTGTAAGTTTGTGTTACTCTATTCTAATTATACAAAATTTGTTAGTCAATTTATGGTTTGTTTGTCATCTATCCAAATATTTTAATTGGAGATGCAGCGCAAAACTTGGAATGATTTCCCATCTCGTAAAAGGTTTAGCACTTTTCGTGACCTTCTTTAGTATCTAGCCTCTTAAGTGCTAGTTTTGCCGTCTCAAAGCAACTCAACTGCTCTTCCTAATTGACAAAACAATTGCTTAAAAATGGGAGTTTTATTGAACATAAGTATCCACATTTTATATTAAAGCCATCGATAGGAATTTTTCCTTCTGATCTGCGTCACTGTAATACATCAAGGTTTCGGATGCATCTAGAGCTTTCATATTTGCTTTTGTGCGTTTTCAGATCTATCTGTAAGTGCGTGTGCAAATATTTCAGTAAGTTTCAATGAACAATGGGTTAAATCTATGGTCACTGAATTACATTTGTGGAATAGTGCCTACTGTCATTAGTCGTCCAGCAATTGCCCTATAGACTTTGATTGTTGATGTATGACTGGAACTCATGATAAGAATTCGTTGAAAACGACAAGTCCTCAAATGGATCCGGACAAGCGCTTTGGATGACCGAGAGAGCTTATGTCGCGGGGTAGTTCCATTGTAGAGTGTGTCCACGATGAAGCATTTGGACCGTAGAAAGTATATTTGGCGAAGATGATTTCGGTAAAGGCTGATTGTCTTTGGGGCAAGAAATGCCTGTGTAATGAGTTACTCATTGGCCAAATTTTTCTTTCAAGATCTTCCATCCACTGCACTGTTCCCACCGATTATTTTCCTCTATCCTCTCTATTCGATAATCCGGCGTACACGGGGGAGTAATGCAGCTTTTGCTTTAATATTGCACATGTTGATTGGTCTGATTTGAACACCTCATTGATTGATTAGGAATTAATTTCGGTATGAAATGAACAATTTGTGACTTTCAAGTTCACATGCATTGATGTAAATAACATATTTCATATGAACACAAGTGCTATTCGGATTATAAGGGGAAATGTTGGCGCTATCTACCATTTTGTTACAATATATCAACTTCATCATATAGCTTCAGTCACATTATATCAACTCTCTTTATGAGTAGTTGTTAGCATTGTGCCTTTGCCTTCTTATTTATGCTACCGTTATTGTTATCGCTCCGTTGCGATTAGCATTCAATTTCATCACTACCGTCGTCATTTGAAAAATATTTGCCTAGCATGGAAAGCCCTTACAGTGTCGAGCAGAACTCTTCATCACCACTGTGCTAGGTATTCGTCTAGCAAACATTTTATAAGAAAATGAGCAAAATTCGAAGTGAAATCAGAAAACAAGAAGTTTATACTTCTATATAATCGAGTGCGGATTTTCTTCCCTTATTATGTCGCCTCTAAACGGCTAACAAGCTTACATTTCAAGCAAAACAAGAGCCTAGATACTCGTTACTTCTCTGAAAATAGAGTCATCTCTTAGATAGTAGCAAGAATTATACCAACAATGAGCTCTTCCAATTCGCGATGTTTCGATTCTTTTATGGCTTCTCATTGACACCAAACACTGTCCGCCTGCTTGCAAAATAACTGTCTCTCACAAATGCTTAACCTTATTCAGGGCCTTTCGTCGGCAAAGGCTGCACAAGTGCTCGCACGAGATGGTCCGAATGCTTTATCGCCCCCAAAGACAACTCCTGAATGGGTGAAATTCTGCAAGAATCTCTTCGGTGGTTTTGCATTGCTTCTCTGGATCGGTGCTTTCCTCTGCTATGTGGCATATTCGGTCGACTACTTCACAATGGAATATCCTACAAAGGACAATGTTAGATTTTAACTTCATCCACGACATTCTTTTTTAAAATATTGACGTTCGAAGTGCTTTAATTTTTGCTTTTTTTGCAGGAAGTTAATATAACTGTGAACTTGTCGCAGATTTTGAAAAGAGATATATTATTTTCCAGATGGGTTCATATTGCTTCTCTCGATCAGTGCTTTCTCCAATCAGTTTCATTTTTCAGAGAATTCAACCAGTTCTTGTTAGATTTTTGCATGTTTTGGTATTTTGAGGAAATTGTATGCTAATCTTTGATTGCTTGCAGCTCTACTTGGGTATCGTGTTGATGACCGTTGTCGTTATAACTGGATGTTTCCAGTACTACCAGGAAAGCAAGAGTTCGAAAATCATGGATTCCTTCAAAAATATGGTCCCCACGGTGAGTTCTCAATTTCTAAGGAAACCTATAATTTCCGACTGGCGAATATTAATCGACTCTGTTTTCATCGTTTCCTTTCGCAAACGGAAATCATTTCAAAAGTTGATTTAGGCAAGGAAAGTGAGGTAGTTGACCAGAAGGCGTACTCGGAAGGCATTTTATATGTCTCTCTTGAACAAAGGATGTTTATCGTTGATTTTCTACCACTGCCTCTAAACAAACTGTGCATTACAGTACGCATTGGTTCGGCGCGACGGTGAGAAGAAGCAGATGCGTACGGAACAACTGGTCGTAGGCGATATTGTTGAAGTAAAAGGTGGTGATCGTGTGCCTGCCGATATCCGCGTCGTTTCTGCTTTCGGCTTTAAGGTATTTTCATGTATGACTCGACTTTCAGCTTCGCCTACTTATAAACACTCAGTGGTGCCTAGAAGTTAACTTGCGTACGTAGTGTGCTGCTTCGATTTCCATTCTGCAGTATTCGAGTCAAAGAAAAACCAATTTTTTGAGGGAGATTTCAACGAGCGCTAAGATCAGTTAAGAAAAGAGAGTAGCGTTTCACACTTTCTATTGTTTTTTGCTAACCTCTGATTCCTTTATGTCTCCATCTTTTCTTATTGTCAAGTAGAACGATCTTTGTGAAATAAGGTTTTCAGCTAATGGAACAAATTAATTCAGTGGAGGTTTCGATAAACTGTCTGTTGCTAGATATATGAAGGATAAGATTGGCGTTAACTACATGACTTGGCCAGTTTTAAGCTTAAATGATAAGAAAATAGGAAAACAGTTATATAGGCATATATTGACGAATTCTTTGGAATTCAGAACCTCGACGGGTCTAACTTTGAAGCCTGTGAAATAGTCAATCGACGTCTTGCGCCTCTCTCTTCTGAAAGCCATTAGATGTCTTCATTTGGCGATTTCATTGGCTCACTTATATAGACAGAGCTGTCATATATTTCGACGACTTTAAGCCATTATAAAAGGCAGGCATTGCGGTTGTCTTTATTGTTGCCATTGACTGCTGCATTGGTAGAATTTCTGATAAAAAGCCTCTAAGGGGAACATAGGCGGAGGGGAGTTATTATCTTCTCAGTATTCAGACTCTGGTGTGCTGTTGCTTAACCATCTGTATTAACAACAGGTGGACAATTCGTCGTTGACTGGAGAATCGGAGCCACAGTCGCGTTCACCGGAATGTACCAATGAAAATCCTCTCGAAACAAAGAACATCGCTTTCTTTTCAACGAATGCAGTCGAGGGCACATGCAGGGGAATTGTTATCTACACCGGAGATCGCACCGTATGTAAATTCTAGCATCATACCGTTCCTTAAAAGTATTTTTGAAATTCTTCGATGCGACGGTATATCTTTATACCTCGTTCAGCAGTACTGTGAATGATGTTTCAAAACACGGATTGCTGCTTCATGAGATTGGGATAAAATCTCCCGTGCAAAGCAGAAGAATTTCGTAACAGCTGGATATCGCTTGGAGATCATCATTGAATGCATAGGTTCTAATATGCAATATGAAGGGCATTTGAGCATTTGATATGCATGAATTTGATGAGCAAAGGGCATCGATAAGCGATAAACCCGATTTCACTCGGCATTCCACGAGAAATTCAATGATATTCGTTGACACTGTGAGGGCAAATTTGAGGTTATGGGCCGAATCGCACATCTCGCATCTGGCCTAGACACAGGCAAGACGCCGATTGCAAGGGAGATCGAGCACTTCATTCATTTGATCACTGGGGTGGCCGTTTTCCTTGGAGTGACGTTCTTCATCATCGCCTTCATTCTTGGATATCACTGGCTGACTGCCGTCGTCTTCCTTATTGGTACCTGCTTTACAGTTTATAGCATCAAAAAAGCACTAACCAGACAGCGGCATTTCCTTAAGAAGGGGAGAGGGGTGAGCACATGAGGGCTCATTAACCCCGCACGAGGATTATTGAGGTCCATTTCGTTACCATCATAGCTGGATTTGTTCTTCATTGCTGTCCAGTTCGGTTTTCTATAAATATACGAGGACCTTCGTTTGGGATGAAATAAGCTGCTCTCTCTCTATGCGCACTACTTATGACAACGCCCTCCACAAATCTTCCGCACCATACATTACTACCTTGATTAGGGAGAATAAGCCGTCTCTAGGTCGTCGTCCCGATCCAGAAGTTACCACAGGAATTAGGAGGTGGATATGTCGCTATGAAGTGGAAGTTGTATTCCCGCGTTTTGTAAAGATTTCATGAAGCAGTCACCTTTTGCGAGCAAAGTTATTTTTAATTAACGGTACAAAATGGCGCATTCCAGGTATCATTGTTGCGAACGTACCGGAAGGTTTGATTGCGACGGTAACGGTATGTCTAACACTGACTGCAAAACGGATGGCATCTAAGAACTGTTTGGTCAAGAATCTAGAAGCTGTCGAAACACTCGGCTCTACCTCCACTATCTGCTCGGATAAAACTGGCACGCTAACTCAGAATCGTATGACCGTCGCACATATGTGGTGAGCACCGATTTTCTTTTTTGTTAAGTGCCTCATTTCGGTACAATATGAAAACAAAATTTAGGCGTAGACTAACTTGGAACAAATCGGCCAACTTTCCAACGAATGTTTACAGTTATCGCACTTTATTACCGCTCAGACTGAAAGCGCAGTTCCCCGTTCCTTGGTCCGTATGTGACAGACTCTTCTCACTGCGCATTTCGAATGTCCTTGAAGCTTTGTGCTTCTCTTGCATTATTTCGCTCTGTTGGCGTTGTTTTAGAGAATATATCAATAATCGTCGTTTTTAGGGAGATGTATCCTCATATTATTTTGCCTTTATCTCTAAGCTGTTAGAAAATATTAGCGCTGCCTCCATAAATCCCGTACATCATACCATCATACAGTCCTGTATATCGGTCATATCATTAACATAATGAAGGGATTGGCACGTGCAATGAGAGAAAAGGGAATAAAATCTCAGGTATGACTTGAATGTCGAGGAGTGTGATACGTCCGAGAATCAGTCATCAGCATTACGACAGAGTGCACAAGGTGGGGAAACTCGCAATGCTCTCACTCGTATTTGCGCACTCTGCAATCGCGCCGAATTCAAAGCTGGACAGGTATACTATCATGTTCCTTTTGCAGCCTGTTTCTCTCTCTCCCTCTCTTTATCTCCATCTTCATGCATGTTTTGCATTTTTAAACGTAGAATGTTTCCCCAATCAGGTTCACAAAATCATAACACTGATTTCATAAAAGCCTACTAGTTAATGAGGCATTCACTTCATTATCATCTTAGAGGTGCATTTATGTCGATTTGAACGCTGCTTCATAATCAGCAAGTCTGAAAAGGCTAGAAGGATAGGGTCTATGCGATGGAAGCGAAAAGCGATTACACGTTCTTCTGAGCTGTTTATTTCAGAATCTCCTTTCGTAGATGCGAAATTCGCATTTTCTTGCAGAAAGCATTCGTCGTGAAGGACTATGCGATTGACGCATATCGTAATACGGAAGTACTGAACGTATTTCAAACTCTTCTTTCTGCAGAGGTGTCAACAGTGGCCCAGCACTGCTATCTGTTCTGGGAAATGATTCACTGCTAGACAAGTGTCGCTCCGATTAGCCAACCATTAAAAGCTTATAGCCAAGCAGTAGAGCATTGCTTTGAGTTTCCTTTACCTTTTTTCATTACAAAAATTGAAATTCAGGAAGATATTCCCATTCTACGGCGAGAATGCACTGGCGACGCATCGGAAATTGCACTGCTGAAATATAGTGAGATGACGCTTGGGAATACTCCCGTATATCGTCTTAACAATCCAAAAATCGCCGAGATTCCTTTCAACTCGACAAATAAATATCAGGTTCGTGATTTTTTTTCCATCCAGAAGAAAATATTTGAGAGTCTTGTACACCTCGCAGTGACAACATCCATCCAAATAGGTAGCAAAATGCCGCAAGTTATATCAAAGTTGAATAATTTTCTTGGCGGAATACCTGCCGCTATTGGTAAAAATTAGAACTTGGCGTATTTTTTGCTTCTAATAAAGGAAAAGCGAAGAAATATCCCCGACGGTACTGCGACATTCAGGTAATATTAATAACATATGATGTTGTCTTTGCGTAGTATCTCAGAATTTCTACACAACCTAATCCCCAATAAAAGTGTGGAGCAGTATCAGAAGTCATCAATATTACGTTTATGCCTTGTTAGAAAATCTTTTTTCCCTTTAGGTTTCAATCCATGAGACGAATGATGGTAATCCATCATATTTGCTGGTGATGAAGGGCGCACCGGAACGAATTCTTGATCGCTGCAAGACTATTCTGGTGAAAGGTCAAGAGAGGCCATTGGATGAGAAGCTGAAGGCAGAGTTCAACGATGCATACCTCATGCTGGGAGGAATGGGTGAACGTGTCCTGGGTTTCTGCGACTACCGACTTGATCAGAACAAGTTCCCTAAAGGTGTGCTAGTTTGTTTTTCTAAGGATTTGCGACAAACAAGTACCATGTTTATCACACTGTTTTATCACACTATCACACTATCACACACGTTTATCACGATGTTCACAAGGACCACGTCGATGTCTTCATAAGGTTGCGTTTATCACACTGTTAAGTCGCTTCATCTTTATATGATGTTTGCACGTTAGCGTACTTGATAGTAAGCAGGAGAGACAATACGGATGATATGGGCAGTTTCACTCGTCCTATAAATTGAAACGTCTTTCAACATTATGCGCATATGAACGATGGCAAAGCATTACTCAGCACACACTGATGAGCCACAGTATTTACAATTCGAAATGAAATATACATGGATTATTTTTGCAGGTTTCGCGTTTGATACTGAGGATGTCAACTTCCCTGTGGAGGGCCTTCGATTCGTTGGCCTCGTGTCGATGATCGATCCTCCTCGTGCAGCGGTTCCCGATGCAGTCAGCAAATGCCGTTCGGCTGGCATTAAAGTTGTCATGGTACGCTTCTCTTGCAATAGCAACAACGAAGTGATCAGTCAGATAATCTAGTAACCGTATGCTCGACATCACATTTTGGGTGGTAGACAAAAGCCAAAGTCATTGACCATATGCCGGATTTCCGGATCTGTCACCAATAGGAGCTTAGCGTCTTCGTATGGATTTTTTTCTGCATAGCATGAGGTCGCTTTTTTTTCGTAACACCGCGTGGTTCCCTTTTCCGTTTTCAGCAACTCTTTCTTGTCAAATTAGAGATATAATCATTTGTCGGTATTGATTTATTGTGAATGAAATGCAAAATACATGGAAAATATGTATTGCAACTTATTTCTCTTCCAAAGCGTTGTTCGAATTTTCTATCAACTGCAGGTAACGGGAGATCATCCGATTACGGCGAAGGCTATAGCAAAGTCGGTTGGCATTATTTCTGAAGGGACAGAAACTGTCGAGGATATCGCCATTCGAAAGAATTGCACCATTGAAGAGGTCTGCCAATAAATTTTTATCCTTCTCATTCATCCTCTTCCTATTGTTACACTTACGTTTGATGAAAAATGAGCGAAACTGAATTATTTGTAACTCCAAATACGTCGCATTTTACAAACTCCAAACTCCAAAAAATGGTAGTCGCATTTTCATTGTTCGCTTAGAACCTGAGAGTTCTGTTTCCTAAATGAGATACTGAATCTATCCCCGAACAAACGAAATAATCCATTACAAATATAAATGATATGTATCCTCAGCACAACTTTAGGGTGGATTTCAGGTGATCCTCTTTCTTTTATTAAACAACGAACAGAACAATTAGGAGGGGATGGGTTTTTTCAAGCGAAAATTATTCTCTGATTTGCAAGTGCTTATGCCACACCGAGCAAGTATGTATAATCAGAGATGCTCCATATCTGCACGATGTTCACTATTAGCTCGACGACAAAGTGCACTTAAGTGACGATTTGTTTCAACTTTGTCAGGTAGACCCTCGAGAGGCGAAGGCAGCCGTAATCCACGGTTCGGATCTGCGTGAGATGACTGAAGATCAGTTGGCTGATGTGATAGCTAACCATTCGGAGATCGTGTTCGCACGTACGTCACCTCAGCAGAAACTGATGATCGTCGAAGGTTTCCAACGACAGGGTCAAATTGTTGCCGTTACAGGTGATTCTTTTCGAAAATTATGTCGGAAGTTTCGGGTGACTCGAAAAAAACTGATCTGAGTTTAAAACTTTCGAGAAAATGTGGATGGATTTCCGAGTTGGTCGTTGCCTCAGGCATGTGAACTCTAGACTAATTATCTGAGCCTTAGTCATTATAGCTACTGAGTCATTACGAACGCGACCACATTGAAGTTTTCATTTCATTTCATGTAGGAGGCGTTTCATCGCCTTGTTTTACTCAAATGATTGCATGTAGAGACTTTCGCACTATTTTATGCGATGTTTTGCAGGCGATGGCGTGAACGATTCACCAGCACTAAAACGTGCCGATATCGGCGTTGCGATGGGTATCGCTGGCTCAGATGTGTCGAAACAGGTATTCATCTCTCATCTAACATTGGCTTGAAATGTTTGATTTGATTCCTGTTAACACCAGTGTAGTTATTTCGCTACTAACTTCAAGGCGAAATCTCACTCTCGAAGGCCGAGCGGAAGATGTATCTTAAAGTGAATATCGCACGTTCAAATCCTCCTCGCCAAATTCTGCATCACGCATAGTCCTCTAATTGTTCTAGTTCACTATTTCGTTGTATAATACATCGATACAGTGGTGTAATTTAGGCAGCAGATATGATCCTCTTGGACGACAATTTTGCGTCGATTGTGGTCGGTGTGGAGGAGGGTCGCCTGATTTTCGACAACCTCAAGAAGTCGATTGCCTACACCTTGACGTCGAACATCCCTGAGATATCGCCGTTCCTCACCTACATCCTCTTCGGCATTCCACTCCCACTAGGCACTGTGACTATCCTCTGCATCGATCTGGGAACCGACATGGTGCCGGCCATTTCTCTTGCCTACGAGGAGGCTGAATCGGACATCATGAAGCGACAGCCCCGTGATCCGATACACGACAAACTCGTTAATGAAAGGTAATTATCAAAAGCAGTTAAACTGTTTCTGATAGGCTTGCCTGTAGTTTTGGCACAGCTTTTAGAATTACCTCAAATTAGAAATATATTCCTGCTTGGCAGGAACGATTTGGCTTTCAGTGGTGGCATCGATGTCACCTAAAACTTTGTTGTTCTGCTGTAAAATATTTTATAATGAGGCGTGTGAAGGTGCTTTATTCTGGCAAATGATTGCAGACTTATCTCACTGGCGTATGGTCAGATCGGAATGATTCAAGCGTCTGCTGGTTTCTTCACCTACTTCTTTATAATGGCTGATAACGGCTTTTGGCCGAGTCGTC
Organism: Ascaris suum; assembly: GCA_013433145.1. Lineage (NCBI taxonomy): Eukaryota > Metazoa > Nematoda > Chromadorea > Rhabditida > Ascarididae > Ascaris > Ascaris suum. Next base: position 10,031,245 of record CM024174.1, read on the forward strand.
TCTATCAACTGCGAGCTCAGTGGGATTCTCGCGCGTTCAACTCCGTCGAGGATTCTTACGGACAGGAATGGGTGAGCAAGTTTCTTTTGCGATTGTACCACGGCATTCTAATTCAGACATACGTTAGATTGCATCCATGCACGGGTGTCGATATTTTATCACAATTTTGAGGCGTAAAACCGTCGTTGTAGGGTTTTATAAATATCATCGCACCCGAGTACTTCTGTCGCCAACATAAAGCTCTGTCAGTCTGCATGAAAGTTCCATTGTAAGCTTGTCTTGATGATGCTTTCTTTAAGAGTATAACAAACTGATATTTATCTCATCGCACAAATACAACAGTCAATTTAGATCATGCCACATAAAGTTTCCTTATCGCTGTTTGTCGTATACTAACTAAGCAAATATCGCAGCACAGAGACTTTTTCTGATTCGATTGTGAGTGACTGTGATAACTGATTATGTTGCCCTAGGGACATTTTGCTCTGAGGTTATTAATTTCTCGGTTACTTTCCCCTCTGATAGATCACCCTTCCGCCATGATTCGTTGTATGTTGATCGATCAATACCGTTGTTAAATGGAACCTCTACACCTTCTTGATTCCTTTTGCAGTCCAAATTTCCTTCTTTTCCGCTCCCTTATAATTTGAATCATATCTTCAATATAATAAATTTGCAGACTTATTCAAATCGCAAGATTCTGGAGTACACATGTCAGACGGCATACTTCGTTTCAATCGTGGTTGTGCAGTGGGCAGATTTGATAATCTCGAAGACTCGCCGCAACTCACTCGTGCAGCAAGGTATGAGCAACTGGACGCTCAACTTCGGTCTGGTCTTCGAGACCGCCCTCGCCGCGTTCATGTGCTACTGCCCTGGACTGGATAAAGGTCTGCGCATGTATGGCCTCAGGTACTGTTTCCTTCAGCTGCTTCCAGGCGACTTGTTCTGAGCTAACATAGAGTCCATTCGGCGGGGGAAGTGAGTCTTCATTTTGAAGAATGGCTGACACACCATGCAATCCATAAAAAAGCAAAACATAGGCAGGTTTTAACCAACCCCTTGACCGTTGGCAACATCCCACTTAATCAGGTGTATCGCTTATGTTTCACCTGTTTAAATCAGCGTTGAAATCTTCCTGAAAAATCGACTTATTTTTTACTGCGCAAGTTAGACGTCGCGTCGAAAATATGAAGTCTTATGCGCATCTTGAAAAATGACTGAATTTTATTTGTTGAGAGTGGGGAGGTGGAGAACATATGTGTGCTTTTTGTAATGAACTTAGAAGAAATAACACTTACAAGAAATACTTTCAGATTCTCGTGGTGGTTCCCGGCGTTGCCATTCTCGATCCTGATTTTCGTCTATGATGAAGCACGTCGATTCTGCATTCGTCGCTTCCCTGGCGGATGGGTGGAACGTGAAACATACTACTGAAACGTGCAACTTATTTACGACCTTATTCAAACTTCGTTATGCACTAGCAATAATTAGGGCATGTCCGTTTATTTCCCATTAGACTACGACCGTTTCTTTCCTTTTCGTTCCTTTCCATATTTTCCGAGTAGCTTGTAAATTAGCCCTTAGTGGAAATTCCTATTGTTTTTAGTCAGTGTTCTTTCTGAACATTTACCACAACCCTCAGTCAAATTTGGCTGTTCAACAATGGGCATATTGCCTTCTTTTCGTTCTCTTTTGATCGCGATTGCTCTCAATGAACGTTATTTTATTTCTCACGTGGTCCCCACACTCACGTGGTCCTCACACAGATTCGAGTTGTTTTCCAGTCGCTGGCTGCGTCATGCATGTTGCTCGCATCAGATTATTTCCTTCTTCCTTAGGTCATAAATACTTTCTCTGCTGGCATCAGCCGACTGTCCTTTGCTTTATGCTCCACGTTCTAGCACTTATAGCGTAATCGTAAACGATTTGCGTTTATTTTTCATGGGGTATTTCATAAATTTTATGCTTCTTTTTTTGTAAAACATACTGACCATTCACCGGCGCCAAGAGACAAGCTAAAAGGCAACATTGATTCCAGAAAAGTAGCTTCTGGCTTTGTTTCTTTTCCATGAAACGTCTTCTAGAATTAATTCTCATAATGGAAGGATATTACTACTCCTATTAAAATGAGGGGGAGAAAGGTGGAAGGAGGTGATAAAAAATTAAATGATATCGTTCAAGAGATTCTCACTATCTAAGATTGCAAGGTTAGACTCTTAGAGTGTTGGGCAATTCTATCCTATCTTTGATATATCATGCAACGTTGTCTTGCATTTTAAAATCGTTTTTTTGATAGTTGTGTTAAAATCGCTGAAGCTCTATGCATGTTATGTTCTATGTTGCAATAAACGAATACATTCGAATGTGGCTTTGTGTTCTTCTTTTATATAATGCAATTTCTTCATTGCGTTATGAATGCAACCTTTTGCAATGGCTGGAAGCACGTCTGTGGTACGGTTTTCACCGTTGTTGCTGTTGTGAGAACATATATTTTCGACAAATGAGGCAGACAAGTGAGAGTGCAATCCACGTATACACCTGCAAGATTCCTGGGCAAGGTTGCCTCAATGGTTACAGCCTAGTTCATGACAAATATTTCCATCAGACGGATTCTGACTTGAAATAGTTGTACAAAAGACCGTATCAAAGACGTCCTTAAATGTTTCAATTGCAACAATAATTACAAGTAGATCCTTAAACCGATACCTGTAAATACGAAGAGGAGTTTCGGCCTATACGATATAAGAATTATCAATAAGGTGCGCGGACCAGGTGGTTGTTGTTATCGCACATTTCCGTTTTGCGACGATCTCGTTCTCTCACACCACACCGTATAAGATGGCATCGCATATACACTGTCCGGGACAGGTTGTGAGCTGTTTCTAGATCAGGTGGACCAGTCACTAAGATAGGCAGCAAGGATTCCACCGTACCTACGTTCCATTCCATACTCAGTTGGGATCAGATGAAAGAGGCAAAAGATTGGAAGGGAACGGATTTGGGATCCCGGTTTTCAAAAATTATCTGGGAAATGGCCAGAGGCGGTTCGCAGAAAGTAACCTGCTTAATTTTGGTCTCGTTGCTGAAAAAAATGCTCTAATTTTGTGAATGTCACGCTTTTAAAGTATGTAGAAATTTTTGCAGAGATACGCGGGGCATAAATCAACCCATTTGAATGGTTTTAAATTGAAAGAAGCACTGATTCATGGGGTGATATTTCACACTGTCTCATAAATCCATCTCATGGAAAAATTTTTTTGCGCAACTACAACAGCCCCTATTCTCTTTTCTTTTGATGAACCATAGATGACGAGATCTGTTCTAGTAAAGACCTGATAAGGAAAGTCGTAACCACATTATCCTTTGCCGATGACCGAGAAAACCCTAAAGGCATTCAGAAATGCTTTAGGCCGGTTTGGGAACGGCCACATCACTTTGAAGACATTGAAACCTTTTTTGTTCTTACAGTCCTTTTGAAAATAACGAAGGAGTCGCTTCCCACGGCAGAGCGCTGTTAGAGGAAGAAGATTATGACCTGAAACCTTGCTGGACCATGTTACTTACGCCTTCCATGATTGAGGTTATGGGTATATACCTACGGATCTTTTCACTGGAACCTTTCAATGTTTTGCAGTGACATGGTCTGAGGAGAAAAGTGGAGGGAAAGAGGTGAAATCGATGGGTTTTGTGGCCTCGCTAGTGCAGCTACGGTTAAGTGCACTCCTTTCCCACTAACGTGCAAGTGGCCGTCCGATATGCTCAGCTTTAAGCGCTGAGAAAATAAGGGGGATGTTTCATTTCAGGATGCATTTGTGGGTGTTGGTGTTTCATTGTCGAGTTCCTTGGCAAGATGGCCTATCTAAGGTGGAACATGGCGAAATATTGACAGTTGGTTCGAATGGTGCGATATGATTTCATAAGGGAAGCGGTTGGCAGGCAGGCATTTCACTACAGTTTGTTGACGTGCCGGAAACCAAATTTAAGAACTAGAATTCAGTGCATACATGGTTATGAAGTAAAATTTTGACTTCATCATGACAATACAGTTTACTCGAAAGCTGCGAAATACTTTTTATCGCAAGGAAATATTGCACTAAGGCGAGCCATCGAATTGAAATTGCCATTTTTGCTGACTTTTGTTTTTATGCTCCCTTTCTTTTCGGTTTGTTTGAATAAATTTTTCACTTGCTTATTCGACTATTAAAGTGGAAATCCCATTTCGGTTACGTTGAAGTTTTTATATGTGTGTTCCATTATTTCTTCAATGTTTATCAGTTTTCTGCTCATGCTCTTGCAATTGCAATCGACCATCAAAGAGAAACGTTTCTACCCATAACGGTGGCTATTATCAAGAAGAGCCACAAGATTTCTCAAGAAGTTATGAATCCTTGTCGAAAAGTTATTCCATTAAATTGCTCTCTCATTAGTGTTCGAGGCTTAGTTGGAAACACTCTGCAATGTAAGCTAGCAGGAATTGAGAGGAGGCGTTTCGTTTCGCAAAATATTCGCATTCGTTCTTCTTATCATCGTTTTCTACTCATTTAGGCAAAAAGTGGACAACGAATCGAGTTATATCGACTTGCTGAGTATTCTCGAAAACGCACACACATAATTCAGTTTACCGTAACCGTTGTGGATTAACACAAATAATGACAGCCCACTTCCGGTTATCTCGAGCATCTCTTTCCCCTTAGGCAGTCTCTATTCTATAGAAAGTCCATCACACGGTAAGAGCGACCGTGGTAAATTCCGCTCGGAAGCATTGTACTTCGTTGTGATCTCGGCACATGCAGCGACGACAATTGACACATAGAGCTAAACAACAAAGTTCTTCCGATTAATGTGCGCCGACGAAAACAGTATCCACTTACCCTCATCATTCGTAAATCTCACCGCAGCGCCACCTTCCTCTTATTCCTCTGCAAACAATGGAGGAGATACGGTTATCTTACCACTCGTCAACCAGATATACGTGTAAACTTTTATAGAGATCGCAGAAGAACTTTCCACATAAATCACGCAACAACAAATAGTTGTGGGGGGATTTGTATCATGCTCACATAATGCAGACTAATCTCACGCCGCTGTGTTCATCGTTTTTTGCCTATAGTATCTGCATAGTGGTGACCACAAAGAGCAATCTATATTTGAAACGATTAAAAGGTCAATAACAAATCACACAGAAGAGTTCGGCATTATTTAAAGCGCGTGATACAAGAGTTACGGATAGCGATCTAATAAATTCCGCCGGATACACATAACTTCCGCTCAATTCTATGCTATATTCCACAAAAAAAAAACATTATAGTTATGATTTTCAAATTGATACTTGCATTTCTAATATGTATACTTTTGAAAATTATTATGAGGTCGTCTTATTTTTGAAAGTAATTATAGGAGTTACGATCTTCACACCCAATTTTCATGTTCGAGTGAAATTTTTATGCATTAGACTGATGCTTTTTTTGCCAGTTTATCATTTTCTTTAGAATCTCGGCTGAAATTTCCTCTGAAAATTACACTCTTGATGGACGTATAATGATATTACTTCCCGATCTCACTGAAATTGAATCCTTCTCGAGAAACTTTTAATGAATGTCACTTATTTGTTGTTTGTTTTTTGCTATCCATTAGCATTAGCGATGCTACTTTTCAATGTGATGTCGCTAATACTTTTGTGATATTGATCCACTTTTCAACATCGTTAAAATAAGTCAATCATAGACATTGCACACTTCTTTGATTTCTTTTTTTTTCTTCGACCGTTAGTGTAAACCGACTCCATTAGATTATATTTCGCCGAATGCGACGTTTCATATTGTCATTAGGTTTTGTTCTCTCATTTCCTTCACAATGAATAACTTTTCTTTTTTTCGTATATGAAATTTGAGGTATTTGATATTCTATATTATTTCTTTCTGCGTTTAATTTATACGCGTGAAGGGTTTGTTTTTCTTGTTTATATTGTTAAAAGCAGCTCGCCTACATCATAGCTTCGCATTATCCTTTTCTTTATCCGTCATTACTTAGAATCTCATAAGAAGTTGCCGGTAATTTCAAGAAGCAGCACTGAAATAGCTTGGCTTCTTTTCGATGAAAACAAGCATCTATTTTGCAATCATTTTTGGAATCCTATATAGTTACTAATTCCTGCCACACTTCTCATCTACGAAAGTGCGACTAGGCTATTATCCACCAAGAGGTCTTCCAGTGTAATTGGGGCAGCATTCCTCAAATGCACAATATCCCTTTGCTATTTTCAGCAATCAATGCATAGCTGAGGCAACACTTCATAAGTGCATTAGCAGTGCTGAGTCATAAGGAAAGATGTATGAGTGGCCCGAGAAAATGTCGCACACAAATAATGCTTATGCAATCAAGCGATGAAATATGAGCCAGAGCAAGATCGGACAGAGAGTGTCCACTAAGTTAATCGCTCTTCCGAGATGAATTTTTCGGCACTTATCTCGCTGCTCAATCTATAACCATAGTTGGTACGCTCCTATAACACACCAATCTTCGCAAATGTTTCACTCGAGCTCAGTTTAGATGATATTACTAATTGCTTATTGATGTGCACAATTCTTTCTCGAAAACTTTTTAATTTTCAGGAGCTGTGATACAGACGTTTGTTGAAAGGGAGTTTATACCACTCCTTAATATCTATAGTTTACTTCATCGAACACAATTTGTTTAGAACGAAAGTCTTCTTTCATATCGATAAAATAAAATTAAACTTCTTGCGTTACATACTATTGGAATGCCTAATTAAAGGGTTGTAGCAGCATGTTGACCTCCAAGATCAAACAGTTGCCGATATTGCCACCGTCGGCGGAAATCCCGCATGAGCGCTAAGTTGGATTCTAATATGTCCTTGAGGTGAAGAGAGCCGGCAATGATTGCTAATTAAATGCGCCACAATATCTATATCGCATTGCCTTTTCTAGCTTTTAAGTGTTGTTTTCATTCATCAACAACGTCAGAGCTCAAATCGTGCTGCCGCGCCGTCCTGAAGCCTTTATTCTAGTATTACATAAATAAGTTCCAGTTGTAAAAAGATCAATATTCATCTATAGCAACGCAAAATTTCAAATTTCTTTGACATATCCCTGAGACGGTATATCTCCCTCAGAAAATTAGGAGCAAACGAAAGCATAGTAATCAACTCAGGGGATAAATAGATTTGTTGTGCACTTGCATAAATGATTTGCTGTACATATTCAGAAATTAACTGAAGCGCAATAAATCTATTTTGAGATCTATAGCACGCCGTTTAATTGCTTCCGATTCTCATTCCACACAATCTGCAAAAACATCTGGAGGCAATACCTGGCACTGTCATCACAAATACTCGAAAATGCTGCTCGCGTTAACTATTGTACGCTAAGGTGTTTCTGCGACGCACATTCACCTCCCGTACTTGACAGCAGCTTCCTTTGGATGTTTTAATGTCAATGTCTTTACTAACGTTATTGCATCGCCGATTATCGTCAACTTCCCGTTATTTGAAGCAGACGTGAAATTTAGAAAGCTTTTCTTACCTTCTGTGGAACTAGAAGAACATTTCCTTTATGTGAGTCCGCTTACTTTTAATGCTCTACTCTTGTTGTCCAACCGAAGAGTTATATGTGTTGCGCTCGAGCAATCTTAAACGAGCCTACTTTATGATCTCTTTGCTGCGCCCATGTGAAGCAACCCATACATAAAACATTCAGTGTTGTTGAAAATCGGATTTATATGACTGTCCATTTCTATTTTATGCGGCTCAGTTATCTGGCTATGAGAGAAACCACTATCGTCCCAACATGGGGAAGAAGCGGTTGGTGATGAGTCACATGGTGCACATAGATGTGGCCATGTCCTTTGGGGATATGTAAGGCTCGTTTAATCATCATAGAACTGAGTTCCTCTTCATTCAGCATGCTTATCTTCTTTATGCTCAATCACATTCATCTAGGGCTCCGTCCATCTTATTGCTTTCCTCTCTGCTGCCAGCGTTCATTTGCATATGTGAGTGACAATGAGAGCAGTGTGAAGAAACAGTAATTGCCACAGGAGAGCGTTTATTATATGTGCAGCATGGCAATTAGGCACATAGGTCAGGGCACACTCCTCCCCTTCCCCCTGCATATACATCTTTCTCCTGTTATAGCGCTCTTTCATGTCGACCTCAGTCACTCTTCGATTATACTCTTTCTGCATTTCTGAGTGAATTATTCACAGCGATTTCCTCATTATTTCTGATTTGTTCTCTTCCAAGTTCTTGTCGCCCAAGCATCAATGGGACCTCCATAACCGCCTAGAAGAAGTAACATCGAACACCACGTTTGCGCTTCTTCTTCAGGCCTATAGCACACTGTGAAATGCCCTGGTTGACTTTTCTCTGAGAGAAGTCGGCAAAATCACTGTGCTAAAATTTTGTTTGGCGACATTTATCTGTTGTTTGTATGGTCAGCAAAAAATATGGTCTAGGGACTTCGGCGCTTGTAGTGGTAGTAATCTTGATCTCGTTTCTACCACGGCAGCCGATAAAGCTTCTGTTATATCCGTCACATACAGCAACAATACTAGACGTTATCGCCATACGTTATCCTGCCCGACACGGCGGTACTCACGAGGATCCGAAAGTCATTCTTCCGATAAGGCCAAGCGCCGCCCTTAATTTGCGAATCGAGCAGCTTCCCAATGCATTAGCGAGGCGCACCTGAGGATGCATACGCATCTCTTTCTCCCGCTTTAACTCGCGACCTGCATAAGCTAAAGCGATAGAATTGTTGCGCATAATTCAGGTACGGCCTTTTTCCGATATCTAGTATCGTCCCGAGAAATTATCGTCTATTTAATTTGAATTCCCAAAAGAACATGCAAATGTGTGTTTCCGGTGTGGTAGGGTGCGCATCCAAATCAAATTTTTGGCAAATGACTTTTGCAATTTTTCGATTTTTTGCGGAAGAATGCTTAAGATGGATTGCATCGCCTTTTCAGGGAGCATTTGACGTACATTATATATATATATATATATATATATATATATATATATATATATATATATATATATATATATATATATATATATATATATATATATATATATATATATATATATATATATATATATATATATATATATATATATATAAATGGTAGTTTTATATGTTTGCACATGTTGCCTTACCTATCACTTTCAACACGTGAATTGCAAAAGTCTCACTGATGAAACTTTGTGGATGCAGGCTGTCTTTTAACATAGTCCCCCAAGGCCTGCTTGGTTCCTATTGATCATTTTCCGGCCCCATATACGCTCATGACTAATCTGCTTATCAACGATACTTGTGGACGTAATGAACAGCTTTTCTTTCTGATTTCACCAGGTTATAAAACTGGTCGGTTTCATTTGAATGCATACTTTGCAGTGCCGCTTCACTGTTTTGAATATTTAAGCAGCCACCTCGTGCGATAATCTGAGAAAAGTTGATAAGGTGCCACTTTCCTTGATACATTCTTATGATTCATTTTTGAGTGCTGGTATGGTTTTAGTTCAACGAAAGTCGCATATCTTACAAGTTTTCTCGACAAGTTTTTTGGTCTTTTTATTCGTATGAAGCGATTACGTTAGACTGTATGTGCAATGAAAAAATAAACATTCTTGTGGCGAACGTCTTTCAAATGTTTCCTATGGGTATTTTGGCTGTGGAGATGCGAATCTGTTGTTCTTACAAGCTAATAAAACTCGTCGTAAAATATACAAATGCATCGAAAATATCCCATTCGGATTTTGCAACGAATATGTTCAACAGTAACTTTATTTCATAAAGCAGTGTGTGGTTAAGCGTTTTGTTGAACAAAACATTTTTGCTTAAGTGGCGATAACTTTCCCATTTCCTCATGATCCAAAAATTGTCCATACGAATTGATAATGGAACAGTGCATTGTTATCCAGAAAATAGAGAGCCATTTACTGAATGAGATGCGTGATTCGTTAAGATAAAATAAACTATTTTTAATGCTACAAAATGAGTGAATGAATGTTCTTTTTTTTTGGAATTCCTGCGAATGGGCATCCGAGAAAAGAAGCAAAATGGCTTATGAATAACCGAATTATTTCAGAGAGCAAATTGCAAGTTTATTACCACGTTCTTCGCTTACTTTCTGTTATGCTTATCGATTGCATTTCGCCATTTTAGTCGAAAATATTCGTAACGGTATTGCGTACAAAATATCAATCTTTGAGTTGCAACTATTGAGAACGCATATTCGGCAGATTATTTCTCGAGTAATTTCTTCAGCTTCTGCGGCAATCTGAAGTTGCACGCTTCACGCTTCATCATGTAAAATGTGGACAACATGCCGGAGCAGCTGCTATATGCGCTTTTGCCTTCCACTTGACTAGCTTACCATTTCCAGAAGTCACTTAATTATATCGCATAGTGGATCCCACTTTTTACGAATTCAATTTTCCTACAAATCTTTAAAACAATTCGTTTTTCTATGATCCGCTTAATTTAAAATAGAAAGCCTCTTGATGTTAAAGATGTGCAATTTTATTTTTATATTTAAATATCCGTAATTTCTTTGAAGATTGATTGATCAATTTCGAATTGGATACAGGAGGTCAGTCTCAGGACTTAGGATTTGCGTTGTACTCATCAAAATTAGTGACGCTAACTTCAATAGTTTTCGAGCTGAAACTGCTCGACCGACAAACAAATAGACGCAAATATATGTGAGCAGATACGACGTCTTCTTGATGCACTTCTGCAAAGCAAATTTATAAAAGTGCATAGGAAGAAACCGTCGATTATGTAGTCAATGTAATTTGCAAGCGCCGAGAGGATTCTCTCGAATGGTGTTATGACTGACTCAAACTACGAAATGATTGATCGCTTTGAAGCAGTACTTTGACAATGTAATCGACTTATTTAGCGAGTAAGTGAGATCTTGATAGATCAGCGTTCTTACAAAGGTAAGAGTTTGATAGCAATCAAAGAGTCTCAGTTTTCCTTTCGATAAGTGCACTCTTCTGTTAAATTTCCTCTGAAAATATCACAAAGTATATTTTTTAAGTGAGTGAAATCGCTTATAACAGGTAACAACGAGCCGTAACAGTAAACATCTTTGGCTTCCGCTTTTTTTTTGCACGGGGAAATATTTTTCCGTCATTATATTTCCTGTTGCATTGTGCAATTTCTATATTCTTGAATTTTCTTCGCGTAGCTGATAGTGTTGTGCAATTTATTAGCGATGCCTTAGATTTAAGTTATTCTCCGCAAATATTCAATATTCAATACTGATGGTTGAAATGCTTCGTGCAGCGATGACAGCTGTCACGGCATCTTTTCTCAGTGGTCGTAACAATGCGCTTTTAACGACAATCCTGAAGGACAACCATCGCATGATGAAAGATGGTAAAATGGCTGCCTTACAGGAGAGAAGCTCATTGGTTTCACACTAAAAGCGCAACATATGCGATGTTGTTCATGCAGTATGCAGATGTTGTCATGATCGATTGTTTGCTGTCGTTTTGAAACAGTCGCTCGAGTTGTTTGTGCATGTCGAACATTCGTTGATTTATACGTATGGCAGCGCATCATGATGTGCGTCACAATTGTCACTGTCTGGGTGACTTGACAGATGCAACAGGTGATAAATTTCTTATACAAATTTATGCATATTAGAGCCTCCTAAGAATCTTTGTATTGCATCCTTCGATCACAAAATTTTTCTTCTACCTTTGTTTAAATTTATGGGTATAGAATAGCTCCAGTTGATAAGAAATGATGGGGTTTTCAAAGGTTTTCATTTTGGAGTGACTTTAGAGTTTTCTGTTTTTTGTTGCTTTCAAGAGAGGAAGGGTTTTCGATTTGAGAATCAGCTTCAATTAAAGAATCAGCGTTCTATTCAGCAACAGTCTTCCGTCCGAAGAGGCTGCTTCTCAAATGGAATCGTGTAGTTTTTGCACATCTTCAATAGAGCTTATTTTACTCCAAGTGATTAAAGCAATGACTAATCGAATTTTTATCTCGTACTAATTGCAAGACTTCTCGAAACTTCTTTTCAAGAAATGATACAAACACTAGCCGATTCAAGCAAGTCTATTCGGAAAACGAAGAGAAAAATGACGCTTCAAGTTTATTTATCCTAAGTATCCTTGTGGGAATTTAGAAGATTTCTCTAGTTATCTTCACAATAGTTTTCCTTGAAATGCCTTCCAAATGCTATAGCAGCATTTCTTCAAAGGCGGTTTATGAAAGTCGAATATATATGTGCTGACATACAATGTTATCAAAAACTTTTCTGCTTCTTTATACGCTTTGCCGTTTACTTTTTCCTCACGTTTATTTCCATGTGATATAGGGGATATTTATGACACCTGAATGGTGACAATATCAGAAATATCTTCCTTTTGAAATCGCGATTGAAGGTTTTCATAACATTTCTCCGAGGCCATCACGTTTTCTTTTCGTGAGCTTCATTTCACCATGGAACGTAATGTTGCACTATTGCACATATACGAGTTTCTTTTGAAGGTGATATGAAGTATGTTCCTAACACTAAAGTGCAAAACTGCCGTAGTGAGCTACACTAACACAAGACAATCAACGAAAGAAGAAAGAACTGCAGATTGAAAAAGAGTTCGTTACTCTTCTCAAGAGAAAGTTTTCTAAACGCAGGATAAATTCTGCGTTCATTGGGTCGGTAATAGTGATGCGATAAGTGGCGTCCTAGCTGCGAAACCCGTGGAAGAAGCTTTCAGATTTACAGTTTTCTCACCCCCATCTGCCGGTGCATGAGGGAAGTTTAATTTATCTCCCACTGGAAAAGCATTTCCTCAATCAGAATTTCTGCAGATGTGACATGGATTCCCTCACAGCTGTTCAAAGCTTCTATACCTCTCATTCCTCCTCACTCCTCTTATTCTTATAGCAGAAGATATATGATGATGTTTCCTAATCTGTTGGAGTAAAGGACATATTCCTTACAACTCGCTATTTAGCGTTCCAATTATTCCTCTTATTTTCCACGAACACATTTATAAAATGAGTATGCTTGTATGAGTCATTTTATGCGACTTATAGGAACTAAATTTTTCAGAACTTCTAATCCACTCACCGCTTAAACTTAAAATAATGAAATTGTAACTTGTACCTCCGCTGGATAGAGATAGTAGAGTTTTTTTAAAACGTTTTACTTAATAGTTCAACTATTCTTTTAACCGATGCAAATCGCCTCATAGAATATCAGTAAATGCATATTTACTCTCTTAATCTAAAATGTAAATCTTCACATCTTCTGACTTATTGAAGGTGATTTACAGTTTCATGCGATTATTCCTGGAAAACTTTCATGCAATGGAAAAGTGTTACAGACATTTAGTTGCTTTAAAAATCCGAAAACTAACAACCTTAGTATATCGTATTTCATATCGAATTTGTGTTAACAAATTATCTATTAGAAATGTTTGCTTATCATTTTTATCTATCAACACTGCACATTGAATTCTTGTTTTTTTTTTTTTGCATTTTGATAATGCAGTACACGTTTATCGAATGTATTCGAATGTTTAACCGAACACTCAAACTGATGCAAATAATCGCTCCTATGATCTAAAGTTTCGATACTTGCGGTGGTTTATTTCCTCTTCGAAGTGCGGCGTTTCAATGGCAAATAAGTTTTGCCGAAAAAACACCTATTAACTGTTAAGAAAATTATTGCGTAAGTATTGACGAGAAAATAATAGTACTGTTCTTTTCGTCCATTATGTACCCTTTCTAACACGGTGCATTGAGTTCCTTGCATTCTATAAAATATAAAACCCATACATCTGTATAATTTTACAAAAATTGAACACCTGTAAAGTCATAAAAATAACATCTTTGAGACATAGGAACTCTCACATTTATAAAAAAGATGTCAACGCATATTATGCAGGTAGAAAAATGTGCAAAATATACGTTTGCGCGCAGAAAAGACACGAGAAGATCATGTACGCATTAAGTTGTAAGGTTGAATGCGCTATAAGCATGTAAGGCTTCGATTTTTTTTTCTTTTATTTTAGAAGAAATCTAAATTCTAATGCTTAATTTGAGACTTACCTTCGCAGATGGTTGAAATTCTCCTGCGAATTCAGATTATAGGTCTATGCCAAAAGGCTTATAACGTAGCTCTTGTCCCTCTGCATCCTGCCACTTGGTTTTGGTTCGCATATCCCCAAAACTTAAATTACGTTCTGGAATGGAAGTGGAACTATGCTGAACGGTCGAAGGTGAATTTTCTTTTACCTCGAAGTTACCTGTGTGTAGTGTAAAAGTGAAACGTAATATTTCTGGAACGAAAATTCCAACAAATCTCAGAACAATCCACAGTGTTCCCAATTGAAGCGTGGAACGGTCATCTCAAATTTCGTCAGCACATTTATGACTTCTGCTACGTTTATTCTCTTCGCTTTTCTCTATGTATACTTTAATCGTACGACATTCTCGCCGACATCTCTTCTAGCAATGTTTTTTTCCTCATGGAGGGCGGCATGTAGCAACGCCGAATTCAAGAGCAACAATGAGAGTAATAGTTTAAGTTGAGAATGTTTTTGCATGCGATGTAGCCGTCGTTGAGAAGTGCTTAGTGAGAAGGAAATTATGTAATGTTCTCCTTGAATAGGGTTCTGTTGCGTGCCTCGATTGCGTTATCCAACTCACTAATTCGCTAGTGTTGGATCGATCCTTAAAATTAGACTACCAATTTCTAGTCAACATCGTGTGCATGGATTTTTGAATATATTGTAGATTTATGTAAGCCAATTTTCGAGACGACTGAAAATTTTAAAACAAATATTGCATTAGTTTTTACAAGCGATCATTAAAATTTGTGGATTTATTGGCGGTTTTTTAATGCGATAGTGTCACTCATTATTGCCAATTGAACCACATTTACTATGAACGAGTTCAACTGCTTAGCATCTATGGTAATTAATCATCGTTTGTCATGCAACGATGTGTCATGATCGCATTAGTGCAATCATAATTTCTGCAATGAACTAATGCCACTTTCACTGATAGACTTGAAGATAGCAAATTAAATTCGCTGTTACTAAATCCTCTTTAGTAAGTTAATTTGGATTTCAAGTCTACATTTTTTATACGACACAATTTACAATGGCAGTTATCAGAAACTATGAAAAGAAGAGGTGAAAAGTGCGTATCCACTTAGTGGATATGAAATTGCCGATTATATGGCCTTAAACGGTTCTTTCAAAAATTGAGGTGGGATAAAACGAAATATTTTGATTTCCGCAATAGGCGCCATCTATTTCGAAATCAAATCATAAAATGCTTATTCTCTTTGTCGAGAAGAATACCCACCCCCCTCCCTTCTCACCCTTTGCAGGATAAACCAGTCAAAAGTGTTAAATACATGATTTAGTAACGATATCAAGCCAATATGTTCGTCGAGCCATATGGCCGCACTTTCACATTGTCTCAGCGATTGTGGGGAACTTTTTTTTTCTGCAGGAGGGAAATTCAGGAAGCTCTATCTTCCAAACAGCGACAAAGTTGTTAGCGATATTAAGTTGAAAACGAACAACAGCAATGTCTGTGTCGAACAACTTGTTGATAAACGAAATTGCAGTTATATTTGAGCAAATATGAAAATTTCATTTTGTATCAGCAGCAGCGTATCACTGTCGTTGAAGATTTGTGATCAGCTCATCAATTACTTTCAAAATAACTTTAGATTTGAGTGTATAAGATGCTAAAAGTGTAATGAAATTCATAATATCGATTTATGCATATGAAACATGACATTTCCAAGTTCATTGTAGATTGAGGGTGTGATTTTTGATGAATTTTATGAATAAATCCATATGCAAATACATATTCTAGGACAATATAAATACATAAATATTAACGCGTCATAAATTTGCATAAAATGCGTCATTTATTATCTATCGGCTTATTATTTTCATTATTCGCAAATATTTCTTTCATAAATTATCGAAACATCAATACGTTTTAATATATTCATGGAGAATATAAATATTTCTATTTGAATATTAATATGAAACTAATTGATCATTAATTATATTTCAAGATGAAATTCACTAAAAATAAATAATTTAATGAGAAAAGAGAAATTCAACAACGAAAAATGATTCAATGAAGAAGACAACGATGCAAATTAAATCAATTTATCACGATGCTTTTCGTTTATCGATCGACGCATCGCAATAATTTGCTCGTAGCGAAGTCAACTTTTTCCACTCCTAAACATCAATTCAATTGCTGAATAGTTTCGCTATTTCTCATTGATGTGAGCAAAATCAACTTTATACACGAATACACGTATTGAGAGCCGTGCTAAGCAATTGTTCACTATCGGATTACATTGGAAAAAAGAAATTCACGCATTAGTGGAATATTATTTGCATTGTATATTTGTTTCATAAATTCTTCAAGATGGAATGAAAAAAAAAAAGAATTAGCACCTCTGCGAAAAGAATTTGCACGATTTGCATTTTCGCATAAAACGGTTTTATAATTCACTAACAAATAATCTAATAATTATAATAATGCTTTCATATCAGAGTTCTTTTAATTCTCAAAACATATGAAATGAGCATTCGACTAACGTTACATGCATATAGATGGATTAATTGTAATGTGCATTTCCTTTCGAAGTTATAATATATCTTTCAATATTTATAACTTCTTTTTTTTGTTTCTAAGCTGATAGACATCTGATCGTTATAGTAGTTTTCTTCAAAAATTAGAAATACAATTTCAGATGGCCATATAAAATTAAAGAAAAAAAGTTTTTGAGAAATATATATATATTAAGGAGGAGAAGAAAGAAAGAGAAAAAGAGATATTTGAACAGATATTTTGCTCTTCTTTAATAGTTTTGATGCGCAATAAAGAATAACGTAAAGTGAATGTTGATTAGAGAAGCGCATGGCAAGAAGCTAATTTACGTGAAGCGATTGAGGTCATGCACACAGACAGGTTGATGAGTCGGTCATGGCGGGTGCCTTCGGGGTTTGTCGACCACAGCGAGAGGCTTGTGGCATCGATTGTGCGATGAGTCATTACCCACCAGTAGTCCGAGTATTGCTTTCCGTATGCGGCTCATTGGAGCTGCTGGGTGGCCTAGCACATGCTACCAAGACGCGCTTTATCTTGATACTGCTCAGCTTTCGCTAATGCCATCCGTCTGTCTTGTCTCTTGCATTACTCTTCCACAATACATCATTATTGACACCCTCTACTTTATTATGCAAATTTCCTTGTTTCGCTTTCAGACATATAGGGTAGTGCACCATTATGGGAGACTAGCGATGAGCGCATTTCAAGAGAGGCGATGGTGGTGCCGAATGGACATTTTCAGTATTTACTAAATTTTACTTCATTTAACCGACGAAAGAATCTCTATTCAAAAATTTTGCTGTATTGTGAGGTTTTTATACAGGAAATTTTGTTTCTCTATAGCCTATAGCTGTTCTCTTCGTTGTTTATAGCTCTGTAAATTTTAATGAATAAGGATACTTACATCATGTACTTCATATAATAAATGGCTGATAACTGCATCAGATTCATTTGTAGGCAAATGAGAGATTCATAAAAAAGCTTTTATTATCGCAGATGCTCGACGTCAAAATTAGAAGATCTTCACCATCGCTACCATATAACAGTCTTGCCGCATAATTCGTCTCAATGAAATACAATCAGTAGTTTCTTTACCTAATAGTGCATCTCATATGCAGCTGGGGTTTCATCTTGTTAGTATGTGGTATTGAACCGATTTCAGTGAGCAGTTCTTCTGCTTATTCTTAATGTTTATCAGGATAGTTCGACATGAAGAATTCCCTTAATCAGTAGAGATAAGCTGGACACTATCAGGTCCACATGAATTACGATTATACTCATCGAGAAATGGGAAATTTTTTTCTCATAAAAGTTAAAATAGAGCCTCTCTAGACCACTTTTTGATGTAGATCTAAAAGCTAGGACATTTATAAAAAGAAGTTGTGAATACGCATGTGGATCGTTGGATTTTCTTTTTTTTTTTTTTTTTTTTTGAGAATTTAGCGATGAGAAATTGCTATGATGGTGAATTCCGCGATATTTTCACTTTTAGGGAACAATTTTCACATTGTTAAATTTTTACGCATCTAGGTAAAATCCACTTTGTACGACGTTGAAATAAAACTTTTATAGAAGAGCATATTTGTAAGATCACTCTTGTTGCTAGTACTAAAGAGAATATTTGTTTTACTCTTGATCAACTAAAAAAAAATTCTTGATTGGCATACATCTATGCATTCGCATATTACAGTAGAATGTAGATTGAGCTAGAAACTTGACTCAAATTTTGCCGGAGTCTTTGTGATGTGTTTCAATTCCATTTGATGCTGATTATTGAACAAAGGCGTCTTTTGAGGTTGAGTGCGTCTCTTGTAGCGTAAGTGTAGAGGATTATATGGTGAGCTGAATAGATTCTTCTTGATTTCATTGTGCATAATCTGCAAAGGGTTACTAGCGTTAAATGAAGAGACATAATGTCTCATTGAAATTTGTATAATATGCAATACCCTAAAGATGCATTACATTTTTTGATTATGCTATAATGCAATCGGCTGGCACTAAACGTTGTTGTGAGTTAGCGCTGATTCATTTAAATCGCAGCTTCCAGTAATAATGAGATTTCGATGGCCATTAAAGTCACTAGCGAGTGAATAGAATTAGCTTCCGCATCGCATTGCCCGAGGGTGCTAGCATAGAAATTTGATTACCGCTGAAACCATTTTTGTGAATCGACAGATACTTTTATAAAATCAGCCTAGAGGCCATCCCCAAAATCTTATATATTGCCTTTTAAAGCAATGGAAAAGTGATGCGGAAGCGTTGGGCTCCAGTAGGCAACACATTTCTTTGGCAACGTCATGGTTCTGAGGTTGGCATAAGCCAACATTACAGTGGACGTTATCGTAAGCAATATGACCCCAAGTAGAAAACAAAGAATACACATGAGCAAAGAAGAAGCAAAGCACTAGTATATGGCATATCGCCACACCTCATGTCGTAAGTACGAGACTATAGGTATTCATAAGTTTTTAGAAAAGAGTGATGAGAGGATACGATAGACGTCATCATTTATCAGTCTCTTAGAAATTACTTAGTGTTACTCGTTAGGTACATTCAGTTTGGAAGTTAGCTATTTTGAGAGATTGTTGAAGTTGGAGATTTTCCACTAAGGCTTTCTTCTCCATCATATTGTCATCTCATTGCATTGCGTATCCTTTCAAACGATCAATTTTCAGCTCTTATTTCTAGAACGTTTGCTTATAATGTTGCGTTTTATAAATCCGTTTTGTTAGCAATATTTTTTTCTGCTCTTATAAATTATTAAAAACAAATTTTGCGAATATCTCATAATTGATAAATTTTTCGTTGTTAATTGTAACGAGCTCATCAATATTATGCAATATCGCTAACATTTGCATATCACTCAACATTAGCATTAATGCTACATATCGATCAAATCTAGCGATATTTCATCGTGTAAAAATGCATTCGTTTTGATCCATTTTCCATTCATCTCATTAGACTTTATTTTCACATTGCGATAAATCATTCTTGCATTATCTACAATTCAACTCTTATATTTTATTAATGACAACTTAAACTTCATAATTATTTGTTTGCATTCAAATATTAAAATTTGAATTGAAAATAGACGTAATTTGGCACTGAAGGAGAGAGATAAATGTTAAACCATAGAGAATCTAACAAAAAAAAAAAAAAAAATGTTGCGAACAAACAAAATAAGAAGAAACACTAATAGAACATCTCTTGAAAATTAGTCTAATCACGAAATGGTATTTTTTATATGGAAATTCTCTCAGAAATGATATGAATACAACAAAAATAATCTAAACGTTGCCATAATTTGTGTTGAGCGAACAGTGATGATGCATACGGCAAGAGAGTTGTTGAATATTTTTATTCGGCATAAGGGAGAGCACATTTTGAGTCTCATTTTTATTATCCATATGCCGAGAACATTGCCAAGAAACGTGCTTAAGCACTGCGTAGATTGTGAGCCATTTTGAATGTGGTTGTCTCGCTAAGAAGCACTCCATTTTGGCTCTATACTCCTCTTCATCTGAATATCTACTAATTGTCGCTCTCCATATATTTCTTTCTCTTTACGGCAATAAAAAGTAAATATATCTTACATTTTGAATTGTACGACTGATGCTAATATTACTACGTCATGTGGCCTGACGTTGCCTATTTGATAACACATCGAAGGTTAGCTAATGAATATGAATTTTTTCAAAGAACACGATCTAAGATTCGTTATCCATGGTTCGCCGAGATATTGTTGCTGATAAACTTTAATACTTGACAGCGACATTTTGTTTTTGGGAATTCCAAATATTTTAGTGCTTTGATAATCGATCGAAGCTATTTATTGGTGAATGCAATCTCTACGCTCTATGAAGATGATTGTAAAATCGCTCATTCCTACTTTTCGCTATTTTCGGCACTACATAGGAATATTGGAATTGAAATGATTTCTGACTGTTTTGCCGTATACTACTAGAAGTATTCTACGCTGTGAACAGCAGTGCTCAACAACTGTAATTCCTCATGATATAGTTGCAAGGCTATTGAATCCTCGAGAGAGAGGGAGGGAAATTTTTTTTTTGCGACACTACTGGGAATGCTGTAAACATAAAATGAAAGCAAACTTTGTGCATTTCACTATGAATTTGATCGAATGTTTTCTGTCATTTTTGAAAGCTAGAGAAAAGCTCTATATCTACTGCATTCCTTTTATCATATATATTGCACTTATGCGTCGCCCTTAGAGGGGAATTGATGATTGAGTAGACGGACGGAGTGTTCGTTCTGTTTCTGATTCATTTTGTTCTTTTTTATTCTATTCGAAAGGTCCTGAAAGGTTATTTCCAAATCTTTTTCTTTGAATTTAGTTTTCAATTTTGCATTGCAACGACATTCGAGTGTTCAGGTAGATAATGAAAACAAAAACTTCTTTGTGATCACCATTTGCCATCTCAGATTATAAATATCGCGTCTTTGAAATTCAAAACTATATTCATGAGATGCCTTTCGTGAGTGTTTAATTGTGTATTCTCTGCGTTACATCAAAGTGAGTGTCCTTGAGATGCAAAATGGAATAAACGAACGATGGAATAAATACTTTGCAGCGTGCCTTCATTGTAAAACGCCATTTTTGAATTTCTTTGATCACAAAAATCAGCACCACATTAGTTTTTTTATTCAAATTCACCAATTAAATATTACATCAGCAAAATTTTTCTCCGTTTCTTGATAGCGGATGAGAAATTAAAAATTTTTTGCTCTTAGAGAAGAGGAATCGAAGGCGGACGAGAGAGAGGAACATTCCACCTGAAATGATCAATTTTTGATAGTGGACTCTTGTTTGCAGCATTCCTTTCCGATGCAGAATTGTGGTGGTGTGTTGATTTTTTTTAGCACAAATCATGAAATAGATTAGTACTCAGCATTATTCGGCACTTTTAACGATCATTTAATCTCTCTCAATTCTTACAATAGTGCGTTGTATAAATATTCTCGAAATGCAAAATAATGAAAGATTTTCATTGAAATGAAATACTACGGTGAGAATACTAAGTTAGAAAGGGTATTGGAGGGCGCCGGTATACGCTTCCAGGTTCCCTGGTCACTTTCATAAGTCACCATTGAACAAAAAAAAAAAAGAACAATAATGTGCCCAATTTTTAAGTAACATCGCTTTTATGAATTTTTAGAAAGTGATTCATCTTTTTCCGGCTATCGGCTGATGGTAGCATGAATTTGCGAGCAGCTTCGAAATGGTTGCTTTTTAATTATAGTATTGTCTAAAACTTCTTCCGAATTTGTTGGTCATCTCAGCGATTGATAAATATAATGAATATTATGCTCACTCAACTTCATAGATTCAACTTCTATCGCTTCGGAGTCGAAACTTGCAGAGTGACCAACAGACCGACAAACACATATGTACATCGGTAATGGCAGTACCTCGCCATAGTGTGCTTTACTAATGTAAAATTGTAAAGGCGCATAAGCAGTGCTGAATTTTCGCAGTAAAATTTGACAAACGCGATTATAAGTTGATAAATGTTGCTTTGAAGTACGAATTTTTAAGTCATTCGTAGTATGCTTTCTGCCACCGAATGTTCATTTACACCTTCGATGATGCAAAGTACCCATTTGAATGATCACTTGATCACTGGGAGGGGGTCAATTACAAAAATGAACTATGCGAAGACTATTGCAATTTCTATTGATTTTTTTTTTACATACTCTCCCACCTAACGTTTCTTATTCTTATATTTAATTATTAAACTTTATTTAACATTTGCTCATACTTTCATAATGAAAGATTTTAATAATTGTAAGCCGCTTTTTTTACTCCTCACTATGTCTCTCTCTATAATGCAGCACAAATGATTACTTCACTGTACTGATAAATCCCAATTTTTTTAAAAGCTGAACTCAAAATGCAACAAAATTGCAGCAGTAAAAGTTTAATTGACGCTTTCCGAGTATCGTTCACAGAATTTCTACAGGGGTCAGCCGAATGTGCTTCCTAACTTATTTTCAATATGTTTCATGCATAAATTTTTATATTTCTCTTTAAATTAATGAAATCAATCATTGATGATTTTTGAATATCTGATAGTCTCCTATCGTTTGAGAAACGAGAGTTTATTCCGCCATATGAATTTCTTGTTTACAACAACAACAATGGCGAAATTTCTGCATTAAGTGCATGAAAATTTTTCCATTTGTATCGTGTAAATATTGCAGTAATTTTAAGTTTGTCTTGACATCTCCGAAGACTCCATTATTGCCATTTATCTTCATTATACACTTTGCAAGATTTGCAAAAAAAGCTGCACTGAGAGAATTAATGAATATGCATGCGCGCATGGATTATGTGCGTCTGTTTCCTTCGATAAAGCTCCAGGTTGGAGTTGCGTTCTCATCGGAGATTCTCATGGGATACTTCTACTGCCAAAATGTGACTTGATAATCTTAAACTGCCCGGGAGGACGGTGTGTGGGGATGAACATTCAAGTTCACATTTTCGAGCTTCAGGAACCCGCACATGCACCGTTCTAAAAATCTCTTGACCCAGTGTAGGACCTGCGAATCTTTCTTAGCCGTAGGGGAAGGCAAAAATTCATCATGCGAGGAACCGCCGAAGGTTGATGATGCACGAGCAGGACCTTCTTGGAAGGTGGCAACCTGTCAAGAGAATGCTCGCCTTAAAACAATCGTTAACACGAAGAAATTCAGAAATGTTTGTTCTCCATCTTTTCCTTCTCCTCTTTCGAAATGGCTATAAAATTTAGCGGATATCATATTCACGTGCTTCTCGCATAACCTAGAGATCAAATAAGACCGTCAGCTGCCGTTAACACTCATGCCAGCGATCATGTTACTGTGAGGCAGCTGATTTGCGATAAAAATCCAACCGCTTCTGAATTTTTAAGTGCTATCCTGTTCTGGTGCTTGTCTTTTTTTGAAACTGCACAATGTTTTCCAAGCGGTCTTATAAGCACTTCTTGAGGCGGGCTATGCAACCGAACATTAAGTGAAGACTCAATAGCTCTTCGTTTGCTGCGAGAGTGTTGGAAGAAAAAGATATACCTCAACGCAATCTTTGGCGCTTTTTATATGCTACCGAAAAGCAACAAAATTTTGCAAGGGTTAAACATCTCTTTGCAATTCCGACAGTTGTGAGTTCAATAATTGAATTTTTCTCAGGCAAGAGCGAGCGAAGCTAGGCGAAAGCTTTACTGCAAAGCGAGAGAAATAGGCTGAAAATTTTTGAGGGGGACGAAGACAGACGAAAGGTAAAATTCTTCAACGACCTTCATTCATATCTATGCTTCTTAGGTCTTCTGAGGCACCAAAAGGGAAAGGAAGGAGAGGGAGGGGAGGGGATGAAGTGAAGGCTTAAGCAATCAGAGTTTTTCTCCCGTATATGCAATCTAAACCATATATTGAAAGAAATTATTAAAGACCGTCTACGGCAAAAACAGGAGCTGCTGTCCTCTGTAGGATGCAGCTAACTTTATGGAGCGTCACACTCCAAAAACTTCGGCTCCTATGCAGAGGTTTTTTGGATGTCACAAACAGCAGCAGAGTCCCATGGACGCAAAAAAGCTAATACATCCTCACAGCCCATGATTCGTCTGGTAAGACTGCAACACAGTCGCCTCCTTCGCGAGCGCTTCTCTCAAAGTCTAGCGCAAAACTCTCTGTTGAGTTAAGCAGATATAATTAACGCAGAAAGAGAATTGGATCTTTAAATGAACAACGATTTAGCAACTTCTTATTGATTTCAGGGTATTTAATATTATACGATGTTTAAGTTTTGGATCTTCAATGAAGTAGCACTGCTTGCTTGAAAATGTGTGCATGTAGAGTGCGAGTCGCTCACTCTGCATATTCGGCCATTTGGCGAGTTGTACTTCTTTGTTTCCTCCTAAATGAAGACAAATGTTTTCACCATTGGTTTCGTTTTAGTGAAAAACACTTCAAGTCGCCGACTCAATACAAGCAGAAATGATGTCTCACGCTTTCAACCATTAAAATCTGAAGGCGAGGTGATTGTGGTAGTTGTTCGCATCGGTGAACTTGCAAAAGGCTCATCCTTCCTAGAAATGTTTTTTTCCCTTCAGTCACTATTCAGAGAATTATGTGAGCTACCGTTTTTTAGCCAATATCCCTCACTCACTCATTTGCTCCTCGCTGACTTTGTATAGACTTCCACACTCAGTACTCCAATACTCACGGCAATAAAGGGACCATATTTAAAGATAAGTTTAAAACTCTGGAAACTACGTTTTCCTTGGAAGAAAGTATCACAGGTAAGTAAACCAAGAGATCTGAATGGAATGTTTTGACTTTCACAGCGGCTAATAAGGTCTATTCCAATAGAAGTGGTGGAATTTTCGAAGTTAGAAGTTAAAGTTTTGAGTGTTTGATCGGGAAGACGCAATAAAATTCGCAATAAAATTCTGTTTGTGCATCGCTTTGAGGATGAGATGGGCTTAATGACCACATTGATTCGGTGATATGATTCACTGATTAAGTCGTTACTGTTCTGGGATTTTTCTTCGAGAATGGGGCTATCGAGAAAACAAAATTTTAGAACAAAGTTTTGCGGTATTTTCTCAAGATTAGCTGCAGATTTCTAGACTGGGAACTTCGGTTCGCTCCTTCGAAACTGCTAATAATAAGGAATTATGAGTGCAAAGTAGCGTCCATCTCTAAGAGAAGTTGAAGTTTTGGCAAATTGGTGTTGTTCGCTTGCATTAAAATTCTTGATGTTCAAGAGTGTGTTCAAAGGAATTTTCATGACAACTTTGCTATTTCTGCGAACTAAACAATAGGTAATCTAGAGTCATTCCTTGCGGGATTATAATGAATCATTTGTACGACTCCATTAAACTGTATGACGCAAATGTCTCATCTGATTGCCCATGAAACATCCACTCGTTGATTGAAGTAATTAGTTGGCGATTCTGTTGAGCCAGGATATCAGAATCTCACTCGCTTGACTTTGAGATGAGGAGGCGGAAGGAGGGATGGTGCTGAGGGCAGACACTGAAATATTGCTTATGACCTACCAATTGTTGTCGCCGTATGTCGCTCGCAATCTGCAAGTTCGGTTCTCTCACCGCGATACATGGTAGTTCTGCTTAGGAGCTAACCGATTCAGTTCTGTCTAACGATCTAAATGACTTCTCAAATTTTTTCATTGCCCACAGCTTTATTCTCATATCTCATCAATTTCACTTTGAGAAATAACCATTGATTTATTCAATTTTTAACTAACGAACTCGTCGGCTGTTATTAATGAGTTCTGTGTGGGTGGCGTTTGAACGATTTATGAAGTGCGCGGCATGTTGCAGGGTATGCTTTCGAAATATTTCGAATGCACTCTTTGCATTATGCGTCAGTCCAACATGGTGCAGACAAGATGCATTAATCAGCCTCCCACCCGTTCCTCCTTGTTTGGAACAGAAGTCCTCCCAATCATTAATAGTCGCCATCTACAAGCCTCATAAGAAAGAGGTTCCCTTCTTCCATTTGTAGATATTTCCTCTTTAACGCCAAATCCTCTAGTGAAATCGCAGACTGATACCACTGATATCTAGTGGTAAATGCTATGCTACTATACCGCGCCTTTGTTTCATCTAAAATGAAAAGTCAGCACTCGCTATTTGCCGACTGCCATCAATCCAGGAAGCATCGCTAACAAAAAGGACTATGCGGAAGTTGATCAATATGTCTCGACGCAATATGGTTGAGGAGGAAGAAGAAATAAAATGCTGTTCAATGAGAGTACTCAAATGTTCAAAAGTTTCATCTATAAAAGGAAGCTATGTAAACAAGCATTTAATACTAACGTTCTTTATTTATTTCAACTTGTCGCAACAATTCATAAAGGCATACTGGTCAGGGTTTTAATTTATGATGCTTTTGGCCACAACCTATTTTCTAATTGACAATTCATTTCTATATTTAAATCGCTTTTAAAAAGCTGCGAATGTGTTGTGCGCAGCGAAAAACTCGATGCATCTACGTGTGTGGTGCACGCTCGACCCCACATCATATGTATGACATAGCAGATTTATTAACGATGGTGTCCTTCCGCCATTGATATCTCGCTTTTTGCTGTGTAATAAAATTCGCATCTCTCTTCTTTTTTCACTCGTTGCCCCTCATGCTTCTGGTTTATTATTGCTTCATGATACTCGTGGAGTTCGTAGTTTCTTTCGCATGTAGCGCAACCTACCTCTCATATTCCTGTGTTGCGAAAGCATCTTCCTCCTGGAACTCTGATCTCATACAATAGCTTGTCGCCTCCTCCATCACCCTTCTCTCGACCACCAGTTCACATCTTGCGGAGCCTAAGCAAATTTGGTTATGCAGATGCAGGGTAAATGTATTTGATGGTTGACAGTTGAGATGATCTAAACCTGCAATAAAATTCACTGGTGTCTTTCAGGAACACTAAATGTTTTTGAACACACATTGTAGTTGTGCTTCTAGAGAATGCTTCCCACCCAATGCCATTATTGTAAGTCACTTTCTCGGCTTTTCTAGCAACTTTCTGCAGCACTTTCATCAACATTCGGTGAAAAGAAAACAGCAAAAAAAAAAAGATGGCACGAATTTGCGCACTCTTCATTTTGATGCTATAAACGAACAAGTCTACTAATTTCTTTAAAGACGATAAAGCGCATATAATAATCTCAATTCGTTTCAATGCCGAACAACGAAGAAAAACAAAAGCTTTCAAAAAATTCGATATTTCTTCAAAACGGAGACTGCGAATGGGTGCGTACATAATTCAGGCACTTTAAATTACCATAGTAAATCCTTCTGCATATTTAGCTTGACCGGATGAAATGTACGACTTCATAATACCTTTATATCTATTTCACCTTCGAAACTTCATTGCTCCATTACATATTTTGCCGTGGTGAAACCACTATCCAAGCACATATAATGCAAATGAAGGTACCGATCGCACCTGCAGTACACCTTTACAAAAACGATTTATGCATTAAAACATTGGAAGATTTGCTGTTTACATGATCCAAGAAGCAACTGAGCTAAAGTTTCTCATTAACAAGGAGTTTCAGCTTTCACGGCTTATTCTCGTTTACTTACGTTTGCAATGCAAATCTAGAAGGCTGTGCCGGCTGTTTACCTGAGATTTATTAGTCTCGAGTTTACGAATTATATTCCTCATATTTATTTCCTTTCTTTTCATAGGGCGTCATAGCAATTTTACTCTTCTAGATGACCTCGTACAATAAAATTCATACATTTCTGTCTAATGCTGTATGCTGTAATTCGAATAGCTTCAATAGCTATCTCCCGATTCTCCATTATTTTGCTATCAAATCAATTGCGAATGAATTTAGGATGAAGTTATTACTCTAATAAAACATACTCATTGATTTTGATGGTTTGCATGAGGCAATATCCACTTACAGCCACTAGACGGACTAAACTGTTTCTTTTGTATACGGGTTTGAGGGAAGGATTTTTCTTCACAAAATGTTCTTTCATTCCTGATAGTAATCTATTTTTCTGAAATCTCAAGACGATCACCTTATGAAGTGGGCACTGATTCAAGTGAAAGAAAGAGACCTGTTTTTCCGCTCAGTTAAATTAAAACATTCGATGTTCAGAATTGCAGCGTTCTAAAAACTCACTGAACGAGTTATCGACTAATGTTTTTTCACCGAAATTAGCGCATCGATGAATTGGTCATTTGCATGAGAGTTTTTCTGCAAATCGTGCAAATCGTTTGCCAATCGTTGTCCAACCATGGTGGTCGGTGCAGTCCGTCTTCTGGTGATTGCTTTCGACTCTCAAAGTTTTCAATCTGCACGGGTCAACAGTTTTCATGACGGAGAAGCGTCCATCGAAACATGCTAATATTGAATTTGACGGATTGAAACCAAAGTGAAGTTGGCACATCGTCGAAACATTCCAACTAAATTGTCTTCACTACGTAGCATCTTTTCACGACTGCGGTCTAACTTCTCTTATCCTTTGAAAACAGCGCTAATATGTGACTTTCTTTTCACGACACGTTTTGGTCGCAATTTTTAATTTCTCCATTTCTTGAATGCACTCATTTGAAGCATTTATAAATGAACAGATGTGCGGAAATTTGTATGCTTCAATATTTAAAAAACGATTTTCACTATAACATAGAATAGTGGTTTATAAAGTATAATGTTTCACTGGCAATCCCTTTGTGAGTCGTCATCTGATTGTATTTGGATGGCATTGCATTTGCATAAGATGGCTTCGATGCAAATGAATATATATGTAAGCAAATGAATATAAAAGTAACTCGGTTATGAAAAACAACAAGACGTGGGAAGCACGATATACACATGTTCTGCAATGCAATCCATCCGACAATGTGTTTTACTGGAGGATATCAAATGCTGGTTAAATCATTAGCGCAATTTCGCTTTCCTCTGCGCCCAACCACTTGTACAACAAAGGACTAAAAATTTTCTGACAGATTCAGCAGGTGCAGAATTGTGAGAAATTCGATTTTGTGACGGGCATTTTACTAAGCAAATATCATTTGCCACATCTGTCGTGGTTTGGAAGTTGAACTGCTGGCAGGTGAAAGGAAATAAATATATGCATGCACAAAAGATGTTATCTTATGATGTTTGTTTTTTGCAAAAGTTTGCAGAATGCATCAGCGAGGTGCGAGTAATCGCATTGCCAAGAAATAAAAAAATGCGGACACTTACAGCTATTTCCTTCTTGAATTCCAAGGCACAAATTTCAAGGAACTAATTTTTGACACAGAGCATCATTCGCTAGCGATGTAAGTGATAGTCTTAGGTTCATAGCGTAGCTCATCTTTTATTTGTTTTACTTTTTTTGCAAATTTTTGTGAGATGTCATTAGGATGTGTATATGTGTTCATTTGTCTGCTTGCTCAGGCATCCACATAAATTTGACCATAAAAACTGAAATGTATGATTTACGTAGTGTTTGATGTCCTCGTACAGCTTCGCTTTGTTTTGGTCGATCTTCGTCGTTCTTTTATCCATTTTTACGTCTGATCTTCAGGAAGAATTATAAACATTTGAGATGTCCATAAAAATATATCTCAAATTCCGTTCTAAGACCTCTCGAGTCTTGTAAGAAAAAAATTCCTAGGTGAGGTATTCGTTTAGAGTAATAGTTGGGAATTGGTGAGACGGCTACAAAATGGACGCACTCATTTGGAGTTGAGGCTCATTTGATATTATGCATTCAGTTGGTTTGATGGATAAAACATGCAAATTAATGGAATACTAAAATACGAGTGTAAAATCAGTGAACGAGTTGAAGTTTTCGCTGAACATCTTCAAAAAATTGTTGGTCATCAGTAATGAAATCCAGTAAAATTTCAGCATGCTAATTCAGCACTGTATCATATTACTAAATTTTCGCGCCAGTTGCTATCGCCTGTCAAGGTGATGCACGTGCATTTTGCGGCGCTTTTGAAGTGCTGAATGAAAGACTGCAGGTGGCATCAAATGGTATCATTGTCTTTAAAGCCATTATAGGCGCATCTGCAGCCTTTTCGAAAAATGTGCATTTTCGTGTTAATTTCATCGTTTATTTGGGTCGATGGCATAGACTGCTTTTGTTCTCATTTGAAATGTTTGAAGTGCATAATATACTAAGAGAACAATTTTTAGCCGGAAGTCAACAGGTAATTTTCTACTAAAATGCAATAAAACGCATTTTTTTCCCCTTCCTTCTCAAATTTTTGAATTTTACTATTCTATCGGGAAGTGCTTATTAAAGATAATCGTCAAGAACGTATCATAAACCGCTTCAATCATAAGTGTTGTGTAGAATGGAGCAAATATTCCAACTCACCTCTTTCTTCTCATAATAAATGCAAAAATTTTTATGAGTCAATTGTTCTGCGATAAATCATAAGTCACTATTGTAATTGCATCTTTTTTTTGAAAGTTTTTTTTCCTTGAAAATATGCTTTTTTTTGAAATTTCTTACAAAATTTAAAACTTAGTAATAATTGTACTTATTAGCCAAAAAAAAACTGAAGGAATTTTCAATTATACTAACTCTCATATTGAAGTTCTTAAATAATCGACTACATAAGGATGATCAAAGTGTCTACGGATCGTTCATCTCAAACTTTTCCACAAAAATCTTTGATTTTAGGTTTTACGATACAATTCTCATCGTCTCTAGCGTTTCCGCTGCGTCTTTGGGCTACTGTTTAAAAATTTGGGGAGTTATCGATGGGCACCTCTTAACGCTTAGTTTAATCATATGTTGGTTTGCTATACGTTCCTCTCGTTTGATAAGAAATGATGGCGGAAAAAATATTTCACGCATTTTTATATCTTCATACGTCTTTCAATCGTGCTGCATACTGAAGGAACTAAGGAAAATATCGACGTTCCAGATAGTCCTCTTAATTTGGAACAACACTGCTAACCTTTCGGGATGAAAGAGCCTTTTCATATGTTTTCGAGGACTAGAAGTTTCTATATATGGACAAAATTTGCGATTTTCTTTTCTGGAGGGGACGAGAAGAGGAGGAGGATAACAAATCTGATACTTTTATTTAAGGCATTTGAAGAATATGTGATAGATTTAACCCCGTTATTCATCACTTTTTTCAACAGTAGTCATAGCTGCGCTTTCAAAAACAATTAGGAAGTATTCAATTAGGAAATATTCTTTATACGTCGCAGGAAAATGATATCTTTAATTTCCTTTTATCCTCAAAATGAACACTTTTTTTTACAACTGGAATCTGCATCGGAAATCATTTAGCTCAATGTTTCCTTAAACTGTTCACCTTTTTCATACCTTTAAGACGATATATATTTTCTAGCGTTTGAGAAATTAAAGAAGAGAAACGTTTATTGAGAGGTGAAAAGTGAAGTAATTGTCACACGTGGTAACCCCTGGGCGGTGTTTCGCCTATGAGTGCTGTGTGAGGGACGTGATAGTGTTACGTGATCCACGATCCGATAAGATTAATCGTACCGCCGGGAGTGAGCACGAATTGACAGCCGTTCTCGACGAATGATTTGTTATCGATATGCCGATTTGTTTTATGCGTGAGCATGATCGCGATGGCGATTAGCGTTTTACAGTGTGTGTTTGAGGCAACGCTTACGAGTTGTCGAGCTGAGAAGGGCTCATATGTGCGCAACGCATAATGAAATCACATGGATATCTCATCAATTGCAGACAGTTTCTTTTCTTTTTTAAAATCGGACTGGAAATTGAAGAAAAAAAAATCACTGAGGACTGTCAGTTTTTATGCGTTTAAATTTCGGAAAATAACAGTCGTGCTTGTGACAGTCAAGGTTTGCAACGATTTCATAGGATATATTTGCCAATAGACATAATTGCCTTGAACAGAATTTCCAGCGTTTCTTTTTGCAAACAAATCTCCCACAATCTCTTTAAATCGCTCCCTCTGAACAACGTGATTCCGGGTCTCTCTTTGGTTTGGGAAGTTTGACGCTGCAAGAAGTTGAAGCAACTGCATTGTGAGCAGGAATAAACGAAAACAGTGACCGATAATGAAGTTTTCTGAGCCATATGGAACACTGCTCGTATTTTAATGTCTCAAGTTTTGCCCCGCTGGTATTTGAAAGAACCAGCCGGATTGAACGAAGAATGCGTAAATGCTTGCAAGAAATCTACAGTACACAAGCATAAGTCAGTGCAACATTACATATGGATCATTTTCTCACGCAGGTCGAACATAAGGATTTAAGAGGATATATGCGCTTTGTTTATTGAGAGAAGGGGAAAATATGAGCGAGCGCGACATTAGTCAATGAATAGTTAACAGTGTTGAGATGTGAGAAGTGCGAATGTGTGGGAACGAGTTAAGCTGTCAGATTGATGCGAATTAATAATGAAGAAAGATGTGAAAATTATCAATTCATTCATTGTATCCTCTCAGATTCCATTGTTTTCCACGAATGACTAACATCCTTGAAAGTATTATTCAATATTTGTGGAATCGACAGTATCGTTTAAATGATAGGAGGATAAAATTTGTTTATGGTTAGATGCAATGTTATTTGTGGAAACAACAACTTTGTTTATATGAAGTAATGTTCTTGATTTTATGGCATTGTATAAGATGTCTCTTGCAACGTTTTCGATGATCTAGTCCAATTGTAGTGCACACGAAATATATCACTCTATGGATCGAGGATTTACGAACGGCAGTATCTGCCCTATAAACTAAAATAGCGTTTTTTCATGTTTACAGCTCCGATTTGGTTGAAGTAAGTTATTTGTTGTCAAATGAGAGAATGTATCCACTGTTTTACTTTGTATAAGATGTTTGCGAGTAGTTGAGCGTGAATACGAGAATAAAACGATTAAATATTTGTGTTATGTTGCAGGATGATGTCAGCCGCTAACTCACCCTCTTCAGAGACAGCTTCTGATGAAGTTGTTGTTGGCGAGAAAACCGCGAAAATCAAACGATGGGTGAGAAACCGCCTATTAGAGGTACGATCATTTGCACGTTGCTTTTGCTACCTTCTAAGTGGTACCATATAGACTCAATTGCTCTTGTTTCATACCTTTATTTCTCCTCTCAGCATTCCGTATGTAATTTATTATTTCCATCGCGTTATTATTCTCGGGTAGAGTTTCACTTATATGTTTACATCTATTCCAATTAATAAATTCATCACCGAATTTTATGAACGTTCGCCATCCATGAAATTCCAATAATATTCATGTAAGCTTTGCAAAAATACATTTCAAAGAGGTTATTGCAATAATTGTTGATCTTTTTCAATTTATTACGAATCAATTCTATCGATTTTACACGATTTCTCGGTTCTCTATAATTTTATTACGAATGAAGCGTCTTGCTAAACCTCACAAGCTCATAAAGAACACAGAAAACTCTCCTTACTTGAATTACTTTCCCGTGCTGTTAAATTCGTTAATTTAGAGATTAATCGACTAGTGGACAGTTTTGACTCTCATTTCTGTGCTGCTCAATTGCTGCTTAATTTAACTGAAATATTATAAACATAATTCACTTAAGAGAAATCTCCTTCATAGACATTCATCGGTGAATTGTTTACTTTCAATGTACAAGTTTTTATTGCTATCAAATTAGATTTATTGTAAATTGCGAATTCCTTTCTGCACTATGTGATAAAAAGACGCCGATAAGAGAGCATTCGGGTAGCATTGACACTACAAACCGATAGACGTTATCGCTCTTCAGCGCACACAATTGCCACTCAAGTGAGCTTTCGTGAGAAAGATCATTTGTAGATGAGAATGCGAAAGTGACAAGCGAATAATATTCTCGTAGACGTCAAGCTGTTTAGTAGCCTGCTTCATCACTCAGTAAGATCAACTAATACTATTTCATATTGCGCGACCTTACATCCGCAATGATTTGCCACACCTTTTTGGTGATTATCCCATATGGCCGCCTATTGAACCATTACTGAACTCTTGCATGTATTGTTATGTTAATCATCTCAAGTGCATATCATATTCATTGAATGGGAGATGATATTGCAGTGCTTAAGTGCTACTTAAAAAGGATAGCTCATATGATATTCGCACCAATTTTACGTGAGGGCTACTCGATTTTTCTCGATTTAAAAATCACTTCTAAATGCTTTCTTATGTGATTATGCTTACAAGCAGCATGTTTCACGTTTGGAAAGTTTAGCATGCAAGTTTGATATTTTCGCATGCGAAATCTGTTTTGTATGCGGATTTGCCTAAGTGGCAGCCGAATACTCATAATATGCTTCATTTTCAATTTGTTTAGTGTTTTCCACCATTGCACCAATAATGTACGCACAATACACATAACAAGCTCAAGCGAACGCTTTAGACGTCCGGAGAGATCGCGGAGTTTTGCTAGTTTTCTGAGCCCTTTTCGCTGTTATATGGATTGATCGATAGCGTAGATGAGATAAATGGTCTCGAAGAGTTCATGCCATCCCTTCTCTTTGCATGTACTTTATGCTATTGCATCACACTTGAAGCCACTTTTTTTTTCTGAACGCGCCGGCTTAATTTGCCCTTTTTTGATATGCACACGACTATGCTGTGTGCGTCGTTGATGGGCCTCGAGAACATCGCCGCGAGCAATTTTTCTTTCCTCGTTGCATCCTTCTTTGCCCTTTCCCTAGATTTTAGCATATTTGAGTTTCTTTTTTTTTCTCCCGGGAATGGAACTAATTTGCACTGTGTCCAACTTGTCTTTGTTAGTACTCTGCTCATCTAGCAGTTTACAAACTTGAAAATTATTTCAATGGATTGTTTCTCGAATCGAGATGAGTGAATAACGAACATTCTCGAAATATTTGCAGACATTGCAAATCGAAAAGCGATAGCTTTAAAAAATCTCTATGAAATTACCATCACTTGTTGCTTATGCTATTACTATGTTTTAGTCTGTAGTAGCAAAATAGATGCAAGCGAAGGAACAAACGGGTTTTCTGAGTGCACAGTGAACAGTGGCGTCGCACTATGAGGTGCATGCGCTCTTTCTTTCGCAAATTCAGTAGGCGTTTTTTTGCACGTCGTCGCTTTCGTCCATGAGCAAACGACGTAGTGTCTCGCAGGCTTCCTTTGTGCTGCTCTAAAATTTATGGATTCTTTTGGTAGTTCTGTCAGCCAAAACAGCCAAAAAGCACATCGATGTGAAGTTTACCGCCCAAAATGATGAACACACATGTCCTGAATAAAAGCTGCTCTTCTTCCAGGAAACAAGCAGTGTACTTGGCCACAGTGTTCTTACGCGGCAACAGTACTGCTAAATTTGTTGTTATGTATAGCTTGACAGAAGAGTTAAGGTCTTCGGTTTACGAAATTGCTGCAGTTCGAAAGCAGAGATTTATGAATGTATCAGTTCAAAGGCTATTTGTAGTAGGTTTATTTAAATCAAGTTTTTTTTTAATGATTTCAGCTTCATGCCTAGGATAACGAATTTTCCTCGCCGAGGTTTTTTACTTGATATTTTTTCTTTTCAAATTTTCTGCCGTTTCAGCGACGAACATAAAAAGAAATTTCAAATAATGCCTAAATGAGGTGTGATACTACCGGCAAATTGAAAACGCAAAACGCCTAAAAAAACCATTTATTTTCTATATTTTTCGTAAGCAGATTAAATTCATATAAAATATCGATTGTTGATTCCTTCTCATGAAAACCTTAACTTGTCTCTTCTTTTTTTTTTCGGCAATATTTCGGCATCAAATTTATGTTCGTTGCTATGCACAATTGATTCTCCAATATATGATGGCAATCAACTACGATCTATGTAAACGATATAATAGGTAAAATGCTCAACGATGCGATATTATTTTCAATAAATATTTGATCATCGTACGTTTAGTGTCATTTTTCCAATGAACGTTAGCAGAATTGATATGTATGTGTAGTGTGGATTTTCTCTATCATAATAAATTTTTATTTCATTGTAAACTAGAGTGGAATATTTCAACTCTTTCATTAAACTTTTTTCACGTGGTTATTCTTTCATCTCTGTTAACGATAAATTAAATTATACAATAGTGGAATGAAAATTGAGAGATTTCCACATGAAATTTCACTTAAATTTCGTATGCAGAAAATTATTCTCTTTTTTTTTTTGCTCTCTTTAGCTAATCTCTCGAGTAAATGCTCGATGTTGAGACATTTGTTTGATAAGGTGTTCTTTTTACGAAATAAATTGCCAATGCCTATTTGCAGTTTTGTCGAAAATTTGCTTTCCCTACACTCAGTTATCATTTCTAATGCTTTCTGAAGCGCTTCACTAGTGATAATATTTCTTATCAAATAATACATCGTACTTAGGTGAATATTGTTTCACGGCAGTAATGATTCGACTGTTTGTGTCTCCTAGTAAACTCATAACGCTTTAGTGCCTATAATTCATCATTTAACGTGTCACATTGATATTGCATCGTTTTAAATGCTACGCACAATCTGCAATGCAATCACGTTATACTAGCTTGTAGTAGACTATTGCTTCACTGAATTATATCCTCAATCTCTATTTTAGATCGGCTGCAATTTCATATTATCATTTCTTTTCTTCGTTATTTATTTTTTGTAGAATTTTTGCAAAAATTTGCATTTACATAGGTCTTATTTTATTAACGTGTCTCTATTTTTTCCACTCGCTTCGTAATTTTTAAATAGCTAGAGCCGGCAAGGTTCTAGGAAATTTCGACATAATACTGGGATATGGCATAGTCCAAATGTGATTTCATTGCATCTCGTCCTTTCCTTTCTGAATCATTTTATAAATAGTTTGAGATGGATAAGAAATGGCAAGTGAAATTTTACACAGAATTTGCGCTTTTTTCCTTGAGAGCTTGCATCATTTGTACGCCACTTCGATATTGCATTAATAGGAATTGTTCCATTAACTTTTGACCGTCAATAAAGTTATTATTCTTCATAAATGAGTCTCAAAGGTTATATATCATATCTTGTTGTCTTGCTTTCCCAACTGTTTTATCTCCTCTTATCAGGACAGCAAATCGATCAATACACTGAAGAACTTTTGCGATGAAAGGTATCTGCAAATTTATAAAGTGGTTAATTTAAGTGTTTCCTAAGTTTCAATTGTTCTTTCTTCACCAATCAAAAGCATACAATTTCCTTTCTTTGTTTTACCGCATCAATTGTTATTTGATAGTCAAAAATTGCAATTATAACACTAAATGGAAATGCAAAAAAAAAATTTATTTCTCTGATATGAACTGTATATAATAATGCGATGCATACGCCATATTAAGAATGCATGAATAATTGCAAATGGCGATAGTCGATTGCAAAGTCTTTCTTTGAACGCCCTCATCGTTTTGGCTTCTATCCTCAGTGCAGCTCATTTGCGTCGCCATTCGAATCGCATTTATGATTCATGATCGCTGCCTAATTCACGTTTTTCCTCCGTCTTTCGTTAGAGGTTCACTTCGACTGTAAAGGTAGTTCGTGATTGAAATGCATTGGAAGTCAATTAATTATATGAGATGAGATGCGATTGAAATTAAGTGAGTTCATTTCACTTTCATTTTGATTTCACAGATTGCTAAAATAGTTTTCAATTATAACAAGCATTCTACTTATGAGTTTTGCTAAAACCGTAATCGAAAATCACGATACTCTCTGCAGACCAGCGAGTCTCTTCTTCTTCCGATAGCTTCGTTTCTTCACTGCTGCATTTACTCTTTTTTTTGTTATATCGCTTTGTTGAAAAAATGCGTTCATATTGTCCGTAACAATATTGTAGGGTAAATTGTTCTCTATATGCTAATAAAACGCCTTCTTCTAATGTTCTTAAAATGTGCCGTTGGTTTTTTATGGATCTATGTGCGAACTGGTATGTAGATAGGCCTCACAATTTGGAAAAAATCAACAATGATCTTTTTGTGAGAGATGATCGTGTGAGGTGATTGTAGCGCACAGCTTTTGTTATCGAGCAACACAGCTGCACTATACGCTCGACTTTCACTTTTCGGCGTGCTGAAATTCACGCCAGCAAGTTCTGTAGAAGGTGTATCTGATTCGAGAAAGTGAAAAAAACATATGCTAGAAGCAGTCGGCTCACTTGTAGAGAAGGAACTATCGAAAACCGCCGCAAACAAACAAACACTGCGTAGGAGTTCGCAAATGAGCAGATAAGTGCGTTCGTTTCGAACAACTCAGCAAAGTACTTTTCTCAGCACTAACTTGACATTTTCTACACTACACTGGGCTCATTTAGTTGAGCCTATCTAAAGAGGGTTATATTTTTTACGGTGCCAATTAATTGAAGCTGTTTTTCTTTGAGAAATGTTCGTTGATAAGGCGAAATGTGCTTGAAAAATTCTTTGCCTAACTTTTTTTGCTTGGTTTAATTTATTTTCTTCGGCTTTATGTTTATGTTGAGCTTAAGCAATATAATCATATTATTTGTAAATTTCTTCGAAATGTTTGATAAGAACGAATTTATTCACTATTATGCCTTACGAGAATCCTCTCTAGGATCCTTTATAACAGATAATATCGCTGCCAACAGCCGCAACTTTTCAAAAGTTTTTTAAATGACGTTTATTCAATTGCAATCGTTAGTCAATTCTGCGCTTACAATTGCATTCATAATTCGAGCGAATAACGTGGTAAGGCGTACAGCTGCCACTAACCCTAAGTGAACTATATTTACGCCTCTCATCTCTCATTCAAAAGCAAAACATTCGGCTTTCTCTGTTTTAAACGGCCAATTCGCAGTCGGCCTATTTCCGCTGCTATTCCTTAAAAATGCACTACGTGAATTTCCAATAAAGTTCTTCTCTGTCGGATGTATCTGGTTAAATACCAACGGCCATCCCCTTCAGTTCTCCTCTCCGACATAAATATTTGAAGTGTTTAGTTTGGAGGAAGTAAAAATTTCAAAAAGTTTATACGATTTCAATGTTTAAACAAAATTTGTAGCTTAAATGATTCTACTCTTCATTCTCATAAATAGCGGTGAATCGCCACAGTCAAGTTTGCCAAAACTTTCCTCTTGATTTTTTCACTCAAACGTCCCATCCAACCGGTTCGATTCTTTACATCTTCCATCGGTAATTCCCTTATGCGCATCTCTTAAAATACTAAACAAGAATAATATCCTTCTGTATATATTCCTATCATGAAAAAACTGTATATTGTAGTGTATGCTTTTGGATAGAAGTGCGGAAGTGATATGCAATGCTCGTTTAAATTAATCGAATCTGAAAGACTATTCACATACATACCGCTTAGTGCTTAAACGATTGTGAATGACACATTTGTGGTCCCATGCTGTGACTCTCCGCTCCATTCTTTGCCTTCTTATGGTGCATCTTTCGGCTGTCTATTGATGATCTCAAGCGCCAACTTGCATTTCTTTGTCAAGTGGAAAATGTTTGATGCGTTTTCTCAAGTTTGTTCACTTCATTCATCACGTTAGCGTGATGACTCTGTTTTAGTTGGAAAATGTCTTCCTTTATAGTAGCCTGATGTATTCATCGCATGCTATTACCTCCCTCCTTTCATTGAGGTATTATTCAACACGTCAACGTTATTGAGGTATTTCATGGTTTGGATAATTCAGTGCAGCATTTTGACATGTTAGTTTTTCGAAATAACTCTGCTATTGTGAGGAAATGACCGAAAAAGCTTTCAGCCGAATAAACAGAAAGTTCAGAAAATCGGCTTGAAAATATTTTTATGCTAGGTTAGGACATGCCTTAATTTTATCGTTTTAAGCAAAATCTCGGGCATCGAATATTAGAAGTTGTGAACAAGTAGGTTTTCTTAACTGATGGCATTATCTATGGAGATATGCAGTTGTTCAGTTCTTAGTAACCTACAAAAACAAATGAATTTTCCCCTGCATCTGTTATTCGTTGTTCATAGAAGCACTCAAATGGCGACCCTCAATGCCAGCTTAAAATTTTATTTGCCATCTTTGTTTTCTTTACAATTCATCGTTTTAGCCGCTGCTTTCTATCATATATTTCAGAACATGCCTCTTCAAACATATTCTTCTATCAGTTTTTGAACTCTCAACAAGGTGATCTTCTCTAGGTGACTGGTGATATGAAATTATCACTTCACATAGTGCCTACTTAGCGAATATTTTCGGTCACCCAAAAAGGTATAGTCTTTTATAGTGTTTAGCCTTCTCTTTGTTAGCTAATCGGTAGTAATCGCACTCGTCGCGTCCACTTGACAATGGAATCTCACGACTGTTGAACGGCATTCGAACACAATTTAGCAAATAGAGATACAGGTGAGAGGTGTGATGGACATTGTACACTCATGCGTCACTTCAACATCACCAATTTTAAGGGGGGTGGGAGTGAATTCAAATTAAAAAACCATCGATGTCTTCACAAAGTGCTTTGCTCTCTTTGCGCATTCCTCTTTTTTTTTTTTTTCATTCAGAAACGTTTATTATATAACGTAATTTTCAACAACGAAAGTCACATTTTAATCGTTTTATTTAATCCCGATTTGTTTTATACAAAATTATCTAATTTGCGTATTTCTTAGTGAACTTTTTTTTCTCAAATAATAAATTCAAGTTTTTTAAACGAGTTCCCACTGAGATTTTTCTCGATTGAAATCTAGCGAATACTTTCTCATTATTTCACGAAAATAAATGGAAAAGAATGCCGTCAGACTGCCATCACAAATATTTTTGTAGTCTTGCTTATTAGACCAGCGAGTATCATCAATAACCAGAAATTGGTATGAAGCATTTATGCAAATTACGTCGATATTTCAATGAAACCGATTCGCTCATAGCACTTCCACACAAAAATCGCAATGCAATTAGAAATGTTGTTTTAAAAAAAATGTGATTCGATCGGTTGTAAAATAAATGCACTTTGTTGAGACATTTAAACGTTCATAAGAAATCAAATGGATTAATTCGAAAGTTCGGTTTAGAGAATTAAGTTAGTTGTTGATTATATTTATTAGTGTCAAAATTGTAACTCTTACTTGATTATTTCGAAAGTTGAACGAAAATTACCCACACGCATATCCACAACTAAGTCTACATTGTTCTAGTAATCAAAGCATACAAATAACGATGAGAAGTTATTGTTAAGCAAGGTTTTTTTTTTTCAACAATTTTTTATGTCTTGCTGAATTCACGCTGCATTTATATTATGTCGTAGCTAAAACACTAAAAAAATACGTATAAAAATATCATAGCTTCGCTTGCCTATGTACTAATAATTGATAGATTTCAGTCGAAGATAGAACTGCCCCCGCTGTTCGCTAATTACCCACTTTTTAGGCACTTTTCTAGATTGCAGCGTTCCTTTCACTGGACGGCGACTACTGAAAATCGGTGTGTGAATGACCGCTGAAAAATTTAGTCATAGACATTTAATCACTAAAGATCGTTTTCAGTTTTTATGGCCAAACATTTCTGCTTTCTTAAATTTGCTTGCCGGGTATTGCCATCAAACAATATGGTTGACGTTTCGGGCGCTAAATATCTACTCTTTTTTCAGCTTCTTTTTCCAGTTTGCCATCTCTTATACGCCACTACAAATTTGCTGCTTGCATTGTGCGCATTACGGCAACGTAATGTTTCGTGGCATTTATTTTTACGTAGCTCTTCTATGCAGCAATACCAACCAACTTGCAATTCACCCAAATCCAGAGTAGAGCTAAAATGAGCGATGATAGCAGAAGTGTTTGAAGTGAAATTTTTTCCTCTCAAACGGCTCATTGTTTATTAACTTCCATGTAAAGTTTACGCTGTTAATGGTCGCCTATTATTTTATTCGAAGCTTAATGTGCTGTTTGATTTTTCGTCTAACAACTGATAATGTGATTATGTCTTTGTAATGTTTCATGTGTATGTACATTTATGGCTCAATTGGCTCTTTTCATTAATTTTGAATCGTTGAAACGTCTCATATTGGTAGTTGTTGTGAGAACCATTTTACATGTAATTACCTTTGTTCAATTTGCTTCATCCGCTAAAGTATTATCATCGAAAAATTTAGTTAGTAGTAAATATCATACACATTTAAAGATTAATGAATGCAATATGTTTAATAGAAGAGTTCTTTATTGAAGATCTTTGAATTACTCGTCTATGAATTCAATAGAGCTACAAAAAAAAGGATTAGTTTATTAGAGAAATATTTCTAACAAAAGAAAATAGAATTTTTGAGGAAGTTTTGCTTTCATTAGATCATGTTTTATTCGACATAAACTTTATTTATACTAATTCTTCATTGTTCATAGTAAAATTAGAGAGTATTTTTATGACTGCACGATTATCATCATGAAGGGAACGCCCATCGATGAAGAGCTGCGTAAATTGTGTTGCACTCTCGAAGATGCGATTCACGATATTTCAGCACACTCACTTAACACTCATCTATCATTGTGCGATCGCATTCACATCACAAAACGCAATGCTTTTACTTTTCTTCACACTTCACAAAATTTCACTTCTTTCTTATTTTTTGACATCGTTTATTGCTGCCTCGATTTAATTGAATATTAAGGAAAAAAAAATTTCAAAAAATTTAAATGATGAGCGACATTTATGCAAATCATAGGTGGTAGCGAAATTGCAGTACGTTTTTTTCCAGCATATAACTTGAAGGGATTTTGGCATATCAAATGTGCGACCATTTGCGCCGAAAAGTAAATAAGTTGCAAAGCCAATCTATTAAACGTTCGATGAGTACCAATTTAGAAAAAGCATAATTTGAGCATTCTTTCTGCGCACTCCTTGCTGTCTCAAAAATTCTGACAACAGCAGCAATCTCTCTACCAACTCCTCCTCTATTCCTCTTCCTTTCTTCAAGTTTCTCTCAAAAGTGAGTTGCTCCAAACTTATAGCCATGAGTGCATCATTGATTGAATCTTATTGCGTAATTTCGACATTAAAGCTTTTAAGAACTTAACATAGTCGTATGTTGTTCTGCAGAAATTAACTCAAAGGAAATGCGCATAGAGCTTGCTGCCGAAATGTACTTTATCATTGAATCTCCATTTAATTTTTGCTTATGCATTTCCATAATGAGTGCTGATTTTTTCATTCGTTCATCTCTGAGTTTTTTTTTTTTACAATGGCATTCAAATCTGAAGCTACTTCATTCGATTAATTTCATTCGCTGATTCGGTGATATTTCAGAAAAAACGGATCAATTGCGTTTCTCGGAATCACAGAAAAAAAAACGGAATCATATATATACGTGAAAAATACTTTAGAGGAATTGCCTGAACGTGCTATTGACGTCAATGATTACTTTCCTTCTTTACTTATTTACCCATAATTGAATTGCGATGATTGACAGATGCATTCCTTTCATTTGTGCAAAAAAATACCGTCAATATTTCTTTGAAAATTTTTAGTCATGTTTTTTTTTGATAGAATTTTCATGCATCCTCCTCTTAGACGATTTTTTTTTTGTTGGTCTCTCACCTGAGATTCTTTAAATTGTTTTTCACAGCACTTCTTCCAATATTTGCAACGCTCCTAACCACGATTACCCTCGCTACCATCAATGTTTCCACTCTCCATCCCTTTCGTCTTGAAACCTATACATGCCTATTTGCTTCATTCAGGAGTTCTAAGTGAGACCTCACAAATTCCCCTATTCGTTCACTAAATATCTTTCAATTGAAGTCAAGCATTTCGAAAGAAGGATTGTTCGTTTTATTCAGGTGCACTGTTATGCAATCATTGTTATACTCGGAAAAATAAATCAAACGCTAAATCCATTACTTTAGGCATGCTTACTGGATGCTACTCTTTAAGCATGAGCTGATGCTGCTTTGGTCGATA
Source organism: Ascaris suum (assembly GCA_013433145.1). Lineage (NCBI taxonomy): Eukaryota > Metazoa > Nematoda > Chromadorea > Rhabditida > Ascarididae > Ascaris > Ascaris suum. The sequence continues at coordinate 10,075,198 of CM024174.1, forward strand.
CGTGCATTGCGGATACAATAGCGCAAATTCGTTGAAAATCGCAGCAGCCCGATGTGACTGCATGCCTCAAGGGACGTAACTGGAAACAAATGAAATTTCGCTGATGAACTTGTCCCAGACATTTGTGAAATTCGAAAAAAATCTTTAGGGATATTTTTCTGCTGTGGCTAACAATTTATAACGCTATAATATGCGAACAAAAACCGGCGATGGTGAACTGTAATTGCTCGCATAATGTTTCAACTGTGATACCACTGACCTGACGCTGTTCATTCTTTTCGGAGGCGAGGGGAAATGCATTACGACATCGAGTGGATATGCTCCCACTTTGGTTGGCCAAGGCCTAGCGAAGGAAGTGCGTTAACCGATCAATCCTCGTTGCCCTTATTAGCGACAGCCCTGAGATGCAGCATCCACTTGACGTTCATTTAGTCACTTCACAACCAATTTGTGCAAACCACTGATCGGTCATCGTTAAGCAGTAAAGTGGAGCTGTTTGCATAATGTCTTCCAGTGAGTCATTTCACTGTCATCAGCATTATTTCCTCACTCATTCATCATTAGCCTTTCAGTGCAATTATTCTCACCCTCCCTTCCTCTCCGCCCCACCCTCCCCCACTTGAACGTTAGGCATTCGAAGGCCAGTCACTTGCGGTGGTAGTGCATTCGGTCTGACGCAATTCATTTGTTTCTTCCACAGTGATCGTAAAAAAATCCTTTGGGAGGAGATTTCGGCAAATGCGCAAAAAATGTCGATTGCCTTTTGCGATCCTAGAGGCGTAGCGTATTCATTTCATCTTCTTTCCTGCATCACTTTTTGGTTCATAGTCAACGAACATAGCGCGAAATCGAAGCTTTCTTCCCAAAAACGTTGCTATCTTCTCTGAATTTTTTTCAAACTGCGAGGAAAGGAAAGTGTATGTCAGTTTTCGAGAACTTCCTTCTCTTTATATGAGTTTTTTCGCTTTCTTCGTGGTAATTTTTATGATTTTCTAAATAAAGCGATAAAATTCCTGTGAATAAAGCAGTTGACTAGATGATGCAGTTACCTGTATATTATGGGACATGATGAAACAATTTTTTCCTTTATATTTATTCTTCATAGAGATGTTCAAAATGTGCACTATCTATATTTCTTTTTGAGTAATCGAATTTGCATAGACAAATGATTGCATACTTGTTACAATGATGCGCTTCAGTTGCCTTAGTCTTTAGCAGTAAGTGGTCATGAGCAAATGACCGTTTTTCCATCGTTGAAGCTATAAATAACTTCACAAAATCGGCTTTCCAATCGAAGTACTTCATGACGTTAGCATAGTGACGCAGTCTCTGGATTTGTGAATGTTTAGATGCGATCATAGTTTATATTCTCTTTCTTCGTTTCATGCTCTCTCTCAAACTTGAAATCGTTATGCATTGAAAGGAATTCTTCTTATAAGCCCTTCACCTGGAAAATGTTTTTGCATTGTTTAATAATTCCTTTTATTAATTACAATATTTAAAGCTTTTAAGAAAATTGCAAATCACACACTTTCATATGACAACTCGTCCACTTCAACCCTTTTAAACGCCTTCCAATATTCTCACCAATGCATTTCACTTGTCATGCATCTGCAATAATAAAAATGAGCGATTATGACATGACTGCTGCACAAGTGGACAATTTTCGGAAATAGTGCAACGAGATATTAAAGATCTCTCTTCATGGCATGCCGAGGCACGGATTACTTTGGATTCCGCTGACTTAGTCTTAAGCCTACTGCAATACTACAATAATCAGAATGCACGCCTGATTGCGCTTTAAAGTGGAATAGATCCGCTGAAACGACAACGCGTCTGTGGAATCTTTCACGGAAATGCTCTTCTTTATCATGTTTTTTTACGACGGAACCTTTATTGGCGATCGTTTTTTCTTATCATTCTGTGCTTCCATTCCTTATTAGAAGCCGTAGAACTTAAGCTAACAGCATTTGAGGATAGCAAAGAGCATTATTGTCTCGTCATTGGATATCGATTTTATAAATATCGTTTGTGAATGATAGTTCGCTTCGATGTTCACGGATAAAATTGCCAAATATGTCATTGAGCAGAACAATTTCATTTTCGTAAATTCAAACAAATCAGCTAATGGGCGAGAGGACATGACAAGACATATACTTCTTGCAGCTTCTTTCTTTAAAGCAATCAGTTTCGTAATTTGCCAGTGAATACAAAAACATGTGCAGTAACGTGCTTCAATCCTTAATGAGCCGAAATTTCGTACATAACATTCGCTTTTGCACGTATTTGGTTTTAAATGCGACCTGGCCGGTAGCCAAATATAGGCTAGTTCACTTATACTAAATTGCCTGTAAATATTTGGGAAGTTGATCGATTAGCTTGAAACTTTACTTGAAAAGCATCCCTTGTCGCTCTAATAGCGATAAAATTTTAGGACCGTGGATTCAACGATTATCTATGTTTAGCTGTCGAAGAGGCAGACAAACATACCTAGCCGACATGCGCATAGACATAATGCCGCCATAAGTCTTCTTTCGAACAGGAGCTTGCAATAGCTAACAAAGGGAGCAAGAACTAAAGAGAATTTAAAGGACTTTGGTCTTCACTGAATAGAGCGCTCGTATTTAGCCTGATTATTAATCACCTTAGAATTTTCTATTACAGACCATTTTGCAAGAATGCGTTAGATGGAAAATTATATATGCAAAATTCAGTTGCAAAGGAGCGTTCAGTATTAATGCCTCTTTAGTAGATTCCGCTTCTGCCATTTTAAACCACACACATTGCATGACATTTGATCATTTGTAATGCTTAAAACCCGATCGAACATTTCTAATGCAAATTGCATAAATTGCTGCCCTTAAATTTACACTGCAGTTGCATGCAATGAACACAACACAATGATATTCTCGGCTAGTGCATACTCTCTTTACGTTGATGGAGAACATACATAAATCTTAATTAGAAATCATTCGAGATTCACTTATTCACGTACTCAGCAGGTCACAACACTATGTAAACATTTATGTTAAGGTGTGCAATAGGTCAGTATGCTCTCATAATTCGATTTAAGCTCATTGGACTTAATTAAGGCTTCTTGAGGTGTACTATAAGTGCAGTGAACCGTTGAGGTCTTCGTACACGCGCTGATTATTTCCTGCCATATAATGCGCCTCGAAGGTAAACGCAACAAAGTGCTGATTTCCGATCGGCTTTAGTGGTTTTACTGCGTAGCTAACTTCTTTCATAACGGGATCCTTCGAACGTGAGTACGCGGTCAAAGGAGGCAGGTGCATCATCACGGATGGTGTGTTGTGTCTACATTGATAGAATCGAGTTCGGGTTTCAAGGCGATGTGTCATTTGCCGAAAAGAAAAGCACTATGTGCTAGAGATCGATGCGCGTGCGTGACCAATAATAAGGCTAGTTGGTGTGGTATGCAGCTTTGCCCAGCTAGCTGCCCTCAGACAATAATGCATCATTCAGAATGCTATTTTCCGATTTCCGCTCAAGCGATCCTCACCTTCCAATTGCCCGTTTAGCCGCTCCTCGTTTCGGCTTTTTCTTCCTATACCAAAACTTTCTTCCTATATAGTAATAACTGGGAACTTCAGTATACGTTCTCGAATGTTCGTTTGAGTTTTTAAGATCTTACTCTTTTGCAGAAGTGAAATTGTATACAGCTTTCACGTCCTTAGACAGGTTCGTTCCTTTCCGGGAGGTGAATATGACACTCGGAGACGATTCTATTTAATCGCTCTTTTTGAGCATGTACGACGCAAATGCTAAACATATATTAACATCCAACAGTTTGCCGTCTCTATGAGTTTAGAGATACCGAGCATTTGAACGGCACTGTACGTGGTTCCAAGCGCATGCAAAAGAAGCGACGATAGCATTCTATATTCACCTTTTGTTTCTCTTCACTACGTAAGAGGCAGTGGAAGGAGAGGATGGGGAAGGGACTGCAAGGCTCAACTTCCGCTAACGAAAATGTTCAAAGAGAAGAATAGTGAAATCACTCACTTCATTTTGTTAATAAATTAGAGCACATGGAGGAGTCCGCATGGATCTGGCACACTATATTCGTAACGCAGAATTTTTTCCGTACATCGAACTCCACAGAATTTTCCGTATTTCAGACGCAATTCTCTACGTTGAAACGTGTGAATCTGGTTTCATTTGGCACTTCACATCTGAATTTGTATATCTTTCTTCTAAAGATGGTGGATCGCTTTTCGGATTTATTATCTCACTGACAGATTCCGTTTTAAGAGCATACAATGTCATTTACTCATTCACTAAGTCTAGATATGCTTCTAACTAAACTACCTTCACACGCTGATATGCTATTATGTCAATCCCTCTCGAGGCGACACGTGCAGGATATTTCGTTATACTACTATGCGCACATTTCTGCGTTTTCTGATTAAACTCACGCTCATCAATGAATGAAAGGCATCGTTTCCTAATTGAATGGTCTAGCTGCAGGAAATAGCTTATTGCCCTTAGCACTCCTACCCATGGAATAAGGAATAGCCACTAGCGCAGTTCAGTTAATCAAAGATACCCTAAATAGTGAAAATTGTTGTACTCATGCTTCTTACTGCTTTATTATTTAAATATTCGTTTATTTTCAAAATTGGAGCACTATATATTTCGCAATAAATTTCAACAGAAGCGACAAGTTGTTAAAGTCATAGCCTGTTGAGGAGCTCTGCACTTTACAGCCTTCTGACGTTTCGAAACATTGTTGTTTGAATTCTTGAAGCGTTTATATTGTTCGTTAATAGAAAAAACTATTGTCTTCATCTAATTTTCTTCCTTCCTCTATCCGAATGATTTTTTTTCAACTTGGGCTTCTATCGCTGTGATTGTACTCGTTATTGCATGTATATACCTTTTTTTCTAAAGGATTGTTTTTTATCCGACTCTGTCTTTTTCGTTGCCTTTGGTTTCTTATTAATTTTGTTATCAAGTGCAAAATATTGTAAACTCATATATTTCAAGCAGCAATCTTCTGTGGGACGGCATGTGCACATTGCAGTATTATATAGTGCCACGTGATATTAGCATTGTGGCGGAAAATTTCATATGCTAGCAGTATTGGAAATTTGAGCTGTAAGACATTTGCAACAAAGGTATTCGGAGCGTGGAATAAATATATCGTTGAAAATCCCAAAACAAAGAAGCATTTACATACTGGAGACGTTATGCGGTAGGTGCTTGCGCTGCGAGGCAGTTTCGTATTGGAAGTTCCATGTTGCAACAGTAGGCTCTTTACATCTGAGAAGCGCAACAGCCTAGCAGAAATGACCGCAGCATTAGTGCCTCGCTCACCAGTGCCTGCTTTCATAGTTTTGGCACGCAAATAAACATATCAACTTTATAGTGTTCGGTGCCAATGGTAATCCAAGTAGTACCTTGTCAAATGACCCTTTACTGTCGTGGAGATCACTCGGCAGACTTATGTAGTAAAGAATCCGTCAGTGAACTCATATGTAGTAAAGAAACAGCTAAAAGGCTTGTGTAGTAGCGAAAGGCTTCATGAAAATGTTCAAATTATTGCCTTAAAGAATGGTCAGCCAGCGAACGCATAAATCTCGGTTTTGTGCGTATGTTGCCCGACGAGCGCGCTTGCACGTCTTTCGATGCTTCTGCCCTCAAGGTATCAGGTGTGATCTATTTTTGATAAGTCTATATTCCAGTTGAGGCGACTGACGACAGGTGGTTAGTCATTGTGAAACGTTTATCGAAGATTGCTGAAAATTTGTGCTGTCAACATTTTCTGCACTTAGTATTAAACACAATTAAACATTTACGAATTATAATGCTACGCATACATTTGCAATAAATTTTTGGCCAATTCCTGCTCATGGGGAAGTTTGAAATCAATATTGGCAGGCATGCATGTGGCATTTTTACCACGGGCATGACGACCGAAAAGAATATTTTACATTGAACCAGGCCTTTCTGAAAAAAAAGCATTGTTTTGTCTGATGAGGGAATGCTTTATTGAACTGCAAAGTTGCAATCGTTCTCAACGGGGTGAAAATTAAACAGCGATATTTTCATGAGAAAACATCTAATGAAGGGAAAATTTCCTATGGAATTTTAAATTAGCATGACAATAGATGTACCTCTGCAGCGTTCAAGCACAAATTTCTGCTCTCGTAAATTTTCTATCTCGCCGCGCAGCATCTTCTGACGCGTTAATAATCACAATAATAGGTATGCTTATATGTTATGTTAAAGTATGGTACGTTAATTATGCACTGGATTTTCGTGTTGTTCCCTCAATCTAGCATATATGTAAGAATTATTTAGTTTTTGTTGCCTATTGCTGAGAGGAACCGAACAATGCGACATCATGCGGGTCATTTAATTTCCTTGCAGCTCGACTATCTCGTTCCGAGCATTCCATGCGCACAAGGAGCTTGACATTTTTCTGGAACAAATGTGCGAAAAATTCTCACATCTGCGCTCCGAAGAGATGCCGCCGTACGCGGGGAAAAATCGCCCTCTGGGTAATTGCCTTCATCAGGAGGATATGGCAATATGCTTTATAGCAGTTTGTGCCAGGAACGAGAGGAGTTGCATCCTTTCAAAGGATTCAGCCTCGTTCGAGGAAGGTATGGATAGACCGACGCGAATCTCTCTGCATCGGAAAAAGCCATCAGAGAAACACCGTCGTTTAAAGGCAGCACAAATGTGTTGAGCGTCTCAGTTGCCAGTACTGAAATCCTGTGCGAAAGTATGATTTTTTTGGTCGCGTGGCAAAGCTTTGAACGTGATAATGAAATCTTGGTAACGTCATAATACGAGTAAATTCAACAGTAAGGAGAGGTGTGTGACGCCGGTGGAATGCAAAGCTTAAGCTCCAACTTTACTTTGAGAAATTCGGCTCCTGCCGACTGCACCTACTGAGGTGGAGGAACTCAACTCCATAACTCAGACTTCTTCCCGAGGCAACGGCCTGATTGCGATGTGATTTTCTTCCGACTTTCCTCTTGTCGTTTCATCACAATAATTGCTACGGATATTATTTCATTTCACTTCAATCTTTCCATTGAGATAGGAGAATGGGGCAACAGGTTGCCTTTATTTTACATCATAGATTTCATTTATCACCTGCGCGATGCACTTTAAACAGCTGTGTTGCACGGTATATCGATCTCTGCTCCAAATTAATTTTGTAGGTTTTGCGCGTATTGTTGGTTCTTCCAATGTGGCCATATGTAGCAGCTATAGTAGTTATACCCTTGAGGAATGAGCTTGAGGTTTGGTCTAGCATCTTTTCACCAGTTTTTAGAATTCATTATCCACGATACGGTTAATTTATTTCCAGTACCACGCTGCGCTTAGGCTTTCGGTTTTTCTTCATTTTTTTCTCCCATATTTTTGTCTGTTTATTCACAGAAAATACAAGATATCATCAAAAAACTTATTTCTTGCATTCTCAGTGCAAGAAATATGTTTTTTTGATGACATCCTAAACCAAAGCATATAGAATCCACTTTGACTACAATAAGCATCCATTCACCGCCTACCACGTAGCTAGTTAAAAGTAAACGGCCTTTCATCTGATGGATCTGGGCTGCCAAAACAGAAGTTAAAATGACTCAGAGCTTTCTGATTCTGACAGCAGAATAACGTGGAGTCGAATCCCTGACTCCGACTAGGAAATTTTGAGAAAGGTGGTGGCTTCCGATTGTAACTCGCGAGGCAGCGAAGATGTGGGCTCCGGAGTTGACATCTGAGATCGCACTTCACTGGTAACTGCTAATTCTAAAATAAGAAAACGGTTCGATTTCTCTTAAGCTGCTTACTAAAAAAGAATACGAAGTTGTGAAGTCAGCAGCTTCCGTCAATATATTTTTCTTATCTTTCCGGCTGTCTGATAGATATTTTAACCTTTATGTCTGCATTATATGAGATTTCTGGACCTTTTGCTGTTCGCCAGAATTGTATGTGATCGGCAATTCTTTTCTTTGGTTATCTACGATTGTAATTCGTTGCTTTGAGGGGCTTATACCTGAAATCTGGTGATACAGTTTTTCACCAGCATTATCCTTATTTCACACAGTTTACTTCTGTATAACGGCGATTTCGCATCTCCTTCAATCATCTCTTCGTTTCACGTAACCTTCGATTACCTTCTTACTTTGGTTTCTCCATTTTTCTTTGTTGCATGAATCAAACGCAACCCTCTTTCCCTATGCGTGGGCAACCTTCGGATTGTCTACGATAGAAAGATGTCCGAGATATCGAACAAGTAGTACTGACATCGCCGTATTGCTTGTGAAGAAATATTCTTTCCTTTATTATGTAATGAAGTAGGAAGCATGGAAGTTATGTTTGGGTTTGATGTTTGATGTTCCCCCATTGAAATGATTTTTTCGCTATAAATTTTCAATGAATGAGATTCTTCACATCTGCTGATGACGATATCAATCGTATTGCAGTATTTCGAATCTGCCATAACTCTTTCAAAACGATTTAGTCGTTTTAAAGTTCTATTTTTATACCATACTGTTGCATAGATATTTTTGCCCACTTTCATAGTCACATTGCCAACGATTTTCGAATGAAGATAGCCGATGGAATGACTGATATACAGATGGAGAGCATGTAGACTTTTGCATGCAAACTGCAAAAACTATCTAATATTCGGCACTTTTTTGTGTACTCCTCATTGATCGCTCTCCGTTTTTAAATGTTAGCCATAGGTAAATGTATCCATATGTATTGCATGCTAAGCGAAATGTATGCATATTTCGTAGTGTTGACCGGATGGTTCCGGTTCATATTCTTGTCAATTTATAAGTAATTAAATTGGGAACGATAACCGATGCGTTTCGAAAGTGGATGAATCTTATTCATTTGATGTGATTGGAATTTGTTCAGATTAGCGAATTCATAATTAATCCTAGAAAAAAAAAACGTCTTTTTTCTTTACTCGGCTCAATTTTATGCGATTATTGTGAATAGCCAATTTTCCGCTCATCATCATTGAATTTTCCACTCATTATTGTTTGCTTTTTCATTATTCACTTCGTTTATTTTGCGCCGCTCAAATATATTTATAAAAAATCACTGCTGCATTGCTAACGATCGCTATTATATAGGAGGTGAACTTATCTTCTAGTTCCTGCCTCATTTCATGCAGCTGAAACGATAATTTCCGAATTTTTAGCTACTACACTGTCAACCGGGGTGTATTATAGGATATTGCATATGTCACTTCATCCATTCGTCCATTTAAACGTAGATTTAATGCTGCTCTTAGCCTTCATTATTGATTTCATTGAGAGTATCTACTGCATTTCCATCAATTTTGCTGTGTTTGCAAATGGAATAGCCATGAACATTTCCTTCTAGAAAACATTTCCATTACAACATTTAATTTCTCTTCCTTCTTTTGTACCACCTTTATATTCTTGCCTCCATCTTTTATAAGGAAAACTCCTAATCCTTTTGCGCATAGTTGCCTAGCATGTGCAGGAAAACTACAACTGGTACCGTGTAATCGCTATAGCCACATATCGACACATCGCTATCATGGCGTCAAGAAGTAGAGATAACGTTCAGCATAATTAGCAAAAGAAAGTCGAGTTTGTAGATTTCGATCTAGCCATTAAGCTGTAGCGACACAGCCATTCAAACCTGTCATGAATTCTTAGGGAGCCGCATATTTGTTCGTCGAGGAAGCCCCCATTTATTCCCTTGAATACTACACCCCTCCTTAATTTGAGAATCACCTTCCATGTCTGGGAAGAAAGTTTAAGAATACCTCTCCATCCGAACAATATTCAAAAGTAGATCTCAATTTCGATATCTGGAAGATTAGAAACGCTGAATCTCTCAATCATCAAAATGTTGTTTTTTCCCCTTTCGCTGTATTGTTCCCCTTCCTTGTTGGCCCGTGAAAATATTGTTCGCTTGCTAGTGTTTAACGAAGCAACAAAGAAAATTAAGCGGCCTTAAAGGCATCACCTCAATTATTTCGTGACTTGTCGACGCATCTGAAACTGGTTTAGATACGCCACGCCCATCATAGTCAACAACCGGACTCATCGTTGTTAGTGTCATTTGGACGCAGCCCGTTATGAAACTGTTCCATGTGACATTTCGCAGTAATGCATGCTTTTCTTTCGGGGTCACATATGGTCAACCCATCGCCATCCCTCCTCCCAATCTCGCCCCTGAACGGGAATGGATGCTCTGAAACTTCGGCCACTTCAACAAAGGAGGCAAAACTTATAGCTCATTAGGCACTGAAGAACGTTTCTAATTATAAAGAAAGAGCACTTAGAAGCAAATAATTTTTAACGCATTCATTGTCTTTTCCAGTCGAGATTAATGAATCCCAGAGTGAGGTAAAATCAGGGCATTGCTCAGCCTCTCCCACTTGTTCATAATTTATCCTCCGTTTCAACTTTTCATGTTTATAAATTTTTGGGGAAAATTGAGAAGGGATGAACTAATGCCCGGACGTTTGTTGGTAATCACGCAATACGCACTTGCTGCCATTTTCATAGCAAGCCGATTGAATCTTAGTGTAATCACATATGCTTCTATCCTTCTTTCTCTTCATGTGCCGCTTCCTCCTGTCAAATTCAAGAATGGCAGGGTCTCACAGCTCTCCAAAATATCAAGATGATGTTGTCAATTCGACGATTCCATAAAAATATCATCATGGATAAAGACGATGAATTTGCATGGAACGTGTAAAAAACTCATTCACGAGCATGAAATTTTTGGTGGTTAGCGAAATTCCGCGTAAACATGGATTCGAGAGGCGTGGCCGCTGTCGCTAATATCCTCCAAAATACTTATGCAAAATATGAAGCTTTCGCTTGACAAAAATTGCTCCTTAATGAGTAAATCGGGAACTTTTTGGAAGTGCGAATGTGACTTATGCCTTTTCTGAAACAAAATCCGCTGTGAATTCAAAGTTCGACTCCTTTTTTTCGATCGGCTGCCATCTACGTAAAATTTGTGACTTTTTATTACTCTTTTCAGCATTAGTTTTGATATCTTCCTTTATTTCTAATTCCGTCCATCTACTCGTAAAATCTTGAGTTGACGATGTCTTGGCATCTGATGTCATTGCTTCTACGCTACCGGATGTTATCCATCATTTTAAGTAGCCAAGCAAGAATTACGTATCGTATTTGCTGCTCACAGAAGTCCAACGCTCACCTGCTCCATTCATATTACATCACCATTGCAATGAATTAAGGTCGTTATCTAAGACCTCATTGTTAATGCCATATTTAATAAATTCAAAGAAAATATTAGCATCAACTCTTTTTATGTGATCTCTTCTGTTGTGCAATTTTTTTTTTTGCAAAAATTTGCATCGCAAAAATGTTCGTTGAGTGCAATTTTGTTTACTTTGATTCTGTTTGTCTATGGCGATGAAATACGATAAGTGCAATCTCCAATAATAACTTTGCAATGCGTTCATATTTTCATCGATTCGCACAATAAAATTTCACCATTGAATTTCCATTGCACCTATGGTCGTACGCATATCGAAAACGGATTCACATTCGACGATATATATAATCGAATATGTTCAAATAGATGATGCATTTTTTTTCGTCATTTGAATATTTTCGCAAAGCATCTACCGATCCGTTAAATTACGAGAATGACTTCTCATGCTAAATTATATGACGTGCTTTCTAAGCTGTTTACGATGTGTGCCATCTATGTGTTCTTGCAAATTTGCACTTGGAAAGCTTACTATAGCATCATCATATCGTTGGGGTTTTATATGTTGGTTGGTCTCATTAGGCGAAATGCAAAAACTCTCCATTGGCGTGACCCTTCACTTGTTAAGTGGCTAAAACTTTCGTTATTTGTCTTTCTGTGCAATGTTTTTTGACTCCTTAATCGTCACTTTATATTCTCTATGAGAACTTCTTCGCAAACTCGATATCGAGAGAAGTTGCAGATATTTAAATGCGGAAAGCAATTGTGCGAGCATTTTAGAGTGGCCCATTTTTCAACTTATATCACTCGGATTGCAAAAAGTCAATAGTTTTTTTTTTCACATTTGTGCTAGTAGGTGGATTAATTAAAATGAGGACGGTAGATTGTGTGAGTAAGTTTTCAAAAAGCGCTTATCGAGTCAATTGCTGTCGCACGTTTCCTCATTTGTTTCTTTGTTTGCTAAACAAAAGTTTCTTTGTTTGCCTAGAAAAAAAAAACTCATCCTTATCGGAATGAACACATCCGAGCCGGCGTTCAAGTTAGAAACGGTGAGGAAGAAGATCGGAACAATGCGCTTTTCAACTTCACTGACATTTTTACAACGAACGCATAGAAGTTGTAATGGGGGCTTACCATATCGTTTTTCCTGATCTCTCCTGAGCATCTCAAGAAAATAGGATCGAAATCATTTCCCCCCCCCCCCCCCCCCCCATTAGGAGCCCCATGTAACTGCGTTGCATTTTTGGCGGCTTAACAAGCAAAGGGGATGCTAGACGAGCTATAATGGTATGCGTTTTTGTATTTCACTTGATGGGATCAACAAATATCATAAATTCCCAATAAGTAATAAATTGTAAACAGTAATACATCTGCATTTTAAATGATTCGATTGTTCGATATTGGATTTTGAATTTTAAAAAAAATGGATTTCTGGCAATGAAAAATGACAATTCGTTTGAGAATGCGTGTAAATCCTTGGACAGAGCTAGATATACGTAACTTTTTTCGAACTTGATAGCTGAACTTAACTGTTGATATAAGAGATGGGCATATTACGGATATTTATTGCTTATATTTGAAAATCATTGAAAAGATAGCCGAACACACAACAACACAGCAATAGAAATGTGCAAACGCAACGCTGCGTCGAATATACACCTTCGATCTAAACACGCGCTTATAGTAGAAATAAAAACGCATAAGGTAAAGAGGAATTAATTACGATCAGGTGTTTACCACTGCATGTGTTTATATGTAAAAAGCGTTACACCAGGTGCGATGCTGATAATTTTGAAGGGCATCCGTTCTGTCGTGTTTCATTTAACCTACTATGCGATACGTTTTCGTTCATTGCGAACGTGATATCTCTAATCAGCCGAAGAAACAGTTATACCCCCGGGAATTATTTAATTTTGGAGATCTCTATTGGAGGTCTTACTTCCTCAGTTGCCTTTCCTCGATGATTTTCCACCAACGATACTATCTGGGACCTCCTCGGACATTTCACCCCTCACTGATTACTATCTTCCGTTTGTTTATTCTGAAATTGTACAATATCTTTGATGAATTTCGTATTCTCCAGCGTGGGAAATCATTACCCGTCCCCTCAACATTTTCATGATTGTAGCATCGTTACGCACTCTCATTACATTTTCCACTCAGTTAATGTTCTTTCTTAATAAAAAAACAACTCCTCGTGAAACTTCATCCATCGTTTCTAAGTACATTCTTTCTGCGATTGATTTAGAAATCTCAATGAGATCATTTCAAATTAACCAAATTATTTAGAGAGAGTGTTTTGAAAAATGTTTATTGATTATCGATAGAATGAGTACTTCGAAAGTGAAAATTAATGTCTTGTAGTATTGACCCAAAAATGAGTGTCAATATAAACGAGTGGAGAAGATCTTTTGGATTTTTTTTTTAGCTCTCTTCGCAATGAACAATTCATTCGGTGTTCTGAACAGTTGTGTACGGTTGGATGCCGTTGAAATGTGTCGGTTTATAGGAACAATTGTATAATTTCGCTCATTCTTATTTCACAATATCTTCTCGATATGTTTATGTTTAATTCATTTTGCAATTTTATTATTTCAGTTGTGTTGTAAGATTGTGATATAGTACTAAATAGAATACTATATATTGATTTTATAATTAGAACACTTTTTTGATGGAAATGATCCGAAAGTGCTCTTAGAAAATTGGGAAACGACATGACATTCCTTAGACTATAGGCAAGTGTTCCCTTACTTAAGAATTTGTTATTTTGTTTTTTCATTTAGTACGGCAGATAGAAATCGGACATCGCAGTACTCTCTACGAACTCTTACGATTTAGAGCCTTTGATTATTTCATCGATTTTTTTCGCATCCTGGAATAGAGTGATTTTAAGAATAGGTTTAGTGGAGGATGGAGAGGGTTGAGGGAAATAAGAGTTAGACGGAAGCAGAGGAAGACGACATCACAATTCCAAGAACTTCGCAATTCCAAGAAATCTGGGAATGTGGACTATCGAAATCCTCTACTTCAGTAGCGAATGAACAGGCCATAGGCTAAATTATTATTTACTTCCAGCACTTCCTTAATTATTTCTGTTGTCGTAGTAGGTAGCGTTGAATTACGCGAATTCAAGGGCACATTAAACTGCAGCTGTAAAGCAAGGTGTCACGTGCGTGTGATATCTCTTCCACCTTGTGCTTTTCGCCAGAGGTCGAAAGCGCAACACGCCCTATTTTCTTATGTGCTCTGGGGTTTATCACACCAGCAATCGTCGGAAATAGATGTATATTCTAGACGGGCTAGACAGGATTTGGGGTTATGCTGCTTGCGTTTCAGTATTGGCGTAAATCGCGCATGTCGCATACGAAAATTCGAAGAGTGCCTATATTTTAGAGTATTTACTGAAGAGGTAAATATTTTCACTTAGCGGCTTTTGATGTTTCTTGCCGTTTAAATTTGCTCGTTCTGTTCGAAACTCATTGCGCCAACACACCAGGCAACGAGTGCATACCCAAAAACGCAACCCATTTGGCTCACACCTGTTCGAGATAGAAAAGGTGAGGGTGCTTATATTCAGAAGGGGCTTAGAGCGCCGAAAACGTGATCACAATAAAACTTCGACTAGGCGGCGTAAAAGTCACGTTCTTTTTTTCCCCACTTTCCTTCAGAAGACGTATAATTATAGGGAAATTATACGTCAGCTTGCTTCGAAGTAAGAGGATTTAAATTTATAGAATTCGCATATATTTACTGCTGCGTTTAGTACGGATCGCTTATCATGGGGCATATTTGATCATCGCATAAAATGAGAATGCAATTAAGGAATGGCGAATGCTTAGCGACTAATCGCGTTTGGCCAACCAATGTCACAAATGATTCCAGATGACACATTTTTCGCATCTGGACTCAAATCTCTTCCGAGTGGTGTATTTCTCCATAAACGGTTCTATAATATAATCTTGCAAAATTTTAAAAATGGAAATGCATCCCGTTAATAAAACCTCTTCCCCAATGAAATTGTTGGGAATTTTGTTGATTTCGTGTGCGAAACGCTTGTCGTAGATCGATCGGTAAGAAAACATCCTTTAAAATTAGAGAGGTGCCCAAAAAGATGCATTGGCTAATGTCTGAGTACGTCGGTGCCCTCGTCCTTTCATGCAAACTGAGCACAATTGCATCTCCTCTTATTTGAATTATTATACCCCGTCAATTATGAATGAATAAGCTAGGAATGCATCAAATTCTTCAGCTCAGCGCTTCAAAAAAACAGAGTATTGCTCGCATATCATGACTCGCTCCATCAGTGGGCACCCAGACTAACGAAGAGACCCTCTTTTCGCTGCATCCCATCATCAGCTTGACCCTGTCCTCTTCCGGTTTTTCGACACATCGCTCATGTCATGATCCTGTCCCCTCATTACCTCCCAGTCATTGTATTATTTCGCACTATAATGAAAACTTGCTTAACTTCTTTCACCTTTCTCAGCTGCTGTCACTGAAGTGCAGAGAGCTCTAGCGGTGTGTGTTATCCGCATGTCTTCGTGTTTTGGTTATTTGCCGATCGGTGGGTCTTGTTTTTCCTCGTCATCCTTTTCGCAGATCGTTTGAAGACCTCAATTTTGTTTGACTTTCCTAAATAATTATTTCTCTTTCCACCATTCTTCCCCCCTCCCCACGGCTATCTCCCTCTCGTTGATTATATTCATTGTGAACTATCACCCTCTACCGAGTTTTACGCTTCGTTTTCAAGAAGCTCAGGTTTTCTTGTTCTCTTACTTCGTTCCGAATCCTGACCAACACTCAGTCGGCATCAATATTTCACTCCCCCACTATGGTTCTTCTCATATGCTGAAAGAAGCTTGAAATGTGACAGCCCCAAAATAGTTTAAGTCGCAAACGAAACAATAATATATATATGTGAGCAAAGCAACAATAAAATGGCATTTCAGTTGGAGGAGCAGAACGAACGTCTAAGGGTACAGAATCTGAAGTGTACTGCACAGCTGCAGGTGCTGAAATCGTGCGCCGACAGAACGAAGCACTGGCAGAACTCTCTCCTCTTCTCTCATTCCGTTACGGTACCATTATACTTTTTTTAAAATTTTGATGCTGTTTCTTCTAATACTAATTCGATATCAAATCACTGATTACCTTAGAAAATTTGTGATTAAAGAAAATTAAATCAATGGGAAAGGCAATGCAAATAAATGAGAACATCGAAGGGAAAAACTGGCAACCAATAATTCAAAAAGAAGTAAACAACACTCACCTTGAATCAAATATCACCATGATTACTGATTAAGTGATATAATTACAGGTTGATAAAATTCACTTCTCCTAGAGTCGATAATGAAGTCATCTTCACTCACTGCCACATTGATTTCATCAGTCAATAATATCTCTAAATCGTTCATGTGAGAAAGTTTCTCGTTCAAATTTTCAAATTTTATTCGTTAAAATGAATGAATTATTTCCTTGCAGTAAATATTTCATGAGGGCGACATTTTTCATCAGTTTTTTATATTTGCCGGTGCACAATTTTCTTTAGAAAGTAGATATTGCTTGAATGATCGGGTGATAATTGCGCAGGTAAGCTGACGTGCTCTTAGGTTTCGTAGATTTCTTTAATATTTCAACGATGATATGGTTGTTGTACAGACTGGAAGTTTCATACAAGTGCTCATGTAAATGCCCTCATCCCGAAAGAATGTATTCGTTGTCATCGAGACGCATATGTGTCGAGAGTATTCCGGTGATTTCGTTGAATTATACACACCATGGAGTGACGTTGATTTTGAAGATGCTAAAACATAGGTTGCATTAGTTTTCAGCATTTTCCGGTTGCTGTTCGATCTAATTCGAGTAGAAACTCACAAAATGCGACCATTTTCGAAATGCAATGGTCATTCTAGACATGTAACGATTTGAAAGTTTTCAAACTGTGCTCAGTTCAATGTAGCACATTCACTTGTCAATTATGACAGTCACATCAGTACTTCGTTCTACTGTAACATTCGATGGGAGGGCTTTTTTCTCTTGTACGAAAACAGCGCATTCTATTTGATACACAGTTTTACTGCCAATGATATCATCTTATTACATTCGAACTTGCTGAAACTTGGAAGAAAAGTACTGCGACTATTGTTCGCATGCAAAGCATCTCTGTCGCTCTTAATTCCTCCTCACATGAGAGTTCTCTGTTATATTTTTACAATATACTACATTATCTTAATTCACTGAAATCGCTCGCTATTGCTTTAATGGAACAATACCGCATTGTTACGAGCGATACAGCAATTTCGCATAAAGAGGAAATTTATCGCATTCGCCTTTGTCATCTTTTTTGTTGAAGAGTCTCGGAACATTGCTTGATTAAATTGTTTTTTTTAGCAATCCATTTCCACAATTTTATCAATAAAAATTCGCCCAGTAGAGATAGGACGTTGAATTCTGCGTCACCTCAACCGCCTATTTTCCACATTACTCCTTTTACCCTCTCCGGGAATAAGGAGCGATAATTTAGCTTTTGCAGTTAAAGAAATTAAGGTGTACTCGTTTGAAGTTGTCCACATTAGCCGAGGCAGTCGGATAATTATTTACTGTAAAGGTGCTTATCGGTCGCAACGTAAAGTCATAGCGAAAATGATGTGGAACAATGATTTGCATCTGAGACAGCGAATGAGTGCCGCTTGCAGGTGTCACATAAAAACAACGAATAGGCGCTAATATTTTCGACGTGTAATGTACGTTTTGAAATGAACGAAGGCGCGACGTCCATGCATAATTTAAAGAGTTTTTTTTCTTCCATAGTCCTATAAGGCGACCAACAACTCAGATTTCTGTGTTTGCAGAACGTTGTGAAGAGGTTTCAACCTCATCATCACCTTATTATACTGTTCTCGTGCCCACTTGCACCTTTCACATTATTCTTTTGCTACCTCCTCTTCTTCTCCCCTCCTCTCTTTCCCACCCTCTACTCTTTAATTTTCATTCCTGAAATGAGACCTCATCTCCGGTCAACATGCTAATATAATTTTGCACTTTTATAATTCGTTGAACTACCCTATATAAATTTAATTGTTTTTTTTTGCGCTCAAAATATCTAAAAATCTACGAGTCGACTGTAAGGGCTATTCGAAGGAGGAATTGAAGTCATCTCAGAATGAAATATTCTTGGGAAGCGCTGTAGGTTTTTCCAGTGTGAGGTTATTATCGGTTAATCGAATTGATGTTCGAAGCTACTGAGAAGCAAAAGTATGCACCATGTTTATTTCGGCTTTTGTATTGCATGTTTTACGTCGTGCTTCCATATGCGTCTTGTTTGATACAAGCGTGAACATTTAGAAGATTTGTAAACATAGATGAGCTTAATTCCTCCGTGTGGTTATCGTGAATCACAGCCCTCTTTTAGGTTAAGATCAAAACATCTGGCTAGGTACTAGCACGAAAAAAACAGAAAAGAAGGGAAGAGGAATTAGAAGACCGGCATGTAAAAGGTGTTTTTTTCATTGGACAGTCTCGTCACCCTTTAGATGTCAGCTGAGGCCGCGATTAAGTGCGCAATTGCAGTGGGCAGAAGGGGAATGGGGGGTGGGGGAGGGGGAGGAGGGAATTGGATAGACTTGGCTATAAGATCTGCTGTTGTGAATTCGGTTCTGAAATATGCCACATCCGGTCGATTTAGTGAATTACCGCTAATGGTTATGGAATTCTGGCGCGTACTCTATGCTGCACAACCTTGCAACATACAAGGTGAATTTACCTCTGTCTTGTGATATTAGTCCAACTGACCGATGCGCGAAATCCAGTGAGTTCGTTGTAACACGCCAACGAGGTGCCATGTTTACCGTCTTGCATTCAACGAAATTTCCGAGGAAACAGAGGATATTTTTTTAGACTATCGGAGGGAACTAATTTTTGGACTGTATGAGAACTGATTTCACTGAGATCAATGATAGTTGAAAGATGAAAGTAAAACGATGCAATGTTTCTTGTATTTGTCGGCGGTCGTTTGAAAGTTGAATTTCGCATTTTTCGAAAATATGGACATGCTGACATTCATCACTGAGGGTGAGCGTAACATTGAATTCAGCACAACACTTGAATTGCTTAGCAACTGACCATTCCAGCAGGTGGTTATTTGAATTCAAACGAGCGTTTCTTGAGATGTGCTTCTTTGCTATGTAAATTCTTTAATGCCCGCAAGTGTTTTTTTTTCTCTTTAAAATTAACATACTTTTCGTTGAGTGAATTTTAAGCATTTGATGTTCGTTGACGTTGTGATGTTATTAAATTCTGCTGCTGAAATGAATCGAGCTTACTAGATGCATTGGATGAAATAGCGCCATATAACAGCATCGATAAACCTGCGGTAACACTATCCACCTCATCAACGATGCGTTGATGAAATCAATTTAATTCTCTGAGCGAAATCTGAAATTTGAAACGTGACGCCTCCGCCTACCACTTACAATCGCCTCCATTTACTTCATGTTTCATACGCTTCTTTATTGGGGGACATCGGCTAAACACTGTTCGTTTGCGATGCAATATTTCGAGCTTAAATGAATCATCTTAGATCATTCGTATTCCTCTTGCCTAGTACGTTATTCAACGGTAGCCAAGCAATTGCGTCCCCATCTGAACCATATTTGCAAACCGCTTTTCATTTCACTTTGGTTGCATTAACTATCCCAGATCTGCGAAAAAACCTTCGAGAAAATCGGCTGTAATGGGACCATATAGGAAATCGAGACGGTTTATTAAAGATCAAAGCGTTCAAGCGTTCAATCTCCACATCTCTGCATTCAAAGCTGTCGTTTATTTCTTTGAGTGTAAACTCTTCTTTAGTTGAATTATGTCTTCCATCATCTCGCTGCGAAAAATCCTATTCGAGCTTCATGAAGGGGATCCTTGAAAGTGACGTCTTCTTTAAAATATTACACTCCATCCTCTTCCACCCCTTGAAAGGGTTTCTAGCTAAGAAATTCTCACTTGCTCGCTTAAGACATCACAATCTTACACGCTAACCTTATCAACAATTCCACTCAGTTTAGCATTGCACTATGCAAATTGAGAGCACTTGAATGTTTACCTGAAACTGTGAGATAAAAGGGACTAGAGTTAGAAGAATACCACCTACTCTTGAGTAGCGAGAGCCTCTCAAGAACTATAGAAAATCAAAAGTTCATTTTCGACTAGTTATATTCATTATTTCCTGGACGTTAATGTTTTTCTGCAAAAATGGTCAAACATAGAAAAATGACGAAATGATTTTCAAATATTTTGGTTTACTAAATAGCTTTTGTTACCTTTCTCTTCGTGGAAATAACGAAATAAAAGGCGATTTGATTGGAAATGAAAAAAAAAATGAAAGCGAATATCGATTTGCTATGGGAGGGGCGAAATCATCATTAGGGAAATGTGTGGTGGGCAGCGTTTTGTTTAATGAGGTGAAATATTGTCGAAATGTGTTTGATGTTTAGGGTGCACTGCCGTCGACGATGATGGACCGAACTTCCGACGACAGTGGACTTACATCGGACGACACTTGGGAGAGGAAAACCGATCTGATGACACAATCCGCATCTGCACTCTACAAATGTGCCTCAATCAAACATGCGAAGAAACCCGGCAAACCAGGTTAGAGACGCTTCTTTTGAAAATATAAACGCGACTGCGTCGATCAATAGCAACAACTGAAATAGGCTTATGGAAAATACGACCTCGCTTGATATGAATTAAACACGCTAATGTGATATAGCAAAGTTCCAGATTAGTACTTCTTAACTGTTAACTATCATTGGAATTGCAGATTAATCATACCTTTTATTTTGTCTTCTTGTGTGGTCAAAAAAAAAACAAAAATCGAAAGAGTAATGCGAGAAGTTGTTGCTTAATTGTTGAAAATTATAAACATAAGAAATATTTTAGTTCGTGTACGAGGTAATTCGTTGAGTCATGAAGGTAGAGATGAAGAGAACTCATCAACAACAGATTCCTCACCATGGGAAGAGAAACCGAAACCGATTCCGACGCCGCGTAAAACTAAGGCGAATGCGATTCCACCTTCACATACAGTGGTAAGATATTTATAATTGATCAAAGAATAGCGAAACGAGTAAAATCCTTTGCCTCTCTCTCTCCTCCTTCCTTTCCATCTCACTGTATCAGTGAAAATCGTTTTCCGAAGGTAATCCTCGAAAATTTGTATTTGAGTACTTCGGATTACCAATAATCTTTTTAACGACCTTACCCTTATATGCAAAAAAAACTATAGCATCGGTTATTGGAAGTAAACTGCTTCTGCAGAAGGGAAGCACAACCATTATTCTAATTCTAATATTGCGCTCACCTCGTTAAGAGAATTGTTCCTTGTGATAAAACTCATGAATTTTGCCGTTATGAGCCACTTGCAATTAATTCCTTAACAGTGAACGTCTTAGCTATCTGAATTATTAATTTTGTAGTTTCTTAGTGACTAGCTGGAATGAATTAATGATGGGGGGAATTTAAAGGGAACAAGCCAGTACTTGCATCAGTGAATTTAGAGGAGCACAGATCATTGGTACCCGTTGTTGCTTGCACAAATTCTTGAATCCGATTTCTTGAATCCCTCACAAATGCACGTGTACAAAAGATGCGAAATGTGCTCATCGCAAAAAGCATTTTTGAGTGCATAGTGTTTGGGGTATTGAACGGAAGCAGGTCGGCTTAGTGCTGCGCTAAATCGTGTTTTATGCAAAAAATGGTGTCCTCGGAAAGACGAGAGTGATACGTTTAGCACTATTATGACTGCGTTTCCGCATTTATGTTTGTGCCATTGTATAAAACGAACGACTGCTTCTTTGGCTCATAATGAAGGTTCGCTCACTTGAACAAATTTGCACGAATTAAAAACTCCATTTTATTAACTATTCGTTTATATGGCCTGACATTATTTTCACTGTTAAATCCTAGAGGTAACGTGTATAGTTGGTTAATCACCTAAATTGATGGAATCTTTGATATAGTTTTTTATGAAAAATGAAAATTTCGTACTCAAACAAAATTGTTAATAACTTTCTTCGCATTTATGGATTTTAATCATTGTTTATGTGCAATGAAATTTTGCATCATATGATGACGAGTAAACGATTTTATTTCCTATCAAAGATGGTGATAAGCTATATCG
Organism: Ascaris suum; assembly: GCA_013433145.1. NCBI lineage: Eukaryota > Metazoa > Nematoda > Chromadorea > Rhabditida > Ascarididae > Ascaris > Ascaris suum. Next base: position 10,097,594 of record CM024174.1, read on the forward strand.
AGTTCACTAAATCATCTCTTGTTAATAAAAAAAATGTATTGTAAATTGCCCCGTTTGTAATGTGCGTCTGCAAAATTGCTTTGCAAAGGTGCTGCATCATGAGGATTTTCATGTCTGTATGATTTTATGTATGTCGGTCTGTGTGTTAGCTGTTTTCCGCTTGATAATCATTGAAGTTGGAGTTACAGAATTCAATTAACCTATTGTACCTGATAGGTTATCTCATACCGCATTTCATTTTACTTCGTCCATTTCGAAATGAGCGAAGAGCGTTTAAAGATTCTTGCATTTATTTTATGCTGAGTTTTTTTTTTTAAATTTTAAATCGGTCGAGTTACAAAACAACTGATAACGAGGCGGCACACGATATTCTCTTTTGCATTTCTCTCTCATGCCTAACCGGTTCCTTAAATTGCCAGCAAATAACACGTATAGAAGATAACGACTTCATTAACTAGTATAGCATAATGCTTGCTCACATAAGCATAAGATTCGCCTTTTTTGATAGGTAGCTAGTGTGAAGTGAAAAGTGATCAGCGTTAAACGAATGCAAATTTTTCGCCATCTAAAATGCGTGCAACTCATTTCTAATTGACAAATAAATGTGAAAATCGTAGAATATCACTCGGCTGTGGTAGATATCGTATACATCGAATTTCGTAACACTTGCTTTAGCGGTTTGCTTACTAACATCGCTAAAATAGGCGGCAATAGGATACATGCACACTCACAAGCAAGATATTGGCAAGCAAATATGCAAAACTGCATGAAAAGAATATTTTGCAAATGATTTATACGAGCGGTGAGAACAATTTAAACACACAGACACTAATTTTTGTGCCACTATTTTCTTGCAAGGTAAATTACAGGTTGGCCAGATGTGAAGGGCGCAAATTTGCCAATTTTTTTTTGCCGCATCTTATATTTTCAGCTAATTTGTGTCAAGATTTTGGCAAGCTTATTTCCGATGGCTATGCGAAAAGCGAAAAATTTTCAGATTGAACGAGACAGCCTCAATTCGTATGGGGATGAAAACGACTACCGGGAAGATGACGAAATATTTGATGAAATTGATTACCCTCAATCACCTAACGAGAGGTGAGCGATTCTTTGAGTCATCGAGACGTTGTTTGATTGTTGGCACGCTGGATTGGTATTGCATAAAGGTGCACGCCTACTTCACTCGCTTTAACGATGCTTCGCTCCTAACAACCGCCATACACTTCTCATCTTGTCGATTCTTTTCCTTGATGAATTTGACTGTGGAGAACAGTTTTGAATTTTGTTTGTAATGAGCGATTTTGCAAATACATAAGTAAATATTTTTGTTCATGTTTATATTTATGTTGTATTTGTATTTATATTATATTTATATTTATACTTATATTTGTATTTATTTTTATTTTTATATTTATATTTTTGCTTATAAAACCACTTATTGCAAGCAAAGTTTAAAATTCTTCGAAATTTACTAATATATAAGTATGTATGAACATCCACAAAAATACGCACATACGTGCATTTATTATATATGTACATATTATATATTATACATGCGTACACATTTGCATATCATGAATCTTGTTTAGAACTAGGCCGATCCTCTTTGGTTGGTCGTTGTTTGCCTCATCGTTTGTTGATTGACATTTTACTTCTCGAATATTAAAAAAAATTTCTTTCTCCATTAACATTCAATATTTGAATTTATCTAAGTAATTACGTTGTTTGAATTCATGTAAGTAATTTCCTTACGGTTTTTTTTTGTTAAACTATTCGAGAATAAAACAACAGGCACTTTTAATTCAGTGAAAGTACTTTGAGTGAAAACTTCCATCAGTCTAGGCACTTTCCATAATATAAAATAATCCTTCGTTTACATTAGTGTGAAGTGATAGTGATATGTAGTTTTAACTTCTTGGCATATCTTCATATTTCGTGTGCGCAAATATTTTGTTTTTGCAAGATATATGAAGCCACAAACACTGTTTCTTTTTTTTCTCTTCTTACATCAGTGGGTTGCAACAACTTCACTTACATGGATTTAGTGAAAACTGTGTGCTTGATATGTTCATCAGAACGAGTTACGAGTCCACTTTTTACATGACCCAGACATAAAGCTTGCATCTGCAATTCGATGCGATATGATAGTTAGTATGTCCTGTCATCCGAGTGTACGGTTCGTGCAACGCCAACGTTTCTATACTCCCTATCCAAATTGTGCATTATATTGTGCCTAATGTTGTATTTTATAGGGATGTCGCTGATTATGTGAATCTCAACGAGATGTTCCTGCTGGGAACACATGATGACTATGGTGCAGTCACGAAAACTGCACCTGCACTACCTATGCATAGGCCACCTAACCAATGGGTTCGTTGTTTTTATTTGTGTTTGTTGCTTTTTCGGCGATCATTGAAAAAGAATCATAAAGAATGGGATCGTTGGAATTGGTAATGCTTGAAACGATTGGTATATTGCCATTAATAGAAGGCCTTCACCCCGAAATAGGAATTCCAAATTTGCAAAAGGTTTCGTTTGCAAATTTCTGAATCATTTTCAAACTTTTCAATTGGACTCTGCCAGACGTTCAAAAACCTTCCCACAGTACATACGTATTTCACACCAATTGAATACCTCAAAAACCTTGGTTATCCCATTCCGGATTTGCTACCTCCTTAATTCGCCTACATCCTTCTCTCTTTCTCCGCAATCTATCCTTCTCAAAGAATTGATGTAACCGTTGTAGTGGTGCAAAACACATCCCTTTAATGTGCTGACAGTTGCGACCAGTTTGATGCATAAAACGTTTCTCAGCGAAGTGAAACGAAAAATATGCCAACTATAGTGACGTGATACATGTTACTATTATGTTTTGCACATCATGTTATCCATATAAACAGCGGAAGTAAAGAAAAAAGACGCTTAACAGTGCATCATGCTCGTATGAAATCGATCGGTGCCTTCCCAGCAACAAGAAGAACCAACTGGTGATTAAAATATTCGTTTTTTTTTGAGGGGGTTTTCGATTGCATTCGATCGATGGTGGAATAAATTTCGCTTGCAGTTTTTATTATGTTTGCAAATGCCAGTGGCAAATGGAGAGCATGATGAGATTATTACGAAATTTACGCAAGCAAGACGCTTTATTATAGAGTATATTGCACGAAATTTTGTTGTGGTAGAGCTTCTACGGATTGCAAAGTGGAAGTTGCTTCCATGCAGACATGGACAGACACAGACGGGCATTTGCAGAACTTCGCTTTTGTAAACATTCGCAAGGTCGCATAAGCATATACCGCAGATGGGAAATATCTGCTGTCGTTTATCGTTTGTGAACTTCAAAACGCCACTTCTTTTTAGTCGATATTCATGAGACATATGCTCGCAATGCTGCGGTTTTTTTTTCAACTTTCAACAGCTGATGTGCTTTCGACTCCAAGTGGACGATTCGGTTCAAATTTTAAATGAAACTATGCTGATAAAAACGTTCGCTATTTTTTATGGATTCTCTCTCACATTTTGCACACATTGCGAATTGCACGTTGCCACCAGATTGAGAGCATTGCCTATAGCATTGCTTATGGCTGTTCTACAACGCCAGCTAAAAGAAAGTCATGCCGATACATCAAACCGTCGATTCGAAGCATGCTGCTAGCACTCGTAGCTAATACCTAAACACCGTTACGGTTTCATCTCGCCATATTTATTGTTCGTTCCCAAGAGCTGTTTTATTCGCCTCCTATGTGAAATATATGCTGGCGTGAAGACTGCAAAGATTATTTAAATATCACATTTTCCATCACACAAACCTAACACAGAAGAATCAGACAAGCAGACAGATAGACGGACAGACAGACAGATAGACAGCAGACATTCGATGAGATGCAAGGCGAGATTGGTTACTCCTTACAATTGATTTTCTCAATAGTATCGTTGTTGGCACGATGTAGGCTTTCGGGCAAAAGAAATTGAAAAGCACGAAACGATTCTGCCTGTATTCCCATTCGTCATTTTCGACGTTGAAACCCAAACCGACATCGAGCACTTTTGATAGATGCTTTTGTGTTGCTCATTCTATGCAGCGAATATTTCCTATGACAGATTGCTTCTCTTTTTTTTTTCTTCATTATTACAATTCTTGAAATGTTTTTGCACTTTGTAAATGCGATTGCAGCTGAATATTTTTGTCTTTCGGCGATCATTCAAGTGTTAGCTGTGACTATTGCCGAATTAAATTGCGCAGAGAACAAATTTGAATCTAAAAACACATTTGGAAACAATGAAGGAAACCTCAATGGGTAAGGGGGGAGGGGAGGGGAGTGGGAGGGGCACGCTTATTTTCTACAGCAAATATATTAACTTATACCGATTTAGAACATTAATGAGTAAATGGATTTTCTTACACTTGTGCGATAGGTGTAAATCATCTCTTTGCATTTGCCTCGACGACATATGAAAGAGCAATTCATCGAGTCACTTGTTTATGTGTGTTTGCAATTAAAAAACACAAAATTGATATTTTCAGCAGCAACGAAAAATTGCAATCCTCTGAAAGATTTCATCATATTAATTCACCACAATGTTCATAGTCTTTTCATACGTAGACTAATAACTTTATAATGTCAACTGCTTTCCCAAATACACTCATTCAATGAGTCGAGCGCATAGGATTCGCAATTTATACTAAAATTCATACGCTGGAGGGAAGATTTTCAGAGGGAAGTGCAGTCACGAGTATTTCCAATTTCTTTCCGGTTACCGGTTTTTTAATCTTCATTGAGCATCGGATCGAATGAGAGTCATATTTGCGTCATAACAACGCTATTTCCGTCTAGCATTAACGCATCATTATTTCTGTTTATGAACTATATATATATATATATATATATATATATATATATATATATATATATATATATATATATATATATATATATATATATATAGGGTAAAATAGTTCTACAAATTTCAGAGGACATTCTTAGATAAACAAAATCTGTAATGGACACATATTTGCGTCATAACAAAAAGAAACTTGTAATAGGTGTCTTCGCCTAATAAGTAGGGCCATTCTGATTTGTTTGTTGATACCGGTGGGAGTGGAAAACGGCTTATCCGATTCTTTTGAATTGTTTAATTTCTTCACGTGGTGTGTTCGATAGGTAATATCCGGATCGCATGTGTGATACGTGAAATTCCATCCGTCGGAGTATTTACGATTACGAATTTTCTATTGATCTACCTTGCAGATAGGGTGTGCCGAGTTTGAGTGTAATGGAAAATAACGGTTCTGCTTACAAATGCAGAATACGAACGCACTGTATTATGCTGCACTGATTTGCATTTCACGCTTTGGGGCCATCCAATATAGAGCATAAAAACGTGGAAGATTTCGAGCTTATGTTGATGCGGCACTTTATAGCTATGTAATACTTAAGTTCTGTTGATGATGTGAGATCTATCGGCGGGAAAAGCGAAGCAAGCGATTAAAATAAGTATTTGGGTCATATATGAGTGCCCTCTCCCCTTCATTCGTTATAAAATATAGAGGGTCAGTAGAGAGAGATTCAGGGTTTTTAAGTGATTGAACACTATGCAGAGATAGGAGGAGGTGTTGCAAAATGTAAGTTGGAAAGTTGCGCTCCGTGCATTGAGACCAAGCTAAGCAGAGGATGGAGCACTCAGACGTTTCAGGTTCACATTCGAGCGATGGTTTTCACGTTTATATGTGAAGTGAAGTAAAAATATGAAAGGTTTTGATGAAGCAAATAGGTTAAACAATAGGAGTACTTTTCGACCGTATATGAGTTTGCATTGCTTTCTACCCTCCCTCTCCTTATGAGACTCTTCGCGGCTTGTTGTTTTCTTCTAATTTTTGTGCCAGGCTATTTCCCGTCTTTTTTTTTTTAAATTTCTGGTTTTTTTAGTCCACAAGAGGCCGCAGCACGCATACCACTTTTATCGTAGTTTTTTAGCTCGCTTTGCAAATATACACACGATCGGTTTCCTTAGGTTTTGCGAGCCATTTTTATGGACATATTTTGCTACCGGCTAATTAATAAGTCGTTAAGGTAAGTCAATATGTAGTGAAATTAAAATTTTCATTTCAAAGTCATCAAAAGTGGTCTATTTGAAATAAAGTTTCCGTAACCGTCTACTATGCTGAGGAATCCACTCAATCTGTAATGATTTTAGATAGTTGTTTGTATTCAAAGATTTCTGAAAGTTGTAACCATTTATATGCTTATCCTGCAAAATTTTCGCTTCTTCCCAGCGCGCATTCACGACCTAGTTGAAGTTCACTTCCTTATGTTCTCAAACTTTGCTTGGAGTCTCTCCCACTTTGATTAGCAGAGGGTTGGGGGGGGGGGGGTGAGGAAATGGATGACCGTATATGATTCTAGGCAATTTGTAACCTTCGGATTTGATCAGGAGCGAAAATATTTATCGCAACGTAGCAATCATGAAACACAAATCAATGCGAAAAAATTGAGTTTATAGGAAAATCAAAAGGGAGCCGTTTTTTTATTTCGCTTTCCTCGATGAGTTCACATTTTACTCGCTTCTTTTCCTCTCCTTCCCACCATTCGGAAACAATCGCACCTGTAGTTTGTCTATGCGGTCGACAATTATGGTTTAAATTGCTTGACACGTGCAATGTTTGCGAAGTTTCTTCATGCGTGATATATTCTTTAGTTGTTGAGGAGGACGAAATTTTCTCGATTGTTATGATTTACATTCCATTCACGAAAAAGATCATGAAGGAATCTCAAATTTCCACATAAATAAAAACTTTGAAGAAAAAAATGTTGTTTGAGCAAACTCTCAAGTTTTAAAAGTTCGGTTGGCACTAAAATCAAAAAAGCATAGAGAATGCTTGTTCCACGAAAGATCTCTTCTTGCAGTATGGTTGTTGCATCATATATCAAAGCATGTTTCTGGTAATAAAGTGAATGTAATTAATCAATAACTCTAATTCCTGTTAATATCTCATGCGTTGTTATTTTTCGATGAATTTTTCACATTTTGCAAATTCATCAACGCAATAGAAGACATCATTTTGTCGGAACAAAGTCAAGAAATGCAAAGAACGGTTGCAGTATGGTTTTTTTTTAGGTCTATGAATTTCATGATTGCTTTAGATGGAGTTTGCAAATGCAATCCCATTTTTGCAATCTTCAGAGTTAATTTTGCAATCACCGCATTTGTTAATGCGCTTAAATTAGCAGCATTTCGTGCGCTAATCGCTCGATTCCATCGTCCACCTTATCCTCCCTTCCTTTCCCAAATCTTTCTTCTTAAAGGATGTTGAGCGACTCCCTAACAGTTCACGTTTATCTTCCTCCCCTTCCTCCTTAGAATTTTTTCCTGAACATTCATTCTAATTCAAGTGTTGTGACAGTAAAACGTTTATAACGCAAAAAGTTCGAACGAAATGATTTTGTTTCGTTGGCGCATAAGTTTCCTCCGAACAGCCAGCACATGAACTATACCATGCATAATCAACTGTCAACCTGGATGAATGTGTAAATCATATTTTTGTAGTAGGAGCTCTTTCCTTCCTCACTCATCTTCTCGACCTCTTCGCTTCATTTTCTGGAGCTTAAAGCCGCTGCAGTTCGAATGCAGCGTTGTTTGCGATGGGCTGTATGACCTGCATCAGTTAAATGTTTAACTACAGCAAGAATTTGAAAAGGCTTGTGTTGTTGTTCGTGGCTACAATCTCGTGCTTTTGATAGCGGAAGTCATTATCTTCTTTTAATACAGCTCTCTCTCTCTCCGAGGTGTATTCTTTCCTTCAGGAGACAAAACTATATCAAATGGCGGAACGTTGCCTGAGCACAGTACTGAGCGACGACGATGTGGCGCAATGCAGCACTGTACTCAACAAGGCACATCTCAACGATAATGTAAATTTTTTAATTCTCTTCTGAATGTTGCCTTCGTTTCTTGCAGCTGAGATTCTTTTTCTTCGCCATTATATGATTGCCAAATATTCGAGGAAGTTGAGAGAGATTGCGAATACAGGAATTTTCCCTTCCAAATAACTTGATAAAATGATCTCATGAATTTTTCCCATGAAAAGCCCTCAAAGACGGAATGGATTCAGCGCAATAATAAATGAGTGAGACATTAGTATTTGCTAATTGATGCATTCCACAGATGTTTTCTGACTAATCATCATCGAATTTTATTTCGTTCATAAGTATTGAGCCAAAAACGTATATATCAAAAATGACAAAACAGGGGAATATTTTCGAGAATAAAACCGAAAGAGGGAACAAAGCGAATCCGGAGTCCCATTTTAAGCGAAACAACGGTGAACCGACTTGTTAGTTGGTTAGGAGACAAGTCTCAGTTGTAAACTTCATACAACCCTATAATCTCACCTGAGGGTAGGTGGTAGCGATAGAAAAAAACATTCGTAATAAGATTAAGTGAACGAGTAAAGTAAATAGGACATGCCTTTAGACGAGCGATTTATGCTCTTCGCCATCGAGAAGATCCGATGAAAGCTCACGTTCATCGAATCGAAGGCGAAGCCACGATATCAGTGTTCAAAAGGAGGGCGACTATGCGGTGCCTCCGGACGCAACGCAAGATATACGCAGCACTCTCATCAACTCTGGAGAACCGGTTAGAATTGTTTTATACAAAAGCAGGTAATGTTTGCGTAAATATAACGCCGCTTAATCTCCACTATGCATAATTTCGGTTCTTTTCGGTGTCATGCATTATAGGTTACGCAAACTTGTTTGCAATATCAAATTTGCATATGAAATTTTTGAATGCTTTCCAGTTCCGAGCTATGAACGAATTTTTTAAAGTGCACGATTGTATAGACCTTAACGCCTCATAGAAAAACGTTAAATTTTGTGCAGTTTATCAGGTGCAGATGAAAAGCGTTTTTTATCAAGTTTTTATTACGCAGTTAGTTTTTTGAATGGCGTTTTTCTAGATTTTATGACATACTTTGCGTAATCGTAGGCCGGTCAATCTGATTGATGAAAATCTATAAAGCGCCTATGTTCGTCGCATATCTATTGCGCCTTCCAACTTATGGCTATGCATATTTCGAGTGAATATTGCAATCTACATTCATTGCTGACGATTTTTGTGATCGTTGAAATAGTTCATTCAGGCAGTTTGCTTGAAGTGTACTGTAACTAACAGAACCGTCAAGGGGCCTTTTGAGTTCTCTATGGAGGTTTTTGTTTGCAAATATTAATTTATTTGATGTGCAGAGAATGAAATATATGTTTAGCATTTGGGCACTATTATTATTATTTTTTATTTAAATGGCGTTGTTTCTCGTTTACCATGACTGCAGGAATTCTTAAGTTTTTTTTCTTTAGATTCGGAAACCAGATTTCCAAAAAATTGCAATAACTGAAAACTTTTTGGTTCACGGAAATTAAATGAAGCAATCATTCGCTTATGAGTTAGTCCTTTGAAATTATCAGTTGAAAGTTGATAAAATTTGCAGGCTGAGAAAAGCGGCTATCTAATACAAATGACTGATAGCAGGCTGAAATCGTTGAAGCGTCGCTATTTTGTTTTAAAGGACAGCAATCTCTCATTGTATAGGACACAAGTTGGTCGACGTTCTTTGTTATTTAATTACTTTGTACATTTTTGTGATAAGTAAATAGTGTCAGTGATTTACGCTTTCGGCGTATCTCTGTAAAAATTGGCTTTCTTTTGTGTTCTCGTTTTTTTAACATAACTCTTGCGAATGCCAATAAAAGTATGTTTATGTAGCTTTTTCGTAAGGAATTAAAAAACGTTAACTGATAACGATAAGTGCTGTGTTTTGGAAGTCAGTAAGTTAAGGATCGAGCAGCCAGTAATGACGAAGCAGTACTAATCATCACATTTGAGACTGTCTTTCAAGAAACTCACATGAATTATATAGTCATTTATTATTTCTCATTGGATTCTGTTGAATCTGATGTTATGTTATAAATCTTGTTTCTCTGTTGATTCCTGTCAATGTGAGGAGCAAGTGACATCCCTTGTCATTTCTTATCGTTCATAGTAATACAGCTTTTGAAACAGTTGCATATTGATGCATTTGATGAGCAGAGCGGAAGGAACAGCCTTATTGACCTGTAGCCATCAGAATCTTTGACAAACTGTCATCACTTTTTCAGTAGGCGATCTGTGATAGCGTCACATATGGATAAAGGACACTATATTTTTGAGAGGGGAACTTTGGTGGACGTTTGGAAAAACACGTTTTCCATAAAAATACAAGAAATGTAGAATCATTACATCACTTGGGAACATGCGAAAGAACTCAACAAACAAAAATATAAACGAACGGTTGAAGAACTCGTATTCTAGCTAATATATTTGGATTCCTGTCTATATATATATATATATATATATATATATATATATATATATATATATATATATATATATATATATATATATATATATATATATATATATATATATATATGTATATCACATCCTGTATTGTCGCTGAATGTTGCTGTTCTGGTCATCTGCAGTATTTCAGAAAAATTATATGAAAGGCGAAGAGCCACTTGTTAGGATCGCAGTGTCGGACATCCGCTCAGTGACGAAGATCTCAACAAAAATGGGCAACGGTTTGCAGGTTACACTTTGAGATATGCGATTAAGGTGCTTATTCATTTTTACCTCCACCACTAAAGATGTTGATTCAGCCTTAGAGCATCTACGCAGCAGAATTTCTTTCATGTTTACTGAAAAAATCCGCTGTGAATGTTCGATTAAGTTTCAATTAAAAACTCATTTATCGGCACAGTTTTATTTCACTAATAAGTCTCTCTGTTTCGAATAGAATGTTTGCAGCTTAGCGAACGTGAAATATAGCGAATGAACTACGACCTATGAAGTATGTAATCGTTATAGTTTATCTACTCATAGCAAGAAAGAATTAGTATAGATGGCGCAAATGTGCAAGGAATTTTGGTTTCTTTGGACCACCGTCCAAACAGATAACCACTATCATAAGTAACTAATTGTCTGAATAAATGCCTCATGTTGCATACTTTTATATAACTTCACTGAATGACACTCTCAATTCGCGTAAGCTCTCTCTTATATATCGTTGCTTATCATTAACTTGCCATCAGAGTGCATCATTTTGTACATTTCACGTTATTTGCATTTTATAGGGATAAATTTTTCACCTTGGTAACATCGTTTCTTTTCTTTTTTGAGTCATTAGCGAGGGGTAAATTTATAAAGGAGTCTGGCCGTGCTTGCTTCCGCTAATTTTCTTATATGAACGACATTTTTCGTATGAAATATCCCTAATTATTTGTCAAAAAATAAACATCCTCTTTCCCATAGCATAGGTTTTTTTTTGTGATGTTATGCATTTCATTGTTTATCAGAGAAGCATTATTTAATTCTCTTTATGAGCACATGGAGTATTGTTTTAAATTGCTCGGAAAATACGTTTTCGAACTTATAGTCAGTCGAAGGTGTTGTTTCCAGTAGTTCCGACATCTTTAATATGCCTTCAGATCCTTACCTCGAATTGTCGTCATTGCTATACGGGTGAATCGGAAAAGGTAACAGAGGAGTGGCTAACGGTGCTGAACCAGAACATGCGCTCAGTGACCATCTCAGAAGTGAGCCAACGTGCCACCGCTCTTAACTCTCTCATCAGTGGTTATGTTCTCAAGGTTTGGCCAGTTTCTTACCAGCCGCAGAGAATTTCTTATATTCAAATGCATTTGTGCGGTAGAGACAGATGATCGCAAAACACAACAGACATTGCAAAAATTTTTTAAAAAATGTTCCCCAGCGGCCTGTCAAACATCAGAGCGTCCAGGGTTTTCCTAGGGTGTGCCTACTGATGTATGGAGCGAACGAGAGGGACAGGCATCCTCATATCTAGGACAGATTCTGTATCATTAAAAACTTGAACTAAACTTTGATTGGATAGCTGGCTGCACTAAGGTTGATAAATGTTCTCGAAGCGACATCTGCACGAATACTTTTTACGCATCGATGCAAATTACTTCGCATCTGCATGGCTAAGATTGGTTTGGTTTAAACTATTGCTTGATACATGTGTAGATTTTTAACGACGGGTAAAAGATGATTTCTGCTAAACGAATGAACTGGTGCAAATAGAAATCCATGTTATCATCATAAGAATAATAAATGCTATAATATTCATTACATATGTAATATTTATACGTTTGTTGCATTGATAATATTGAAATGAGAATCTCATATTATGTGTTTTAGGCAAAATGTGGTATATCGAAACGTTTCTATGCATCTGTAATCGACAGCAAATTGCTTTTCTTCAAAAACGCGGAGGATAGAGTAAGCATAGATGATATTTTATTATGCAGTCTTATGTTGGACGAAAATTAATGGAGGAGTAGATTCGAGCAGGAAAAACAAATCGATGCGTCTTTTTCTTTATGTTGCTGAGGTGTACTCAAACGTTTGATTTAAACAGATATGAACTGAATTTATAGATATATAGAAAGTAAAAGGCATACGAAATTGGTCTGTTAGAAGCATACTTATAGGAAGGAATTTTTGCTTGATTTGCGGAGACTTTTATCCATTTTTCAACCGTCATTTATGTCATTGAACTTTTATCTTGAATTGCCAGAATATGTGAGAGGTAAATTGCGGTGAGTGATAAGATAAGGATCATAAATGAAGATTGTTGTGCACTTTTTGATTATCCTAGAAGCAAATATTTACAAACATTTCCAGATTCCTTGTTCGCATATGTTCTTAAAAGGAGCGCATATTTGTGAGAAATCGAAAGGATCAGCGGATGAATACAGCGGAAGTTCGGATGAGCAAAACGACAACAAAGATGTGAAGGATTTCGATCATACTATCTGCATTGAGGTATCGTTTGCATTCGATTCTTCATGTTTCGCTTCACTTCTATATTATTATCATTTGTTTATATGAAAATGTGATAGAGGGCAAATCTCACTGATGAATCTTTCGAAAATTTCCTTCATCAGTGTGTTTGAGAAGTGTATAACGGAAGTTCTCACTGATATTTTATTACAATGCACGCTAAAGGCGGAAGCTAAACTTTTAACTTTCTAATTTAATCCTCATACGTTCTTGTTTCGAGCAGATCTTTCGAGCTTGTGGTGGAAAAAAATTGCAAAAATGGAAGGAAATTACTCTCACGTTCAGCATTTGTTTCGTTTCAGATCGCCGGTTCAGATCCAGTTTACATTGTGCTGAGAAGCAGTGAAGAGAAAGACAAATGGTTATACTTTTTGAAGAACGCAGCTGGAGATGCCGCGATGAGCGGAACGCCATTCGAAGTGCTCGTACAGAGGATGATGAGTGAACCTCGTAGTAGCGGTTAGTTGAACAATAGATCTACAGTGTATGATCTCGATCGTTTACTGCAAAACGATGCTCATTAGGATTGAAGAGAACGGGAATTTCCTCCCATGGTCAACTTTATGGACCTCTATGAAGTCCTTCGACTACCCTGAACCTGTAGCCGTCTCGACCCTCTAGGGTGCCTGAGAGCTTCAGCCTTATCCGTAGTCTTTGGGGCACCTCAGTTGTCAGGGCACCTCGAAGTTTAAGACTTCGTGAAATCTTTTAGACTCGGATGAGAGAGCCTTCTGAAAATCCTTAAAGTGCTGCGAATTTCGAGGTCTCTCTGAAGAGGCTTATAGCGCTCTCGTCTTTGAAGTCAAGACTCTCGAGGTTGGAGTTGACTCGAGCTCTGGGCATGTCAAACGCCCACCTTTCAGTTTTTGAGGAAACAGTCTTGATTCTCGGTGATCATTTTTGGCTTCATCGAGAATCTCGATATGATTCTGGATGAAGTCCAAAATATAACGGATATCAAAATTGTTCGTTCGAATAATCTGCAAAGAGATACTCGTATAATACTTCAAAAGTCTTTTTTCGAAATTGTGCATTTATTTCGCATTCAAATTCAGTTTACGGAAAAGGAAAGCCTGAAGTGGCTGTCAGTTGGTGACATATTCGGATTTCAGGTTTGGTTACTGGTTGGTTGCGTTTCCTAAAATAGGACTAAGTAACATACAAAAGCTTTCATTTCCTTATATGCTGAGCTTCATTTATAATTGGTAGGAAACAGCAGAATTGTTGGAGATTTAACATAAATCAAAAGATTTGCAAGTCTAAAATCGCTCTTTCGATAAATAAATATGTTTTTTTAAGGTGAGCTTCCACCAAAGAATCACCCTTGTTTTTATTCTGAACTAATCTTTCCAAAAAAGGTCAGAGACAAAGCACCTAAATGTGCTCTATCTCTTTCGTTGATCGTATCCGATCCATATTTTCCCTGCGGAAATCCGTTGCATCGACCAGCATCTCATCAGGGTTTTTCTCTTTGTAAAAAAGTGAAATAATTCTCTTCACAGAAAGACTTTTCCAGCCACTGTTTTTCATGCAATGAAACTTTCGATTGATTAGCGTTATGTTGCTGATAAATTGCATTGTGCCAGAGAGGGGGGAGGATGGGAGGCAGATGTGGGCCTTACAAGGTGACACATTATCCTCATAAGTTTTTAGCAAATCTTAGCTTAACTTATTGCTCTAACACGAATGAATTAAAAAATATCACATCTTTTTCATATGCTGCAGTTTATGTAATAGATGGCAAAGACACACGTTGCAGTTTCCTCGTCGAGTCTAACGGTCTCTCCCTCCCACGCATGCTGCTGCGCACGATGTTGTTTCGCATCGAAATATTATTTTCTAGCATCGCTTAAAGGTAACTCTTTAAGAGGACGACACTTTATGGAACGATGTCCTTCTTACGGTTTGTGAAGAGAAGCCACGTGACACATTGACAAGCATTGCCGATGAGTCGGTGAAGAAGAAGGCGCTTGAACTGAGTCGTGCTTGTTACATGTTCACGTCGGTGTTGATGCGTCCATCTGGAGTGCAGTATCACATCGACCTCGCGCAGAATATTCTCTCGACTGCGATGCATAGCGATGCTCTCAAGAACGAGTTATACGCCCAACTTATTAAACTTACTTCCGGTTCAATGCCGTACGGAATCCAGGTGTGCTATTCTTTTCCTGTTGAGATTTGCGTTGCATCATGTGTCGGCATTAAAACGGATCTTAATCTCTAGTTAGTCAGCTGGATTCGTGCCGAGTCACATAACTGGAGGAGGAGGAGTGTGTAGGTATGTATTCTGTTTGTTCTAGGAGTACTGCAATGTAGAGTAATACCTCTATGATCATCCAAAGTGAGGATGTGGAAAACAACGGCTTCAAACACACATCGAGGAGATTGTATGATAAGGAAATGGGTCTTATGATAACGAGAAAGCTTAATTTCCCGTAGAGGAGGCAGCGATAGAGCATTTCGCTGAAGGGTTTGGATTTTGTATGCCACCAGGAAGTGGTCTCAACACGCCTTCGTTGTGCATTTCTGTTCATTTTCAAGTGGATGTATTGCATCTTAGAAAAGATTAGCATCTTTTTCCGCATAAAGTTGACAATTTTTTTTCTTTTATTTCATCCTTGTGTCATGATAAATTCATTTGCTGTCAAGAATTTGTGTTTCGACCATGTCGATGAGACTGTCATATGCTTTCTTCGTTGAAAATGCAGCTTCTTTCCCTAATTCTGCAATTTTCGAGGTGAATTTGCTTGATGCAAACGTTTTTTTTTTTGAAATACGAAAGAAACATTAAGGTAATTTTAAGTGGAACAAAAAATTTCCCTGCTACATTTTTTCTTCAATTTCTTGTTCAGAGTTGGCTTATTGAGTGCGATTTATGCTCAAATCCTCCAGTATCAATCAAATTTTCCTCCTTGATTCATAAATTATAATGCCTTCGTCTTTCCGTCTACCAATTGTCTCGTCTTGATTAGATCCCACTAAGACGTGCACTACGTATTACTTGTTGATTGTTGGATGAATGGGTTGAGAGGATCTGAGTTTATTTCGATGGAACTTCTTAGATAATTTTCAAGGAGTTTATTAGGCCATGAAAGCTTGAAGGCACATCTCTGACCATCCTGTTGATTCATTGCATTAAGATTTCTTGGAACAGAGAGAATTGAGGCGCACTCCGTTTTAAATGCTCATAAACGGGGAAAATAAGCACCATGCAGGAAAACCAATTGCTGTTTTATGTGATGTCCATGTGAAATGACCATAATCAGATATTGTCGCCTTCCATCTCCACTTCGTTCCTGCGTTAAAATAAATTGTACACTCACTAGGCTACTGAGCATTACAAATAACATAGTTTTGCCCTTTTAGGCATGGAAATTGCTGGCTCTTACTGCACCTTTATTCACACCACGACAATATTCTTTATTATGGCTGCTTCGGCAGCACATTCAAAGGTGGATAACTGCTAAGTAAGTTCATCCTTGATATCCTGTATAAGGTTTTCCTCGGATCTTTCCTTGATTGGCACATTATTGTGTTGAACGAATGCTTATTGTTGTACTGAACTCACAAAATGCCGTTAGATATATTAGCCAACCATTAAGGAAAACAATTTTGACTTGGAATTTGAGCTGTTAGTTTTCCGTTAAACTAATCTCAATAATAGGCCCTCCTAGCCTATAACGCTTTTTCCAAACTTGAACAGTCCTACTTCGTTGTTTTTTGAATATCGTTCGCTGCAAGTGGTTCGCTCAATAGACTGAGGAGCTAACGAAGAAGTCGCTTATAAAGCTATTTGTTAGGGCGTGCATTTAATTTAATTAAGGGTTTTGATTTCAAAATAGAATAGCAGTGCGTATTTATCTGTTGTTGACTGCTCTTTTTTTTTAACAGCAGCGATGAGGGGAATATGGCGAGGTACTGTGACAGGGCATTGAGTCGGTGTCTGAAGGCTGGATGTCGTTATGAAGGCCCAAGCAAGCTTGAAGCGATTTCCATTCTAACAAGGGACCCAACGTCAACGAATATGCCGCACAGCATCGCAGTGCTTCTTCCTACTGGAGATTACCACGTTAGTCGTTCGTTATCGTCGTCTTAACATGCTTGTTCGTTATGAATGGATGAAATTCATAGAGGGATGGTATAACGCGTTGAGTGGATGGCTATTGTATATGTATGCAAAGTGTGTTTGCAAGCAGCTATCTCCGGACTAGCGTTTAGTGCTAGGTTTCTTTTTCTGTCAAGTTGCAGTGGTCTAAAATGTGCTGTCACGCCACTGGAACCATCAACTCGACGTTCATAGCCAGGCAGGTCCTTAGTGATGTCAGCTGACGAGTGAAAAGGTAGCGTGCAGAGGAATGAAAAAAACAGCATAGTTCACCCGACTTTGGATCTGATTTAGCCCTGCGATTACAATCATATAACAACTTGTCCTGTTTTTGAGTTAATATTTGAGCTGCAGAAAAGCTGGAAGCTGTCATCAAATATTTCGCAGCTATTAGGTAAATGCTGCAATGATGTGCAGTTTGAGTTCATATTCACCACTTTTAATGTATCCTATTATTAAGAATAAACCTGCGACTCGAAATCCTCCACATAAGTAGTTTGTATCACACCTATACGGTAGCCATTCAAATATTTAAGGTGGTCGATTTTGATGGCTCAACAGATATCGGCGATTGCCTTTCGGCACTTTGTGTTCGTTGCGCATTGCGACCAGCTCTGCTTAGTGGCTATGCTCTCTATGCTGAAGATGCGCTAGAACAAGGCCGATACGTATTGCTCAAAGGCAAACAAAAGGTTTCTTTTATGCAGAAAATTTTTGAGCCCATGTTCATTACTAATGGATTTTCTGTGCCAAGAGCTATGGACTAAAAACTCGGTCGTCTGATTCACCATCACTTTGGATTTTTCCTAACTGGGTTGCAAGGTTCATCTTTAATGCTATTTCACCAGTGAATGTTGCCAGACTTTGACAGGCATATGCAAAATTGAATAAACTTTTGCTTCTCAGCCTATCGAATTATTAAAACAAACTCGCGTGGGAAAGAAATTTTCGCATTAAAATACATGCGAATTTTTTTCTTACTGGCGACAGTGAACGCAGATGCAGTGCGAAGGTTTTTTGAGGAAGAATATGCCCTTCGCTAAGGGTTGTTTTATGATTAAGGCGTTGCTTACTGATTACCTAAGGGTTGCTTACTGATTTCATTAAATAATATGTGATTAAGGCGCTTTGCATACGGGAGCTAGATATCGTTACGCATAAATAACCTGTGATCCTATAGGAATGCTCGATACTAGCCGGTTTTATGCAAAAACACACGTATCGAGCACTAAGAACAAGGCAACGGAAAACATTTGGAAAGGCTTCAAGAGTAAGACTGGGGGCAGCATTGATTAGTAACCTGAGCTGCGATGTAGTGCTTAAGTAGTGCATCAGGTCGATATGCGATAGCTGCTTAAGATGGGTTACTAAATGAATCGAGACCATGAATTTCGATGGCTACAACATTTTCAGCATCTCTAGCCTCAGGCTTGAGCATATTTCTCACTGCTTCACTTTTAGCCGTTACAGAACCTAAGCCCTGAAATGCATTGCGCATAGTGGGAGACTTTTTCTGAAATTTACGTGCGAGTTGATGCTTACTCTATGATTTCTGTCGTCTGAAAAATCGCGCAAGAGTTTCCCATATTGCGTGAATTTCGGCAGTATAAAATTTATGATTGGATACGAAGTGTTCTTGAAGCTTTGCGATTGTCTATCGCGTTGGGAACGAGAGCTAATGGACAGTAAAAGTGGACGTGTAACTGAAGAGAGTGCACGCATCCGACTTGCTCTTCGTCAGCGGCAATATTGGACCCACCTTGTTTCTTCGGAAACACCTGCCGAGAGATTGTTCCTCGTCCATCGAATGGCGAACGAAATCGTTGCTGGGCGAATACCAATGAGTAATGAACTTGCCGAAGAGCTTGCCGCAGTTTATGCTCAGGTAACGATTTGATCGTTGAAATGCGCACCATATATATATATATATATATATATATATATATATATATATATATATATATATATATATATATATATATATATATATATATATGATGCGCATTTGTGCTTAAAAATTTGTGCTTGAGAATAATGCTGGATAGGATTGAGCACAATATATATTGAGCTGTATGTTAGTCTATTCTTTGAATGAGAGCAAGGTTTCCATCGACATTGGTGTCGTACAAATAGAGAGCTGTCTTATAAATTACATTCAACGAAATTTTCCGTTATATTTCGTTTTTGAAATTGAAGTTTTTTGACAGTTTCTAAAGTTGAAAAATGATACGTTCAACCATCGCACATCTGCCGTTTCTACTGTATTACACATGTGCTCTATAATGTTTTGGAAACTTGCTAAAGCATTGTGCTCAATTGCCATAAAGTTTCTCCTCACAGTTTCTACTGAATTAACTAGAAAGTTTTTGCATATTTTTAGATGCATTATGGCGATATAGGCGACTCAATCACCGACGAACAATTGCGCACAGTGACCATTTCATATTTTCCTGCCAAAATGCTTGATGTTGGCTGCGAACGTACATTAAGGTTATTTTAATCTTGTGTAGAATCGATATATTTTTTACGAGCCTCTATCGACGAAACTTCTGTCATTTTGCATTTCCTGCAAGACGCAGTATACTGAGGCTGTTGACAATGCGGAGTAGTTTCACTACTTCACCCCTTAAAGAGAGATTCACCACTCGAACAAAATCATTGGGAGGAATTCTTTTCCGGCGAAGATGTTGTTACTTTTGGCTATCTTTTTCCGTTGTTATGAACTGAGAAACTTCAGGGTAGGATAGTGCCCGATTTTCTTCCATTATAAGCGCCATGCGTTAGATCTCGTCGAATATATCGATCGGTTGCGAGATCGGGACTCCTTATCGAAATCTGCATTGCATATTGCATCCTCATATGGAGTCCTTTCTCCATTAAGAGGGTTGGGGATATTAAATAAGGGATTATTAAGAGATCTTCTGCAGAACGTGCCGAGTGCCGATGCGAACCGAAAAGTGTCTACTTTAGTTTCAAAGCATAGTAAGAGTATCTCTAGTCTTGTTGAAAACTTTGACCATTAAATATCGCGAAATAGTCTAGACATATTCAGATTTTTGCAAAATATTGTTCGAATCAATTCTAAATGTACGGTATGCACGTTCACTGATCTAGGTGTTCGAACAGCTGTATGTCAGTCTCTTGTATTACTTGAAGTTTATCTATTCTTGGCTATGTTTTGATAAATTTTGATCCGTTTACTAGGGTCTAGTCGAGTGGAATTTAGGTTGAATATCCAATCACACTGGACTCAATTACGGGGTACATCACCGGCTGATTGTGTGCGTATGATTCTCGTTGTACTACGCAAATGGCGATTCTTCGGAGCACACATCACCGAGGCACGTATGAAGATGCGCAACGATGAGCGCATATTCATCGCTCTTAACGACCAAGGAGTTCACCTACTTACAGTTAGACAGCTTGTGCGTCTTCTCACAGTCTTTTCGATTTTCATTTTGGTCATAAAAAAGAATTGAATGCATTGGTTCTTTATCAGGGTTAGCATGAGGACCCGATATGACGATAGAAAAAGAAATGCTTTTAAAATGTTAGAG
This sequence comes from Ascaris suum, assembly GCA_013433145.1. Classification (NCBI taxonomy): domain Eukaryota; kingdom Metazoa; phylum Nematoda; class Chromadorea; order Rhabditida; family Ascarididae; genus Ascaris; species Ascaris suum. Next base: position 10,118,159 of record CM024174.1, read on the forward strand.
CACAAGATTTTGCTAAGCTTTAGCTGGTTAGGGCGGGGAGTAGCGTGCCCTTGCCTTTTTGTAAATCGTTTCAAGTATCTGTTACACTCTTTCATCGAATCAAAGTATGTTATAAGGTAGTGCTAGTGAGGCTAACAAATACTGTAGGATGAAGTACTTTCGCGATAAAATTCTCACATCGGCGATTATCGCCGGTGTTTGCAATTTTTTATTCTAATGACTGCAAAGTATCTAATTTAACCAATCGAGAAGATTTATTTTCCTCTGAAAAACCCCTGTTCACTACCGTCATTAATTAAAAACTGCTCTCCTCTCAAATTTGCACGTTTTCTGAACTAACACTTTTCTTTGTGTCGCAGGCGGACAGGAAGGCTCCCTTCCTCTTCGGCAAACATAAATCAGAGGACACATATCAGCAGTCTTGGAAGCAATACATATAAGCTTTACAATGTCGATCAAAAACTTTGATATATATATATATATATATATATATATATATATATATATATATATATATATATATAGTTTTTGACCGATATTGTATTTCGCGAAGTCATCTTTGAAAGAGCAGAGAGCATTTCCGATTTGTTTACAAATGAGGATAACGTTTCTAGATGCTTTTCAGTTCGCCCTGCAAATATCTCACGGAAGCTATTTCAGGATGTGATACGAAGCTTTCCATATCATAGGCTAGTGTCGTTTGGCGGATACCATAACGATTTCATGCTCACTGTAGATAGAATCTTGCCGCCGGAAGCTCATCCTGAGGAAACTGCCAGAGAAAGACTAACTTTCTCAATGCCCCCTAGGGCAATCGATCAGGTGTTTATTTAGCTGAAATTTTCCTCACTTTCCTTTTTGTGACAAACGCAATCCACAAGCAACGCTAGGGAAAATAATGAATTTCGATTGATTATATAAGCCTTTAAAGTGCATTTTATTTGTTCATTTCTTTTCTGTATCCCACCGTTCAAAGTGCTCCACTTTTTGTGGGGCTTATTGCTATAGCAAGTATGAAACTTAAAATGCTTGTTCTGCACACAACAATGTGTACGTCCACTTTGAAGTCAGAGTTGCTTCTTTCAAATCTTGAATGGACGCCAGCCTACGCTTAGCACGCAAAGTGCTGCCGTTACCTTGCGTTCTCTCCGACTGCTGGTTTGGCAATCATCTAAGATATCAGGGAGACCAATTTTAATATTAATATGATGTTCACTCTACTAGCAACCCAAAAGAGTCTTTTTAGCGTTCGTCACTCTCACAGGTTCTTAGCCAAACGTAGTGGAAACCAACAGAAGTTTTTGAAAGATGGCAATTGGTAGAAGAGAGGCCGGTAAAGCGTGCATCGAAAACACCTTTTGGTTGTTGAAGTGGGCATTCCTTTCGCTCTTAAGTAAGCGAATTTTAATGACGTGTGGCCTTATTTTCATCTCTGAACGAACTTACCTCAGTACTGAACACCTGTGGATCAAATTGGTTGCAGTGCTTCTTACCTGATCTATAATTTCAGCTGACGTGTCACTTAGCGGAATATATACGGTGCCAGAAGCTCGTCTGGAAATTATCGACGAAGAAATTGTGATCTTCAATTCGCTTCCTTTTTTTCTACTCTTCCAGTGTCTTTTCAATTGTCTCTTTTGTGTAATAAATATCTTCTTCAGTTTGTTGCTACGTTTCGTCGATTGTCGTTTTCTTTATTTCAGCTATAATTGATAGATTTTGCTTAGAAATGAATGTAAATAATGATGAAGGAAAATTAAATGGGGAGCTGAAAAATAATAGAAAATGAAATATGAGATTAAAAAGTAGAAGGGGATGAAATGTGGAATTATAAAGTGATGGGAAATGAAACATGGAATTTAAAAACCATAGGAAACAATGGTAACATTTAAATTTTTGTCCTAAATTTGTGAGAAGGAATGAGGCTAACAATACGCTAGCTATTTTTTTAGTCGATCAATGACTTGTTGTGCTTTTTTTTATTGCCGGGGATGTTTTTTCTACATCAAGTTTCATGCAGTTAATATAAAGCGGCACTTCACTTTTGTACTGGCAACAGACACTCCGAAATCAAAACACATGTACTTAAATGATGCACCACCGAGAACTGAGAAGCGAAAGTGCGGATGCAAACAACGGACGAGCGCAATAAGGATGCGGTGATGTGCGCGTTCTTGCATTAACGGGCACTCGAACCACACTATCCATAAATCAACGGCTGCAGGGGTGGAACAGCTGAGAAATTTAGCTGAGAGGTTTTTATGTTTATTCACCAACTTGCATCTGCAAAGCACATAAGAGCGGTGTTGCATCTGCGTGTAAGTATGTCAGGGTACCGGTACGTGTGCAGTTTACTCGGCAGCTTTAAATAAGGAGCCACTGGAGCAAGGGAGAGTAGGTTTAGTGGGTATGAGGTACCAGTGTACAAGACATGAACATTAAATGATCGGTGTTGACTCGGATCGCGACTGGTGGTTCTTCCTCATATGATCATTTGCTCATCTTGTCCTCTTTTATATGGTAGCTGGGGATGCATATAAGTTGTGATATCTGGGGGGTGAGGAAGGCGCCGGTATTATATCGAATCATATGTCTTAGATCTCGAATCATATAGAAATCTTATCACCAATTGATAGTGGACCAACTGAGTAATGGTGATGAACTCAACAGCACAATTCAGATGGCAACATTTACCGTAAATGAGCCAGAGAAACTTTAAATTCCATTGTTTCTTCCAGAGATTGTTGCGTCGTCAGTGGGAAACACTACGATGACTTCCCTTGCTCTTATTAGTCCCTTTGAGAAGCTTTCATACGACTCATTAAATATTATTTCTCTATGACGTTTGGCGAGGGTGTGTACTGCTGAAACATAACACAAGCTTTCAAATCGCAAGCACATCTGGTATAATGCACGTAGATGCCAAGCACAAATGATACAGCAAACACATCAACGACATTGTGCACTTTGCAAGCATTAAAATAGCTGCCTCCATCGGCACACCTCATTTTCTTTACAGAGTGCCAAAAATCCTTACGATCGCTATTCAGCATTGAGTAGCATTCAACGAACTAAAGCATCACAACCACCTCAGCCATGTCACAGATCGATTTATTATTGAGTAAGAAACTTGTTTCAGCACTTTGTCTGCGATCCACCAGTTGATATACGCTGTTTCGACGTTCGTTTTTGGCCATACATGTTCTGATGCAGTTTAAGTCGCACGTAGTACATAACTTGGTTTCACTTACTGAGACAATTTCATATTTGAGGCTACAAAAATATTAAAAATAAGTCAGCTCATCCAAGAGCATGCAGAAAGTACATTGACACACATAAAAAGTGAATGAAAATTTGAGACGATTTCAGTGGCCGCATTTCTCTTATGCTGGAAGAAAGGAAGCACTCTTTGCCGAACGTAGTCTACGTCTTATATAAAACTGCAGAAAAGACTGCGCTGTTGGTTGAAAGACCCGAAAGCAATATGACGCACTGTCGCAGTAGCGATAGGTGCAGGCAAAACGACGCTCTGACTGAGGACCGTCGTCATTGTTGAGAAAATCTTGGATAACAACGAAAAGATGAAGACCGCCATTGCTGAGAAAATCAAGGCGAATGAACCGTTGACAACTGTGCTGGCTAATGGTCATCAAAGTGGTAAATGGAGATTGTCGTCAGTAATGAGGCCATAATTGTGGCAATCGCAGATTGGCAAAAGCCGGGCTGGCAAAAGGTCAAATCGATGAATATCAAGCTGGAGTGTCGTGGAGGCATGCCGATCCACGTTCCACACTAGTATAATACCACAGAATTGGAACTAGGGATTGCAAGTTTCTAATGCCTTTCATCGTGGCCAAATAGAGAGGACACCGCTATCGGACGGAAAGATGAAAATTGATCTCAGTTAAGTGATTCAAGACTAAAGTTTGGCTTTAACTTTATTGAGTAGCTGTGACCATAAGAAACTTAACGGAACAATTTGAGCGTACAGTGATGGTCATTGCAAGAAAATGAAGCAGCAAATCAAACTCCGATAAGAGGGAATAGAGAGAGAGAGAGCGTAGAAGAAGCATTGGTATTGGTTGCTACATTGGAGTGAATCGCTTGGATTGCGCTCCGTAATAACTAATAGATAAAAACAAATTCTGAGGTGGCTTTAAGTCTGTAATCATTTCCAACGCAGGGTGGATCAACGTCCGATAAATACACCCAGTAAAGGGTTGATGAACTTGATCCAAAAAACCTGATTTTCGCAACGCCTACTTTTAAGTGCAACTTGACAATGAGAGCAAAAATGTATGGTAATCAAGGCGCCAAGTGGATGCTTGGTTTCAACAATTTGGGAATCTCCGTTCTTCATGCGACCTTTCAGCGTATAGTGGATGGCTTGTGGCAAGAATATCGAATCGTAATGTGCCATTTATTTCGGCGATATCATTATTACTGCTGACGATGATTTTGGATACCTTCAAATATTTGCTCAAGTGATCGAACGCAGTGGAGACCTCGGCTTCAATTGTAACTACTGCAACAATTATAACTGCGCCTTCTTTTAAAACTCGGCCAGCTATTTAGATATAAGTTCGATAAAAATAGGAGATCATCCAACGAAAGTCGAGTGGAAATGACCACGATGCTTCGCTCCCTCGAAACATCAAAAAAAGCCGAGGTTGTACGCCAGGTTCCTGCCGAGCCTCTCATTGCATTGCAGGCCTCTGGGCCAACTGGATCAATGTACTCAAGACAGAATTGGATCTCTTCTCTTCTAGACCACTTTTTACAGTGAACATGAAGCTTACTAGAACATTACAACTGCTGCAGCATGATGTGCATTTGCATTTGCCGATCATTCTTCCTAGCGATGCTTCCGAATACGGAACTGGTGTCGCAACTGCGCACCTCCTCCGCACATTGCGGTGAGAAATCGAGCTCTCGTGTGTCCAAAATGTTTATCCGAGTGAAAGGATCTGTGCTCAAACTGAGCAGGAGGCATCGTCAATTATTTGTAGTGTTATGAAAATTCAAGAGTGCTCGGCTGTTAAGTGCTTTGAGCACATCGCTCGTCAAAAACCGTTAACTGCTATTTGCTGCCCGCCCAAATATATTCCAATCGAAAACTGGACATTTTATGTGAGTAGGTCAATTTCTTGATTCACTAGGATGGGAATGTTGAATCAAGCAAATACCTGTGTCCTATCTAGCTTCCATGCTTCTTCGACTAACTTTTGTCAAGTTTGGATGGATAATATACAAATTTGCTGCGGATAAGGGTCGATTATCAGCATGAAGGATATACAAGCTGCACTTTCGACACTGGGCTTTCATAGATACTAGAAATTATGTGTAATCATGATTTACAGCGTTAGTTTTAAAGAGAAGGCTCATTACGTCGTTGTATATTATGTCAGAAAAGATTCTCAGTGCAAGATGCATGCTCGCTATTGCACTCGACGATCGCCGTAAAGAAAACATTGCAAAGTCAGGTATTGCAGCTGCGGCACAATTTGCGTCCAAAGGCCATCAAAAAGAAGCAAGTTTTGTTAATGCATCATTGATGTCCATGTCAAATTTGAGACATGGGAGATTTGCAACTGAATGCATCCCGTGGATCAAGGCTGCCTAAATGTCAAGTCCCTCGACAGTGAAACGGAAGAAGTTCGACCAAGGATGCAATGGTCTCTACGAGAGCGTTCTGGAAACGAAGCGATAATTGCCATCTTACTCAGGATTGCAATTCCTCTGGGTCTTTTGCACGAAAGCGGGGATGTTTGCAGGCAGCTATGCATTACTGTCGGAAGCATACTCGACCTCTTTGGATCTCGCTAAAAACTTATTGCTGACAATGACCCACCGTTTCACTGAAGGTAGTAGTACGGTATCGAGTGCCTCAAGATTGCCATATCACGTTGCCGGTAATGGGACTGTTGAAAGCTTCGTTTACTCGTTTAAAGAACGAATGATGAAGGAACAAGAAGGAAGAAACAACGATAGACCCAGTGCTATGCTAAAGTGCACATCGATGATCGCGCATGTTGCTATCGGAACCTCCGCGGCATAGAGGCTGCACCACAATGCATTTTGCCCCAAACTCTACACGCTGCATATCTAGTTCGAAGAGAATGCAGGATATGCATGCTGAGGATTCCTCCTAAGGCCGTCGATGTGGGCTGTACATTTGACAACAACCAGTGACATTGACTAAAATGAAGGATCTAAGGGATAATCAGCCCTCACCTCGGACGCACCATGTCCGAAATGAAAACTAGCAGCGCAAGATGTCAGGCGGAAGTCAGGGCCAGTTAAAAGTTAAGCACTGTAATGCTAACTTAGCTGAGAAGACTTCAAACATGTTTTCGATTTTCCACAATCTTTAAGTGACCGTTGGAGCCAACGGGTGGATGCACACTCGGGAAGGTGGGAACGATCATACACCTGTCGTCCCTAGCCAGCGGATTCCCCAGAGTCTTTACAATGAGTGATCATCTCTACTGAGAAGCACTCGTTGGATGTACATACTCGTTCACATTGATGAGTGCACGCCAAAACGAACATAGAAATGAACGGTAGGTGATTATCGCAACGCTTCTCTTCACCGTTTCGCACACTACTTTCGTATTGCAAGCTTCTATGAAAATTTCATCCAACGTTGCGCAGTTTTTGCAATGCTACCACTATAGTTCGGCGAGACTCAAAGCGAATGTGAATGTTATTTTTTCTTATTCCTCACCTGCATGCATAAATCAAAGCTGAACTAGTCGGACTAGTAGCGAAAGTGTGATTGTTCAATTCAAGTGGTTCTTGGTGCATGTTTCCTCATCGAAGAACTTTCAGCTGAAAGCAGTGTTTTTTCGACGCACTTGCGCTGCAGTAACATTCCAATAAGAAGCAGAATTCGATAAGATACGAAGGAAAATAAATTTCTTCAGCTTTTTCTCAACGTTTTCGTTCTAGAAAGCTTGCAAAATCGAAAATGATTAACCGATTCTGTCAACAATGAAATTGAGCACTTTGATGAGTGCATTTCTCTTTTACCTATATTCACGCCCCCAACATTTCCGATTAACTGCAATCCTCGACTCCTTCATCAGTCTCATTTTCACAACGGATCAGTGGAGGGCAAAACAGAGCGCGATCTGATCATAAACCGAGGCATTCCTCTCCGCTGTAAATCGTTTTTCTATTGTATTCATTCGGGTATTTATCATTTTGAAACATAATTCCTTGCCGTCGATCCAATGTTCAAGTTGTCTGCCTTAAATCCTAAAATAACTCTAATTCGATATCTTTGTTCGAGTCTCTTTTTGCATATTTGTTTTCAATTCATGCATCGTTATAGTTTGTGAGCATTACAGCACTTACCGACGATGACTTTCGTCCCCCAATTTTAATAAATCTAGGATTGTTAAAGCCGCTGAGCAGGGTTGAAATGTCTTCATCGGCATTCTGTCTCCTTAGCGGAGTGCGAAGGAAATTCTTTCTTCATCCAAATTAGATCAGACCCGTCTTTCTGATCAAAATGATTCTACCGTCACATCGCTCTCACACTGTTTTTGTCCTCCTCTATTCACTTCATTGCGTAGCTGAACGCGTGTATGAAAAACAAATCTTGCATACGAAAAAACATCTGCCTCATTGAATCCTCCTTAACTGTTTCATCCGTTCAAATGACATGCCATCCAGTTCCTTTTCTTTATTAGGCGCAAAAGCGTTTGGCGAGTTCTATAAGATGCGACGTGAAACCACAATTCTTGCCTCACATTAGATGAAGCATATTTTAAAAAACATAAGAAGGTAGAGTGTTGAGACGAGGTCTGTTGCCCCCGTTATCAATAAGAGTGACATCTTTTAGTTTTAGCTATCGCCATCTTCTCGTTTCACCACTTCCTCCCTCCTAACGGGAAACGTTTCGTCAAAGAAGGCATGATGAATGCGGCAGATGTGGCATAAACAGCCATTTCAAAAATTTCGCTGTTTTTTTGGATTTGCGAGATAGATTGGCCGAAGTTTGCAGTTGGTAAGGAAGTAATTCGAATGGAACTTTTAATGGCACTCAGTCGGATTGAGCTCGAGGTCTACTCAACTTGAGGTCAATCAATTTCAGCAGTAGATTACTGAGATACTTATTTTGCCTTCGCCGAACATAGAAAAAGAAAATAATCAGTGATTGCAGCCACTATGCATTGCGCTTTTTTGGCATTGATAAACGTATCGCTCATTGAATAGGCGCAAGTGCTAAGTGAATTTTCGCAGAGCGTTTTGCGGATATCAGTCTGAAAATTATCCGAATTCCAACTGCAACTAAAAAATTTCAATTGTTTTCTTAGCACTTCAATCGCAGAGAAAACGGAGTTTTTCGACTGCTCTTTTATAGGGCATCCCATGGTCAAGTGTAATACAACAGCAAACACGAGGCTTTAATAAAATATTCGGCTTTAATAAAACTTTATCTTGCGATTTATACGTTTGTCGTTCATTGTTCGATTATCGAAAATGAATACAACGATCAGAACAGCAAACAAAATTCTCAACAGAACTCAAGAATAAATAAATTTATATGCAATAATAAAGCAATAAAAATTATAAAAAGAGAGAGAAATTAACCGTTTTGAAACAAATTGAAAGAAAATCAGTTCAGCCATTATAACCGTTTTTCCGTGGCGAACTTTATGCTGGAATCTCGACTGTGACAAAACTTCATAAGAAATAACAAAAACTGTCTGCAAGGAATTCTAGCGAATAACTTCACAACGAGTTGTCATGCAGGACATAAAAAGGTAATGCAGTTTTGAATCTCATTTTCTCGTTTACATAGTCTTACACGCTGCTGAAAACATCGCCCGCCGACAAAGTGCACCAGTTTTGCATATTATTCACAGAGACCTGCTGCGATGTGCTTCATGCTTATGTCGCTTATTATTGCAATAAAGAAGATTGAAGAAAACCTTAAACGTTTCGAATCCTAGTAGAAATTTTTCTCAGTGCCATAATAAAAGATGCATATTTATTGCAAGCCATGTTCGGCACCTAGTGTACTGAAATTTCTAGAATTTTTCAGGTCGTCTTTCCTCCTCGCTCACCACTGTTTCTTTTTAAGACGCATGAAAATGCTTTCACCCGGCAAACTGATTTCGTAACGTTTTAAGAAATCCTGATGGTTGATATAGCAAAGTGAGAGGTTTATAGAGACGAGAAGAGAGCGCGAGCATTTTATTGATGTCATTCGAAACAACCTATTGTGACGTCTAATTCCGAAGCGCGTCATTGGGGTTGTTGGGAAAAGCAAAAGGCGGATAATTCACTACAAGCGTGATCTGAGAACACTTCAATTATTAGAAATCGTACTGCTAGTACAAAATGGTCTTCTACATCTTCGACAACTTTGTGGCGTTGAAGCTTTCTTTTGCTCAGGTCATGGAAATGAAAATTCCAGCGAAAATTGTTTTCCGTCCATTATGGTTCAGGCATCTATCGTAATCTCTGACAAAAAGTTGATGATGGAACTGGAATTGAATGGAATCGTTAGGCCTTTGTTAAAGATAGTGGGACATTATGTATTGTGAAAGCTCCCATGTTAACATAAAAGATAACTGCTCCGTCACTAATCAGATTTTTACTGGCCGTTTCCCATGCGACTTAATTTATTTTATTTTCTTTAATTCTATGGAGGTGTTATTTTATTTGATAACGATATACCTGCCATTATATAGAGTAATATCTATAACCTTTTAGAGACCTGAAAGTTTTTAGTCTATTGCACGAACCTGCTGCAAACTGAATTTGGCGAAAAGGTTTTGATGCTCTTTCTAGCTCGTCAGATTTCTAGCAGTGGAAACTTTCTGTTAACAATGCTATGCTGCCCGCAACGAGTTTTCGAACAAATGCTTTCCGGGTCCACACAGCAAGAGGTTACTTTTTTTCTAGTTATGGAATTTGCTCGGTTGGCTTTGAAGTTTTTCCTGCTGTTTATTGGATCGTTGCTTCAGTATTGCCAAAAGATTATCAAAACTTGCAAACTGCATCCTCCACGCTTTGTAGTGTTAACATTTGAACACTATCGAATGACCTTCCATGTGTACTGTCGACTCATGATGGAATATTCTTGAATGGTCGTCATATTTCGAATCTGATATTAAGTTAACACAACATATGCATGGGTGCTTCATTCAGTGAGCTTGCAGAAGTTTTAAGGGGATTTAGTGCTAACCTCATTACACTACCAGTTTAGCTGCACAAGGTGGAACCAATTTCCTCATGATGTCGTGAATGCATTCATTGCTTCATCGATCAAGCGTCAGCTCAGATAAATCCACCTTCATTCTATCGCTGTTATTATATGATAAACGTTCCGTGCTTTTCGTTTCACTCTCCCACCCACCATCCTCCTTTCTGACTTTGTCGTTGCCGGATGGGCCCTTCTTTGTTGCGAATGTTTTATTTATTTTCTTTCCTGCCATTATCACATGCTCAGATTTGTTCTTCAAGTTAGGACATTAATATCAAAGCTACCAAAAAAATATCGAAGCTAGTAAAATAGATTTCCTCTGAAGAATGGAGGATCTAGCTTGGATCTAATTGCTGAAAAAAAAACGTAACGAAAACGATAATGTAGGAAGATTTCTGTGACGGAATGAAAATACTTTTGATGCGAACAAATGGAAGCAACGCCATTGGAAAACATTTATTTATTTTGCGGAATTATCACGAAACCATTCGGGAGCCAAATGCGAAATTCATCGAATTTAGTGCCAAACAAAAATGATCGCAAAAAAAAAACGTTCACGAAAATATTTAATGGAAGATTGGAGCAGCTAAAGCGCTGATTATTTTTTTTTAATTTGCAACCTGATGTATATATGTATTCATGCGCATTAATTTTATACTACAATAAACTCGTAATTGTTTTTTTGCCACAGTGCTGAAATATTTCTTTTTTTTTCTTGAAACGTTGTTTTATTTCAATATGATGGATCTTCAATATGATTCTAAGCGGTTCAAATTTGAAAAAAAAAAGAAGTTCAAAAAGACGAACAATATTTCAAGTTTTTTTCTAAATTTTATTTCGAGCTTTTCTTTGAATAGCCTTAACTCATTATAATAACCAAAAATTCCTCGGTGTTTTCTCCAACAACCGATAGAAACATCAGTCATTTTTAAGGTGAGCAAGCAAATAAGCCATGAGACCTTAACATCTATACATCTATATGGAAACAGGCTGCACCCAAACACCGCAGGATCTCACTAGCAAAATAGGCAGTCATATAGAAACACTGAAGTTTCTTAAGTAAACACGCATCGTTTTTATTTTCTTTCTTCGTTTCCACCGGAACTCCTTAGTTCTTGACTTTCTTTGCTTTCCTTCGCTTTCCATTGTCCCACCAAATAGAGATAACTTTCTGGCTTTTAATTTATACAATTGCTTTTTCCTTTAGTTGCCTTGAAAGTTTCCTTTTGTCGCATAATTGCTTTCATTACATATGCTGCGATTTGTATCTTCAAGCAGCGTAATTCATATTGCTGCATCCCATGTGAGTGCTACCTACAATGTTCGTGACGATGGCATGAAATGCTGAAACAACGATAGCAAACCTATAACACCTCTATCGGTATGTACACTATCTTTCATCCTCATTGAGAGTAGCAAAGAATTTAGCAAGAATTCATTATAGATCGATAAGTGTTGTTGTATCTATTGCAAGTGTGATAAGCAGTAATGCACCGTCGAGCTAATTTAAGGTGAGTAATGAAATAAACAGCAAAGTAAGAAAGTAAACTTAAATATGTAAATGAAACACAAATGTTTTACCGGAATTTTTGCTGTCACAAATGCGAGATAAAAAGTCGCTTAACTCTTCGCAGCATTTATTTACTCATATTCTGTGGAAGCCATTCCATCAAAATGAATCGGTTCATTTCGTTTTCGCTTTTAAGATACATTGAAAAAAAATGTTGCTTTCTTAGAATTATTTCAAGCATCATTCACATAAAGTTTTTGAAAGCTCATCTGTCAGCAGCAATAATCACTTCAATTAAGAGAAGCAAAAGCCACTCATGAACATTGTTGGAATGTTCTTATGTTTGTACATTTAACATAATGATGTTGTGGTGGCTGATGCTCGCAAAGCGATTTGGTAGTCAATAATGTTGTTGCTAAAGTTAAACACATTATTGCTCAGCAGGGAGATTTGTTATGGATGATTTCGCCTCTGCGTCAATCAAGAAAGTTTTGCACATTTTTCACTTCGGAAAATCTACTTTAAACGTTGTTATGGCGGCACTTTTCATTAGTTGACTGTCGGGTGTTCGACGACTATTCGAAAGACTTTTGCACAAGATTGTTCTGCAATATGCATTTTTTTTTTCTTCTCCTGATTGGTTGGTGAACAAATGCATTTTAGTTATACAATTATGATTTCGAACGAGGGAAAAGGACGAAGGATTGGAAAAATAAGGTATGCTGGATGTAGGTAATTCATCTCATCGTAAATCTATCCAGTTATAGCTTTGCGCATCATTTTCTTACGTGTAATTATATAGGCATTTTCATTTGATATACGTCTTTGTAACAAGTTCATCCGACTGTACTAAATACTCATTAATACATTCATGCTCAACTGATTCAACCGCTCGTAGACGCATATATGTCTCTAGAAGTTGTTCAGCTGTTTCCGTTCACCTTAGAAGCGTCAGTGTGGAAGGTTGTTGCTATATGGTGATGCTCGCCAAATCTCCTGACTCTTGCGTAAGTCGTTATCGAATAGGGCTTCCACATCAGACAGACAAAGAGACACATATGTATAAAAAAAAGGTGATGAACTGACTACGCCCTAGTGATTTCTACGACAGCGCGATATAGATGACAAATTTTACACGTTGAACGTCATTAATTCATCGTGCATGCTCCGAGGACGACATAACCCTTTATGATAGTGAATGTGACCAATATCACTCCTTTTTTTGCGGTGTTTTCTTTCTTCCATTCACTTCCTCAATTCGATGTTATTACAACAAAGGACAACTTTTAAGTTCCAGTAGTCTTTCTTTTCCAATCTCTAATGTGAGGAACTTATCCTTAAATATGAAGTGAAAGCTTCGAACAATGAATTATCAAGTGTCGGCCTAACACAAACCTTTCAAGTTTTTTAGCTGAGATTGTTGTTATCGGGAGTGGGAGTGCGTTGCGATCAGTGAAAAATATTTCTTTTTAAAAGCTTCAAAGATGCGCAATTGCAATACATATGCGCAATCCACTAAACATAAGCAATTCATTTATTTGAGCAGAAAAAGAAGTTGAATTAATGCCTTGGGGAATAATTCTTTGTGAGATATTTACACAAGCGGATATTTATTACGAGAATCTGCTGAGAATTAATTTCACTTAGGGTTTTACGGATATTTTGTTACCAGAAAAGGAGGAAAAGAGCGATCACTACTCTTATTCCGATTCGATGTAATCTTTGTACGACAATGAAGGAAGTATATAAAGGACTGAATAAACGCTTTAGTAATCCGATGAAGTCCATGAAATTTGAAAGTTCTCTGGATTTAATGCGAATAGAACTCAAATTAAATATGTTCATCAATTCAAACTGCAACCTAATATCATAAATGAATTGCTCTAGATAGAATAATCAAAAAAAAAAAAGTGGAAATCATAAGCTTATATAGCGAGCTTAAATAGAATTGGCAATGAGAATGTGCAGAATTAATTTTGGTGCCTTCCGGGTCGTATCAGGTGAAATTTCTATGGTACCATAGCTGATGGTCATTAAACGAATCTTTTATATGCAAAAAAAAGGGTAAATAAATTGTTAATGCACCTCTTAAGTACAATTCTATTAAGGCTTTCTTGAAGTGTACTTTTCTAATATATCTACGAGTGCTGTTTATAACTTCTTCATTCATCCATCCGTATTCCGTGAAAAAAATTTTGTTGCAATGGTGCTGAATAAGCGTCACTGCGCGTTCGTTTGCATCTAACGCGATACTCAGTCAGTATTAGTGTTTGGTGCACGAGTGCTTCCTCGTCCAAAATCGCTACGTAAGCATTTATTTTATTTGTTTATTTCATTGTTCATTGTTATTTCCGTTCAATTCCTAGCACATATTCATTCCTAGGGGAATATTTTAAAAAGTATATGAACAAGAACAGAAAGAAAGACCAAGACATCCGCAATGCTACAGTCCGGGCAAACAGATATTCAGTACATAAACCAGCAATAGTACCAAGATCGAAAGGACTTAGCTGCAATCTGAAAACTAAGCGAGTGAATATGTTAGTGATTATGGCAAGAACAGATTCGATGTTCGTGCAGTAGAAAATTGGACCACTGCTTGTCATGCAAAAATTTAGAGAGTAAGAGGGTGGCTCAGACGAAGACATCATGCCTTCTGCGTCTCTTGTACGTTCATATTTCGTCATTTGAATAGTACTGCACTTGAGAAGACCCAAATGGTGGAAATGAACGAACACATTTCAAAAGGCCCAGATGATACTGACATGGTGTCTTTTTTGTTAGAGAACTGTTATTTATGTACTGAGAGTAACAAAATATGGCGACCTCGCTTCATCTGTAGCCTCCTTCCCGCCCCCAGCTTCCTGTCTTCACATCTCACCGTCCACCCAGGGACGGTATACTAGGATTCACATTACAACATCTGGCAATGATAGTTTTTTCGCCTTGAGGAAGATACGCAACGAGAATAATGTCGTTAATTGCCTTGCCTACATAAAGAAGCGTATTTTCAAGTGAAGAGTTCTCTCAAGTGAGGCTTACAATTTTGCAGATGTTTTCACACAAAAAACAATTTCTAGACGTTCTTGGGAACGAGCTTGATGTCTTCTTTGCCGTATTTTTATAGCAAATATTACTTAAATAATAGATTCTCTTTAATTAGTCAGGCAGTTTACTATTACAGTCTTAAACTGAGTCAAATTCACTCCGGAAAAAACTGAAGATTTGAAAATTTCTAAAAGAAAACAAAAAAAACAGGAAAATTCCCATGCCTCCCCGTATGTTCTCCTCAGCCGAATTTAGTGAGTTTCGAAAGTTGATTGAAATCAATGAGCAGAAAATTTCGGCTGGAAAACGGTCCACCGCAAAAATTTTGCCGAACTTTTGTGAAAAATATGCTCATGCGGAAGATTTTCGAAAGAATTCGTACACGAATGGGCTTCTAAATAAGTCTGTGCCAACATGTGTTGTCTATACGAATCCGAATCCACTTCTACTTTAGTGGGCGAACATATTATATACTCGAAAAACACCTTGTTGAGAGTGGAATTTTTTATTAAAGTTTTATGGTGGCATATGCACGTTCATAAATCGATGTTAAGGCGCCTATCGATTCGTTTATGCCTAATAAGCGCATTCCTACAATCATTGCACAATTTGTATGCATAGAAATTTGCGAAGTAGGCATTATGTCATTCTGCCATGAAATAAATGCGCAAAACTTTGATTTTATTGTAGTCGAATATGTTCAATCGGGGTTTTTGGCATTTTATTATTAGAGACAATATGCGATTATAACATCACTACCTTCACTTAATGGCATTTTGAAATCAAGAGGCGTAGTACATCCAAATTATAAGGCGGATTGCAGCAAATGTTTCATACCGTATCAAAATAAATGCACAATGTTTAGTATGTGAACGGAACACAAAATAGTCATATAAAGTCTCCTATTTCAAAAAAAAGCGTTTTTAATAACTCCCTGGATGTACTTGAAATTAAATTCATAAATTTAACTGCTTTAATTCAATTTCAGAGCCCTCTTTCGAGACGATTTCTCTGTGTTGTCATATTATATCAGTGAGAAATGAAAAGAACCTCATAACTTCTATGTATAATAAACAAACCTTGTAGAGACAAAACTTTGCCTTATGATCAAATCTGCAGGTGCTATCTTAGTATTCATATGTGTGTGATACAACTCGCATTGTTCTATCACGCGTAACACTAGAAAGGCCCTATAATTGGTACATTAAACCCGTTTAAATAACCTCGGTGCACTACAATGTGATCATATTTTCATATTGGGGAAAAACCTCCAACTCTCTAACTCATATGATTGCTGCAAACTTTAACCATAACAAAAAAAAGCCGACTGTGAAAGCGACATTGGACACCACCGCATTATTGCTTTTTATTAGCTGCAAGGAAAATTCTTATCATACTGTAGTGAATTTTTCATGTTGCATTGTCCTCAATGTTTTCATTCGTTTCATTGTTCTTGTGCTCGTGGTTAGAAGCTCGCTTCGAGCGAGATTTGCAAAAAAACGATGTATTTTCCTTCCTCAATAATTGAAATTTTTTCTTTTTTTATAAATTCTGAACGAAGAAATTGCACGTCAGTGAAATCGATAAACATTGAATTGAGTATGCAATAAAATTTCCCGACGAAAAGTTTTGAATTTCTTCTGCTAATTTTCCAACGAATTTTTATTCTTATTCATTTGCCAATAATTTTATATTTGGTTTTAAATTGTGGTCGGCTTCGATCCAGAATTCTCGCAGGATTGCTGTAGCAATTTCATAGCTTCTTCCGGTAGGACTTCAGATGTCGAAATTATGAATGGTTGGAAGGCCTTTAGCAGATACTGTCATAAGCAAGGAATAGAAACTAGAAGCTTAGGATAAGCTGGAGCATGTAATTTCCTTCCTCACTACTTTGACCGCGCGAACCTTACAGGATGAACACAGTGCCTCTAAAAGTATCCTCTAGAGTGGTCACCGAAAAAGGCGAAATTTGAGGTTGTGAACATAATTTCATATGTTACAGCCAATTCTATAATTTTTGCCATCGTACCACTCCCTATAATTCAGATAAAACGTGCAATGCTTATCATTTCAGCAAAAACTGTTTGTTTGATTCTTACTAATAGATGTCGTGAGCAGTCAGCATTAAATACGATAAATAGTTACACTTCTGCTTCTTTTAAAAAGACGAGGGAGGGAAGAGGAGAACTTCCCGAAGGGACAAACAATAGTCAGCGAATGGAATGCAAACGTCATGCTAATATAAGCGTAAACAGTTGACGCACTTAGCGAAAAAATTCCATCGATGAATGAATGAATAAATGAATGAAAACAAAATCGACGACGCATTCAATGCATCTAAAGTAGTGAAAACTTCACGCAATACGTCAACAGACCTCATGATGTCAATTTCATTTAAAAAAATGCTCACACCATCAGTTAAATTTCGTTGATGACGTCATAGTTGTTACGGTCGGCTATTTTCAGCGACCAATTCAACCAATGGCTTTGACGAGTGACGTAATAAAGTGATGTCTTTAAGTGAAATGATATAATAAAGTGACGTCAATGTAGGAAAAAATTGACCCCGTAGACTCATATCGACATACAGCTAGGTGCCAGTCTAAGACACTGTAATGAAAGGTCGCACACCTATGAGCAAAAACTTGCATCATAAAAACGCTACGGTACAACCTGTGTGATACCGTGTACAATCAGCACCGGCCAAACGGCGATCAAAATATAGCACTGATCATTGTGACGCTATTCTTTTTTCTCCGCAAATAGTAGTAAAAATAAGCCTGAGAAGTTCAGCTTTCCCAATATGCTAACAAAACTCCTTTCTTTTTACAACGGTAGTTGCACAGATAGCTAGCACAGGTAATTATGAAACGTTCATATTATGCAAATCCTATCCGCTAATGAAAAAAACAATCGTTCATATTGCATGATGGTTCGGTAAAAATATTGAGCATTGCTTCATCGCTAATTTTCCGATCAAGCATTTTACTAATTAATAACGTATTGTAATTTCAGCTATCATTCCTGACTCGATGAAAAAAAGATACGTATAGAAGAAACCTTGCATAGATCTTCTGATTCCATCGAAGAATTTTCTTGAAGTAAATTCGATCGATGGATATATTCAGGTGAAAAAGAAAATTATTATTGAGTAATTTAGAAAGTGAAGTAGCAAAAATATGAAATAGAACACAGCGCGGAGTAAATCGAGCCATTGGCGTGTTGCTATCTTCTGTGAGCTCTAATCTTTTTTTGAATTAAATGTTTTACTGTTCTTCTAATATATGAGATAGCATAGCGAGTGATGAACGATATCGATCTAAAAAATGCCTTATCCTTGTGTTGTCTTCCCTTTACTGAAATTGCCGTAATGTGGAATACGCTGTGGTCAAGCAACCGTTCCACATGTTACAGATTTGTCTACTGATCGCATAACAAACGATCCATTTTAGCACGTTACATTCTCGTAACGTTGCTAACGTCGTTTCGCGATCACTTTAACGGAAGTCTCTAAAAGCTAAGCTTGGAGAGTTCCACCATCGTTATGAGTTCGGCCGGCATCAGCAGAAAGTTCTGCCGATATAACTTTTGAAATTCGACCGCCAGAATTTTTTTACTCAAGCCAACAGTTTTATTCTGTTGCAATGCACCAAAACTCAGTTAAAGGTTGTGTTGATTCTGTGACTTTTTTTGCAGACAAATGAATGCGCTCTATATTTCTCTTAGAAATGTTAGTTTATGTTGAAATAATATGCGTTGTGATTTCGGAAACTCTGCCATGAAATCCGGAAAAACACATACATGATGTAAGGATTCCGGGAATTTGAAGATTGTGTGACGGGTAGGGGGACCGAGCTAGTAGGTAAGGCGAAAAGCGGAAAGACTTCTTCTTTTAAGAACAACAGAGCTCGGATCTACGGGAAGCTTGCGCCAAAAATAATGTTCAAAAACGACAGTTTATCAAGGACGGAAGGTGAAAAAGTAATAGCATTGACGATTATATTGAATTCGTGAAAGCGACTCACTTGGCAAACACTTTCTTCGACCGGGAGCGATGAGGAGGTTAAAGAGCAAGAGAGTAAAGGATTTATTTTCTCGTTCCTTCCAATTTATGACCGGATATCTCTTCCTTGACGTTAACTCTTCACCCAGTCAGAAACCGGGCAAAACAAAAAGTAGAGGAGCCTCATGAGAGCTCCCAAAATGCGCTCTCAGTGGAATACTGGTCGTTGTCAGCTAGAGGCAGCCATAACCGTTTGGTGCTGAGCTCCAAACATTGCCGATGGCTGCATGCTCGAAGAAATTTGCTTATCCATACGGCTTTTTACATTTACGCGGAAAAAAAATCGCCACACTTCCAATCTTCGCTTACGCTTCACCTGCATAATAATGACTATATCCTTAACTGCTTATTGCTTTTACCGAGAAGAGAATGAACGCTAAAATTTTTTCTCTTGAAACCTGCCCCTTACACAGAACGGAGGTGAGTTTTCGCTATTCTTATGAGACGTTCTCTGGGCAAAACGGTAAGTAAAACTGGGCTTGTTTATGCAGAATCTTGGTCTACCCATACTCTTATCGTCTGGAGAAGAGCTAACTTTATGCCTTAAGCAAATATTCGTTCCCTGAGATGAATGCCCTCACTCTTCAGATGAGTTCTTATGAGACGAACCCCTCCTAGCCTTACCATCAGACGCAAAACTGCTGTTGTCGCTATGGGCAATTAAAAAATTAAGTACACATGTTTGGACAATAAATCGTTGAACGACCAAACCGGCTTTTGCGATACGAACGGTGCACATAGCAAGGAGACGATCAAACTTTTTATGCTTGACGAGCTCATGCTGAATTTAGGCAATGTCTCCTGATTTTTCCAGCTATGCAGACTTTCGTAACTGCAATGCCTCCTGCCCCCCCCCCCCCCCCCCAATTAAGCTATCCGAAAAAGTTGTCGAAGTATATAGAAGGCGCACGTGACCGATGCATAGACAGCTAAAGTGCAACTGAGCAAAGCGGAAATGCTCAGGACATAAGTTTAGGCCTGATCCCAAACCCACTCATTGCCTCGCATTTCTTACCACAACCTGCCCTAATGTTGCCTACTAAGCTGAATGTAATTCCTTGAGTCACCAACAACTGGCATTTCACAGTCAACCCACCGTATACTTTAACACATGATCTCACAACATCTCAGGCCACACCGTCCACACTTCCATCAGTCGTGATTTGCAAAAGTTCAAGAAGCAAGTGAATAAAATAAATAAAGCCATCAGATTCGACCGGTCGAATTTCCAAAGCTAAATTTCCCCAAGTCAAATTATGATCTGCAGGACTATAAAAGTTCCCCGATTACAATTGGAGGCAGGGAAAAGTACTTCTGAAAATCCACCAGAGAACGGGTATAACTTGAAGACATATCTGGATGAACAAGCATTTGCCTTTGCGGGATTTCTCTTGCGGCATGGTACATCAGTCGCTGCTTATATTGAAAAACATACGCAGAGGTTGAAGCCAATTGTATCGAATGTCCCATATTGCTTGCCATAATTGCTGAAACATTCGCGCAACAAATGCGAACAACAATAAGATTTTTGCTGCAAAAACTGCCAAACCTTGCCTAAAGCTGCAACGAAAAAATCGAAAAAATGTAGGTGTTTTAATGCGACCAATGAGAAGCACCGAAACAAATTTTGCCAAAAGTGTGCAAAAAGGGAATCCAATTGATTTCTTTGCTTTGAGGCAACCAGGCCAGAGAGAGGTTTGTTTTAAAGTTCAAGAGTGGAGATCGCAGAATGCATGCCGCGCTCACTGATTGGATGTCAGGAAGCAGATAGTGGAGACGGCCTTCACGACAGTGTTTTACTCGAATAGGTGAGTTAGCAGGCTTTGTTGATTCAGTTCTGTTTTCATGACCCGGGTTGGTTGGAATGACAGCTGCTACAGCACATTTATTCAACTGCACTGCTGTACGAGGACACGAAGCGAGTTTCTATTAATATTTAAAACGGGCTCCGCCATGAGAAATGATGAATTGTACCCCGAGGAGGCGGGAAAGCTTCCGGTCCCTGCGAGGGTCGCCGCGCTGGTTTGAGTTCCTTGAATCCGCTACGGGGGGCAGGAGTTCCGGGGAACGGGGACCCTGCGGATGGGATGTTGGAAAATGCCTGGACTTTTCACATCGTCTATGTTACTGTGCTACATCGTTCTCGTGGCAAGGTCAACAGAAATAATTACAGAAAAATTGCAATCTCGGCGTACCTTTGGCAGCTCATTGAAATCGCGGCTGAAGACCAAGATGCATTTTCTTGCCAAACGCAATTGTAAGATTTATTAGATACAGGCGGTAGCAAAATCTTAGGAACTGCTCACAAAGAAAAGATGTTCGCTTCGTGGTTAGTGAAAAGGGACTGTGGTCATGTTATGTTGTGTTGGAACAAGGAAGCTTAGTGAAGGCCACTTTGCTGCCACAAAAGTGACAGGAAATGAATGGAGGAGCAGAATGTGCTGTTGAAGCATTTGTGCAGCGTAGTGAATGATTAGTGTGCTTTAGTCTTTGGCAGCTTGTTCGTTCTTGCTTTATCGGAACATCCGTGGGGCCATACGGGATGGGATTGGTTACGGCTAATCCGCGACGGACACGGGAGATTTTTTGATCATGGGACCCTCTCGGTCGAAAATTTACGGTTCATCTTAATGTCGGAGTCACCGTAAGAGGCCTCCATGGGAGGAATGGTGGTGAACTCCGAACACCACTGCTTATCCTGTGCACAGTTGGGTCCCCAAAGAATGCGAAACGCAGTTAAATACATTCAAAGAGTGAAGCGGTGAGAAAAGCGAGTTCTTTCTGTCAAAAACGCTTGGAACCAAGTGCCAATCTTGAGTACCATAACCGCAAATCTTCGACGGTACCATAGCGCAAAAATATAAGTTTTCCCTTAAGATCGCATCACCCGGTCAACTCCGAATGAGGCGATCGCAGAGCTAGGCTTTGTGAAGTCGGGTACCGCGACAGTACTGACATGTCGTCTAGTCGCTATCGACTGACGTTGAGCAGCGTTTTATCGATGTTTGATTTTTCAGCTTTGCTGTCGTTTTGGGCGCTCGAGTCCGGATCCCAACAAAGTTATTAACCATGTCCTTCACATTCAAGGCGAATCGTTTCCTGTCGATGACTCACTAATGTGGACTGGTAAACTCAGAAGGTGTCAAATGTGGGGAGTTTTCACTTGTTAGACAATTTTCGAGCACTACAGTATTTGCTGACGCAACCAAACATTTGGCAACAGAGTAAGGGACATTAGAGTGAATTTCAGTCACATTTTGATACAAAAAAAGATGAGTGCAACGGCTGTACTTCACCAAGATTGGGCCTCGGCCGGAGAATCCGCCATCGCGGAAACCATACCGCTTCGCTCCTATGCTTCTGTGGGTTGCTCGGATTCTACACCACTCTGTACGAAGAACCTCACGTATGGATCTACAAGCAAACAGACTCTCTTTTATAAGTGCACAGTTTTGTTTGAGGGCGTTTAGTGAGTAGAATTTGTACTACAAGAGTCGCATTAATCCCTCTCAGTGCTAACCACGAAAATTTGATTTCATTTTTCTTAGCGTTATTGCACTTGCCATTTCCACTGGTTTTCGTCCAGTTGATCTTGCTTACAGAAATTTCGAATGTTCGTTTCAATTTCTTCAATCGATGACGCGGAGATCGGAAATGATTTCATAGTGAAGTAGATTGACGCATTTTAAACTCATTTAACATTTCGTTTCCTAGACGGACGTGCATAGAGCTATCGTTCTACGCCAAAAGTACACTGTCTGCAAATTTGTCCCGTGCGAATTCTCACAAAAACACAAACGTTTTTAGCCTTGCTAGCAGCGTTAGGTTATCACATTCTCTTACTTGTCAAGGTGAGTGCAACGACCACATGCAAAGGTATTTCTGCGCCTTGAAATGACAGCTGTTGTCGCACCGTTGTCAGGTGCTTTAGAAGTGCATATTTAATGGTTCAGATAATTAGCATCGCTAATACTGCCCCATGGTAGATTAGAAAAATGTCGTTACCAATGCAATCGAAACTTGACTTTCGTGCGCTATTTCAAACAGGTCTTTCAACTTGAAAGGTGGAACGAAGGGGTGACCGCGACGCTATTCATGAAGTCTGGCTCAATGATCAGCACCACTGATAGTCATCGAAAAGTTTTTCCGGTTGTTGTTATGGTAAGTAAAGTTGACGCTGCAAGTTTTACGTAATATTATCACCACAAGATTTTAGACATGCCGTATGAAGCATCCACTCATTGAGATGCTTTAGACTTTTAGTTACATTTGATTTGATTCTTTTCTTCGTTGTTTTTATGTGGAATCCGTTTGTAATATGCGTCGCTGTTTACGTCTTACACTAGAGTAGTTTGCATTTCATTTATCACTGTTGTTCTTTCGAAAAATTTCTCATCAGCCAAAAAGAGCTTCCATACTTAGGGCTAACCCTGAGCGAACTAACTCACTATCATATCGTTCCTTTTTACTCGTTTCCCAGCCATCTATGTGCTTACTGTTTATCGGAGTAACCTGTTACACTTCAAAAAAGAAGATTTTTGAAAACAATAACTAAGAATATATGAGCATGCAATTTTTTTGCTAAACATGTTCACTGATCGTAGACCATTAATTAATTAATCAAGCTATGTATTGGATCGCTTTTTCCGATTAGTTGATATCGTTTCCTAACCTACCGTATTTGCTAAAACTGACGCCCTGGAGGTTCTTTTCTGAATGGATTGAACATGAATGAAGCAAAGTTATTCAAGAAAGCGATTGCATTTCCTGTGGCCTTAATTGAGATTTCGACCATTGGTATCATCTGATGTTGCGCTTGATTTGGGCATTTACAGATGATAGCTTAGAAGAATCTGTTTCCAAACAATTTCGAGGCATCTTCAACTCAAGGGCAAGCTTTTATTTTTACGGTGCTCGGTTAAAGGATTTCTCAGTGTAAGTTAGATAGGGAAAGGAATGAAGTTATATTCATGCAATTACAATAGTTCTCTTACAATTGAACAATGAATGTTTGCTAGCAAAATAATGCGAAAAGATAATTGAATTCTTAAAATCAATCTGGCCGGAATATTCCGGCAGTTGGAAAAACATGACAGGGCAACAGACAAAATATATAAATTCCCACACAATTTATCAGGCCAACCGGTCCACCAGATACCGCAGTCACTTCTGCACGTTTTCCCTGCGTGGCGAAACACTTTTGTACGAGACCTCAGCTCTTCAAAGCGTTCCCGTGCAAAAAAAGTCGTTTCAGTCGTTTACTTAAGCGTATGTGCAGACAAATCCAATTGCAAACTTATCGACACATTCAACTGTGAGACCTTTTCGATTAAGACGAAGCTTCGACCACTATGTCACTCAATATCCTTCATTAATTTTTATAGCAGCGACTTTCTCGCTTCACGAGTTGCAACTGCGAAGCGTACAGACACGCACATACGTATTCACAGATATGGATTCTCCAAGATGCACTTTGCTTAAATTTGAAAGCCTATAGAAAACGCTCTCATCTGCTATTGAAGAATTCTCAGTGAGAGGGAAAAGGATGTGAGGGAAAAGAATGTGCTAGCGGCATTTCATCAATCAGCAAAAAATTCCTGACATCTTAGAAGGAGGCAGCAGTCGTTTTTCTTTGAGAGGATGGTGACATCTGCTTTCGTTCTTTGCATTCTTCGACAGTTGGAGTCTTTTTCAGAGTTGAGTTCAGCGTTTTTGAGACTTTTTTTTTCACTGATTTTACATTCGCAGTGACTATCACAGCGACTTTGCTTCGATGCGTTATTATATGTGTCCTAGTTTTCTGTTGTGCAGACTCAACTAAAAATCAACTGAAATTAAGACTAAGAAGTTTTCTGACGACAATGTGTACGTCACAGAATTCCATCTTATACCATCTTTCACGCTGACTTATTAAATTTAGAAGAAAATACGGTCTTTCGAAAGTTCCAAAAATCTTTCACGTATTCTTTTTCGCCAGTGGAACTTTCGTTTAAATGGGATTAGCTCAAAATGCAAATGCATTGTATGAGCGGAGTGATAGCTTTTTGTTTTCATTTTTTAAAATCATTGCTGAAATTGTTTGACCAGTCGAGCGAGATGCAAAAGTATGCGCTATGCGAACAACTAATTCGGCACACTTAAGCCACTTGCTGCACGAACTGCTAGATGAGAAAAGTGGCCAGATTTTCTCATATCTCTGAAGACCTATAAGTAACCGAAATTCGTAGCCATAGGATCACCTGTTCCCTAGTTGAAACTACGGCTGGGTTGCAAGGCGCCCTCATGGGTAGCAAGCCTCAGTGGCGAATTTTCAAGGCAATTCGAGAGTTGTTCATCGCGCTTTCATTTTCACTTCACACTCATTATATTTTCCGAATTCCCACCAGAGGAGATGTGGTTTCAAATATCGAGAGCAAAAAGCGTTGAAATGTGGCAAATGTGATGGATTTTCGAATGCAATTTTATTCATTCAGCATGTCATTTCACAGTAACATAAAAATATCGATTAACGTTCGATTTTTCTAACAGATAATATTTTATTTCAGTATTTTTTTACAAACTTGTCGTTGCAATTTTCTTGCAACATCTCTACAAACTTTTCCACATTTACTTGCAATATTTGTAGCGTATATTGCATGAGTTGATATGATAACATCAACCTTTTGCTATCCAATTACGGCTAATTTTTGTTAGAGTGCTTGCGTTTATTAGAGTTTTTTTTTTTCAAAACTTTACTCGCTCGTTATTGCTAGCAGCTGAATTACATTGCAGTTATTCGGAAATATTAAAACAAGCGACTAGAATGTTATGACATTCACCTAGCTGGTCAACTGGGAAGTTCCATCTCGATGATTTGAATGGTCCGATCTAATTCAAATGCTTTATACCGATGCCTGGTGTACATGTATCAGAAGGCGCTGAATGCGGAGGTGTTTACCCCACGAATGGAGGCCAATAAAACTGCTGCAGTTGAAGATGTAGTTGAAGCACACACTATGATTAGATACCCGAATCGAGACCGCAGGATGGCGGAAGGCCATAAAGCGGCTGCCTTCGATGCCGCTGATCACAGCCTTCAGACTGATTAGTTATGAGGAACCTGATTTTTTTCACAAAATATGAAGCAGTTTTGAAGCTGAAAGCCGGTGTGAATCCGGTCTTGCGACCTAAATGGCTGCCAACTTCGGCCGATAGTTCGCAGGTGAACAAGCTCTCTTCACGATTTGAAATCTGCAAGTCATCCTCAAAATGAATTACTCGTCGTGCGCACCATACTCTAAGGCAAGCAAATTGCTTTGCGTGTGTGGTGACTTTTTAACAAGGTTGAATGACGTATTTGAATTGCGTTCAGCATTTTACCCCTATTAGCGGATATTCTCACAACCCTTAATGGAAGCCAAGTTTTCGTTCAGCCTCAGGGGAGTTGGGGAAGCTTCAAGAGACTCGTGATGATAAACACGCGCTACCGATTTTATTGTCGCTATCGACTGACATTCTGCATAAGGGGCTTTAGCGATTTTGCAACAAATGATTGAAAGGATGTTGGTCTGTCACCAGACTAGTCGTGCAGTATTTAGATGAGGTGATCGTCGCCTGCAAGCCAAACGCAGGAAACCATCAAAATCTTCTGGCAATACTGGGACGGATAAAAGATTGCTAAATTCGCATTGTTTTGGAAAAGCACGGCTTCTGCATACCTCGTATAAGTACCTGGTCAGTTTGTACTTCTTCATACTTCTAATACTTGGCAAGTACTGCATACCTAGCGTGCTTCGTATAGTTATCACGAAGATGGTCGGCCAATCGATCTAGAAAAAACATAGGCTATCGAAGAAATGACGACATCCAGTGATGCGCGTTCTGTCTGCTCACTTCTAAGTTAAAAAATTATTACGCAGTTTTAGTCGAAGATTTACGGCAAATCAGAGATCGAACGAATTATCCTTTCAAAAAGATCGATAAATTTGAATGGGTGACAGAGCACATGGCGACGCTCGATCACCATGCTAGAGACTCAAACGCGTCGAATGTATTTTAATTCTTGTGAGGAAATTGTCGCAGTAGTGGACACATCAAATAAAGAGATTGTGCAGTCATAGCGCATCGTTTTCAAAACTGTTCAGGCAAAATGATTGCGCCCGCGTCACATGGTGCTGAAACTTAGGGAAAAAATTTTCATTCAGATCGGAAAACAATCGAACAATCTGATTTCTGTGAGAAGAAGGTTCCACACCTTGGTTCAGGCGGAGATTTACGTGGCTTACCAAACAAAAATATTTAGTGTTTGTTTTCGCTTTAAACAGTGCATACCAATGCACATCGCAAACCGTTTACAACGGCAGACTATCATTTCTCTGAAATGAGATTTTAAAATCGAGTACAGCTCGGCAACTGTGTTTGGGTACAGTGTCGATACTGTTATCGACAAAGATGAAACCTAATGAAGAAATGCTATGGTTACATCAATTGAAGAATGCAACTGGACGTATCGTAATAATAGCGTAATAAATGCGCAGTGGGCTCGTTGTTGAGCAAAGTCATTTATCGCGTATGCATTGGTTAGCAAAATGAGCTAAGAAATGAAGCTCGTCATGAATGTTGGAAGCGACGAAACATCACCGTTAACCGACCTTAATCGACTGACCTCGAGTATCAGGAACAGTACAACATTGATTTTTTTTTTTTGCACCTCCACCTTAGATACTCGAGCATCAGGCAAACGAAACGAAAACCTCGTAGTGTTATGCGTTAGCCAGAATTCCACTCATGGATCGAAGAGCATGTGAGAAATGTAATGACTGCGCATTGGTGGAGAAATAACCCACAAAAAACTAAGTTAGCATCATGGGCAGTGACAGAAAAACGGCGATCGCTTACTAATACCGGTTTTGCCAGATCTTCTGAGGAAACACTTCTTGGTACTTGTCGACGTCATACCAGAATTGCGAGAAATAGTTGATGTGATCGTATAAAGACGACAAATACGGTTTCACTTCTAAGCAAACTGTTTGCAGTGTTTAGCCTGAGCCAAAAGTATGTGCTGGGTAAGGAGAGCACTTCAAATGTACTCACTTCAGGCAGCACGCTTTCATACATCTAATCGACTGCTTGATACTTTCGTAAAATATGAGTGACGTGTTTCCATGCAATGACTGTGCTCTATATGATGGATAGGTTTCTCTCTCTGATTCACTCCGGTTTCATAAATCGATTCATATCTTGGTGTTGAACATCAACGACCTAATCTTAAGCCGATATCGCGGTATCCAGCAACTTTCCTTTTTTTTTCTCTCCGTGTTTCTGTGCAACTATCCAGTGGCTATGCACATCTCGATCATATTCGTCCATTGAAACAGTGGCACTGTATAGGAGAGCGTTAATCCGTATGATCCACTTTTTGTACCTTGAAAGCTTCCTGAATCATACCAATGATTCACTGCAATAAATACAGTTTCGTTGCCGATTTAGGCATGAAATAAGCGGAATTAATATATGGACATTTGGTTAAAACTTTTTCGAAAATTGTCCAGTGAGCTGTCCGGCCGTGAGCAATCTCGGTGAAAGATATGAATATGACGCTAACTCTCGCCGATGCTTCGATAACCTTATAAATGTTGAAAAATGAGTTCATTGCCCTTTGCTGAATTCATCGTCTAGCGATGTTTCACTATTTACGGAGGATCCCTGTCTGTTTTCTCATCATTTCATGGTCCCCTGATCAGTGAATTTTGTGCTTACGCAAAATTTGCCTCAGAAAGGATTTCAGTAGTCCATTGAATATATTATGGCCCGATTTGGGTTAATGCTGCGTATTTGCTATACGTAATTCAAACAAAGCATTTATTCTGCGCTGTTCTTCGAGAAGCCATCCGATAATTCTCTGAAATATTGAAAGGCTGGGTGAAAAACACGAAAATCTGGGCGCATGAATATCTCTGTGAAATTGTGCAGATAACACGTAGACATGACCTCTATCTTCAGTAGTTATCTGTGCGTTTGGGATTTTTCATTAAGGTTTGAATCTGTGAACTTCTGCAGCGGTTCTCCCAGAAAAATTTACCAACATTTTAAAGAACCTCTTGCGGTGCTTATTGAAGTTTAAAGGTTTTTGCAGTCCCCCTCATGGTGATGGCGGTCGTACGCTGTTTGCAGCGCATAATAGCTCGCCCATAAAAAATGGAACTGAGCCATGACCTTTTTCTGCTCCTGCATAAATGCAATCGTTGCGCATTGAGTTATCCTAAGCTGCCTAGCTTCGATGTGCACTTATTTGTTGCCGCTGTGGTGCTAACCTCATAAAATAGCAACTCTCTTGTTTTTGCAAACACTGAAGCAATGTTTTCTAAATTTTACGCACTACTATATTGAAATCTTGTGGCTTTAAAGGTTAGCATTCAAGAGAACATATTTTGCAAAGCACTAACTTCTAATAGCTTTTCTAAGTTTATCACCAGTTTAAGGACATATCCGTATGGCTCCGTCTTACGAAACAGTAGCAACTAATGCGGTGCCACATCGTTGGTCGTTGAAACTTTAGAGCAAAAATTTGATGCACTAATTTGCTAGCTTGAAATACACATAACACTTTTTTTGCCATCAACTTCCACTACGACTGCTGTTCTGATCGGCTGGTTCGAAGTGAGTGAGGGGCGAAAAGAGGAGGAGTTGGAGAATTTCATGATAGCCCTTTAATGTCGCTTCGATGAGTATTTGTAATAAATTGCAAGATGCAGGAAAACATTCCCATTCTATTCTTATGGCCTCTAATATCCTATTCCTGTAGCTAGAAGCGATCCTATAATAAATTTCAGGATCGTTCTCTTTCAGCCGCTTAGCCACAGAACACCCAGGTTAATAGCTAATAAAATTGAGATTTCTTTCACGTCATATTCGATGGGATTTGAGTGCCCAACACTGAAACAGCTTTACGCGCATTGGCAAAACCAACTGTTTTATGTGATTGATGTTTTTCATCGACGATCTTTTTGATAACTTTTTTGCTTCTGAAAATCTACGTGTGCACTCAACTAGACCGTGGTGTATGTTAGTGAAGCTTCATCGCAGCATTTGCGCTTTCAGTATATATATATATATATATATATATATATATATATATATATATATATATATATATATATATATATATATATATATATATATATATATATATATATATATATATATATATATATATATATATATATATATTAATATATATATGTTTCGCGTCGTTCTCTTTATTTTCCTGGTGTGTAAACAGGCAGTATTTCTTGATAGAGTAGTGATGGCACTTCTTCGTGGAAATATAACAGTTTAGATTTGACCATTTCAGAAATAGTTTTCAAAGATGACTCGGTAGGAAATTTATCTCTAATTGAGAACCTTGCAAAGCGCATCTTTTGCATATATAATTGTATGGAGAAATCGATGAAACTCTTTTGAAGATCCTTCATTGCACTCAAGCACGGATCGCAGCATAGCGACATAGCGATTTTGTTGCTGACCGTTTTGAGAGTTGACTAGGCAGCACTATGCTGAGAAATCAAGAAAGTTCGACAATTTTGCGCTCTTTGCATGTTATGATCTTACGGCGACTAAAGTCCAATGAGGTCGTGAACAGGTTCACTTTACTGTTTCAAAACCTGGAGTAAATAGCTCATAGATTCGGCTAATTGCTTCTCAAGTCAATTAATACGCAACCTCTTCGCATAGTATATTCTGCACGCAAATTTTCTTCAGTCATTTTTAAATGGTCGACTGAATTGATCCTTCGGTGAAGAGATGAGACTTATAAAACCAAATGTAATTCGAAAGCAATTTAAAAAGTTTTATTAATTAAGCACTTACTGCATTCACCGAATTAAGCATCTCCAATTAAGTGTTCACTTTAATGAACTTTTGAGAATTTGAGTTTGCAAAAGAATATCATCATGACAACGTAGAGTCTGTGTGCGGGCACATCTTTGTGTGTCTGTGTATTTGGTGGCATAAAATTCGAATTCATTCAAGTTGATACTGCATATTTAGTAGATCTAAAACAGAGCATGTGTGCAAAGCCTGCATCCGTAACCATTTATGTGTTTAGGTGGTCCTTCTGGTGTACATAAGTGTTTTTTTTGTTCGTATGCGCGTCTCGCTCCATAATGAGTTAATGATTTCTTTTTGGCTTTATGAATCTCAGTGCAAAAATGATCGGCTGTCAATAAACTCATTGTAATTAATTCCCCCATTTGCAATCTATTGCGTAATGCAATTTTCAATAGGAACGCTGTAAAACTTGAAAGGAACAGATTTTTGTGATTTTTTTTTTGAAAAGAATTTAGCCCTTTATGCCTTGTAATTGAAATTTTCATATATATATATATATATATATATATATATATATATATATATATATATATATATATATATATATATATATATATATATATATATACTACTCGTACTCATTATCTAAATTGTTTAGATGCGCAACAGAAACGAATTTTATCACTGAAATGCACATATTAGGCAATTTCACTTCTACGAATTTTTCCATAATCACATATTGGAGATGCTATGTTTGCATGTACATTTCGAAGAATACACAAATCGAGTTTTGAATATTTCGATCTTTGCGTTGAATATTTTCTACAATTTAGAGTCAAAATACTGCACACAATTGCTCTCGATGAACTTTTGCGTCATTCTTCACGCATGATACGACAGCATTTATCAAATATTTTATGCCATTTTTTGTGCATGTTATCGATCAACGTTTGATATATGGTTGCAGCTTCGTTAACGATTTTTTGCTTGTTGAAAAATGTTGATGCACACATCGATCGCTTACATGAATTGTAAAATGCGCATATTGTGAGAGCATCTGTGACAGATTTTCCATGCTTTTTCATGTTCTTTGCATAGACAACTATTTGACATTGACGATTTTTTTTGAGAGATCAACATGCCTCACAAACAACTTCCTAATGTGACAATTTTCATTTACATGTCTTTCAGGTATATTCTAGCAGAAATTCAGAGGTTCTTATTTTTTTGTGAAGCGCTCACCGTTAAAAAAATTTTTAAAGCAAGGATACTGAGTGCATTTTGTGGATTTTGGAAGAATTCTGTGTAGTTCACACCACACATGAGACAAAACTGGGAATTCATCCTGTGGAAAATATATCAGTGGTTCATAACAGCCTAGAATTAGGGCGAGGCGCCGCATGCATATATGATTCATAACATACAGCGCCAGACGTGTAGTACACTGAGGAGGCACATGACAGCCACATGCAAACTTAATTAACGAGCAACTTATAAGTGAAAAATTGCATTTTGCAATGTAAATTTGCGAATTTATCGGCGAAAATTCCTTTTCCATATTGCATCACTTCATAGCTGACCAGCCGCTCTTTCACTCACAATGTTTTTTTTGCATCTTCTCTCTTTTTTGTATTCTGCAAAAAAACTTCATGAAAGCTCAGCATTTCATTCCACTCGTATGTTTTGATCTCGAAATAAAAATTGAATCCGACAAACATTTCCATTCCGCACCGTTGGTTTCTAAACTGAGAAAATTTTCTCTCAATAAAGCCTATTTTATAAAAGTTTTCAGCGCATTATTTTAACTCTTGTAAGGTTAACAGGTAATGCAAAATTTCAAATGGTTCTATCGTTTGGGTTTTTGCTTCCATAAATCTACACCATTGCGGTTGAATTGGTAATTGCTACACGAAAGACACTTCGATTGTCTGAGTATTACCATAAACGTCGAAAATCACGCATTTCTTAACGTAATATACTAGCTGTCATGAAATTTGTTCTTGAGAGATAAAATGAGGAGCAATTTCTTCCATGGCATCTGCCAACACGCTATTTTATCAACGCATCGTAAGTTCCAAAACTTCATAACTTTTGCTTGAATGAAGTAGATTTCCATAAAACTTGGCTCTTACGCAGTAAATCGAGATATGCTAATGTTTAAGAATTATGGCAGCATTTTGAATCCCGTCCCAAAATTTCGAAAATCTACAAAATTGCAGACTTCACGATCGTTGATAAATTTACTAGAGATGGCGAAACCTTGTCATTGAGGGTTATGTTGTGGACATCGAATATTAGCTGAATCTACACAGCACCTCTTTCGATCTGGAGCAACAATTGTTCTTAAGTTGCACTTCTAATTCCGCTTCTTCGAGTGCCATACTCAGTCTTTTATTACTAATTCGCAAAAAGCACAAATCGTGCCTCAATGCTTACGGGTGCCGATTGCTGCGCTCAGCCCATTGACCATGCGGCTTTTGCCACGTGGTGATTCTAAAAAGCGCGCAACTTTCTTCAGTTAAATAGTCTTTGGTTTGTCTGGCGTTTAATTTCAGTTTTTTTTTTTGTATGAATCATCGAGTTATAGTTTGATTTTGAGTCGCGTGAAAATACACTAATCTAATCTGTTTGGTAATTGTTACTTTCACATCCAAAAAGAATTTATCGTATATTCAATCGTTTCCGATATCGTTTCTGACGTTCATTCATATTAACCGTAAGCTTGAGACTAATTTTCAATTTAAAGTGTGTCCTACACTATACATTGTCTTTAAGCTTTACATGCCGGTTAATTGTATCGCGAAATGAGTCGATCAGAAAACGATCAAGCTATATAATCTGCAGCAACATCATCTTTTGACTTTTGTCAAGCTATAATCTGTATCTTTTGATCATTCATTTTGTATCTTCTGATCATCATCTTTTGATCATTCATTTTAGCCAAGCTATATATAATCTGTACCAACATCACCTTTTGACTTCATTCCAATGCGCTTCAAGAAGAATTACTTGTGGAAGTTAGTCTTTGCTCGGAGAAGCTTTTAAATGATCGGTCGTCCAATTTTTAACGAAGATCGTTCGGTTTTTTGTGAGGGCCCTGAAAGAAGTGCCACTAAAAAGAGTTCTCCTATGCGAAGGATGAGGAGAAGAAGTGAACGCTATAAGAACAAGTTGGTATTTTCGTATGCATTAGGAAGTTTGGCAAAACGCACAAGGATATCTATCCATCCTGAAGTGCTGTTTTTATTCAATTTGAGCTTAGGAGCTTACTGCATCCAAAAAAAATCTAATAATAGATCACTGTGCCTATTTTTGCAATATTTGGGCTTCCGTAAAGCTCCAAAAAATTTGGCAAGCCTCATTTTTTTCCCAAGTTTGTGGCTTGATGATTTTTATCATAAATTTGCCATGTCTAGCACTTTTTGTTGAGAATTTATGCATCCATTTCCAAAATTTTGTGAAGATATGATTAACGATCGTTTTTTATATAGAAGAGCCTGCGTTTCATCGATATCGCTATAGGGAATTCTCCTCACTAATAAAATCGATGCAAAACAATTTAAAATTTTATGAGTTTTCGCCAATTTTTTCCCACATGTTCTATGCGGAACCTTCGCAAACGCTGAAATTTTCAATTTTTGCAAGCATGAATGAAAAGAAACAAGAATTTCAATGCGAAGCCATCTCCTAAAAATTATGAAAACTGCTGCTATCTGTTTCATTGGGAGAAGAGAATTGGGAAATGTTCGCCTATACATGATTTCTGTCCTGTTCGTTTCAACGAAGGAGCTGATCTCTACAAAGCCGCAGGGCTTCGTTGTGCAAATGATAAACGCTTGTGAATGAAATCTGCCATAAACACGATGAGCTGATGGATTTATTAGGTTTTTTTGAAGTAGAGAGTAAAGATCTGAATGCAAATGGCACTACAGCCTTTGACGAGGATTTCGATCACGATTCCGGTTGTGATTAAACAAATGGCCCAATAGGACTTCGCAACGGAATCAGAAACGCACTTCGTCCATTTTATGCATGATTTTGAAAACATGCCGATCAGCTAGAGAACAAAAACCTTAACGCAGCACATGTTTTCAGAACAAACACTAAGATGCTGCAGCACGGAGATGCACAACAATTCTTTTTGATGGATCTCGTTTACGCAACAAGCCAACCGCATCTACATTAAAACACGAATTTTCCCTTTCTTATGCTAAATGGGGTTTTCCAACATAAAAATCTCTCAAGCTAACTTCTATATCTACGTATGCAGAAGTATGAGTTGTGCGTCCGCCTTTGCGGTGCCTCCAGCTCGAGAGCAAGTACACTTGAGGATATGGGATGTAGTGGTTACAATCTGAAGCGTAGAATAATCCCCCTGCATCACCTTTCAAACCGACGCATCAACTTCTTAAAAGGTCATGAGCACTTCATCGTTCATGGAAGGCTGCATGAGTGTGGCATTTTATACTGGTCAGGCATGAAAACAAACGAATCCTTTGTAGAATGAATGTGTATATAAAGGCTGAATTCAGTAGAAGTATTATCGCGCAAGCTTTGTCACTGTACCGGTTGAGCGCGATCGCAAAAGCACATATTGCGCAAGCTGTTCAAGTGCTTCCTTATTGCGCAAATGTTTCTCTATTGCCTTAATTCGCGAATAAATTTTGTTTAAGCATCCCCTTCTCATATTTACTTCGCTTTCTAAGTTGCTTATAAGCCAGTTATGGGATGTTTTTGAATCATGCAAATACGTGTTGTATGCAATTTTATTTACACTATTCATTTCCATGATGCTATAACGATTGTCTTAATGAAAAACTTCTGAATATATGAACGTTTTTGATCGTGAGCGCATTTGTTCTCAATCTGATGATACTATTTAATGACGAAATATTGTGGTTGCGGTTTTCATTGCAGAAACTATTTTTGAGCTCACTGCTAATAAAAAAAATAGCGATTATGCGTATCGCCCCGTATATTTATGTGCTCATGAAAATCTTTCATAATTTCTAAGCGTTCTCAGCTAATTTCGTTTTTTATTTGTTTATATCTTATCAGAATACATGGTCTCCGATCTCCTAGAAACTACCTGTCAGTTTAATCATTAACCGAAATGTTAGGATATCAATCGCGGATGTTAGGATATCAACCTGCCAGGATGTAAACTGTTCAGAGGTGATTCATTCTAACCGCTTTTTTGTTGTTTATTATCGGATAAATTTGCTGTATACGTGATCCTATCGGATAAACTTGTGATATGTATACGTGCTGTATACGTGTATACGTGAGTAATCCTCGAACGGCTGTAAGATGAAAAAGAGTGCCTATCTCGACGAGTTATCGAAATTCCTTTTTTGTCACCTTTGCGTAGTCCAGCTTGGTAAGCAGCACTTTGATTTGCGAGTGGTAATTCATCTATCTACACATCTCTATCAACCTTCTAAACGCTAGCAAAAATCTGTTTCCAAGTCATAAAACACTGAGCTGAAGGGGACTGTACTCACATTTTGAAATACGGTTTGCTTCCGACCGCTTTTGCTTCCGAGTATGCCTCTGGAGAACCCTAATTGTCCTCGTCCATGCGAAGATGGTGATCTTCCTATGAACCGCAGAAGACGATGTGGACCAGTTGTAGACTTCTCTGAGATCACAAAACTGCGGAACGCCGGTGTTACCCCTGCGCCATCTTGCGCGTTCCCGACCAACTTTTTCATCAAAGGGTGCATAGGGGTGCTACGTTATTAGGAATTTGATGGCGGTCAATGCTCGAAGCAAAATTTGAACGTTTCAGTCGAAGCAGTCATTGTTAGCATGTTCAATAGCCTTCTATTCATGGGACATTTTTTGTGATCCTGAGACGCTTTATGTTTGCTCGTGAACCCGTTCAGTTATTTGACATAAGATTTCATGAAACTTTTTTAAACACTCTATTCATTAGACTACTGTGTTGGTGATGACATTCATACTTCAACAAATGCATCTCTCCTAGCGATTTCGAGTACGAAAATAAAGAGAACTCAAAAGGTTCATTTGAATGTTTTATTGCCAGAGCGTCCTAATTGTCAAGTTTTTGATAGTGATCACAGCGAGAAGCATTTTCCCTAATAGATGCCTAATTATGTCGCGATCGTCGAGTCGATGTTGCGTCGCTGCATCAAATGGTTTTTCGTTCCATTTTTCCTCCAAACATTCGCAAAACATTCGAATCGCTTAGAAACGCTGCCGTCGTTAGATACAATGATTGCCGCACTCTCCTCTCAAAATCTTTCGTATTCAAAGTAAGTTTTCGTTCTATTCTTAGATATTCATTAACCACTGCAATGTAACTAATGTAATTAATCGAATTCCAATCGCTTCCCATAATCGCATTCACAGTAAATTTCCCTTATATTTTATAAATCCCATTAAATCATTGAACTCAACGAGTTCACCATGCAACGAAATTCAACCACATGAAATTATGCTCTTATTCAAGTTTTTAATGCAGTTTCATTGCAATGAATCTTACGCTTGAGCGAAGTTCAGCTGAGTACCTTTCCAACTCATTGGTTAGACGAAACAATTTTTGCTTGACAACGAAACGAACTCTGTTCAAACGATAGAAATAATCGAAAGGCTCGTTCTTAGTGGCAAGTTTAGTTACTCTAAAATGAGCTAGCTGGTCTTCATGTCCCCCCCCCCCAATTTTGTTGCTTACATATTTCTTTTTGGTGCACTTTGTTCAGCGACTGAATAATTGCCGAGAAGATTTCGGCCTTTCCTCTTATAGCATCAATGAATTTGATTGGCGAAAAAACTGATTGTGATGCATATGGTGCTTATAAACGTATGGATGTGACTTATAAACACGATACGATATCATAAATTGTAAAACATGACTATTTTAGGCTGTAAATGTCCTAAAGAGTGAGAAGTATATTCAGCGTGCATGTGAATAACTTCCGTAAATAAAAACGAGGCTATTTCAGCCTTCATATTCCAACACTGAATTGTCACTTGCATTTTGCATTGTTAGACTTTTGTCACATAGCACTATATGAGTTCATCCGTCCTTTTCATAAGCAATGAAAAAAAGATCGTCCGTTTATGAGATCTCGCCAATGTTCCATTAAAACCTAACGCACAAGCAAGCTATGTTCGAATTGCATCTTGCCGAATGTTTTCTACTGGTAATTAGAGCTCAAATTACACCATTTGAAGTGTTAATATTGAAGTTTGCTGAATCTAATTGAGTTCATCATTCCTTCCTTGTTAAGCGAGAATAACCATTCAATAATCGACATACTTCTCTAGGCGATGCTAATATTGCGATAGCACTGTTTTAGTTCCGGAAAAAAAAACCATGTAAATCTTTTAAGCGAACGTAATCATCGCTCGTGTCACTCTAGTGGGCATTGATTTAGAAAATCGATGAATAGCAACAGAAATGAGCTTTGTCACTTCTCAGAGATATTTTTGTCTTTGTCACCTTTGCGATTTGAACGACCACAGCTGACGAAATAAGAGAATTTTGAGAAACCTTCGAAGGCCATGTAACAGAGTTGTTTAATGGGATGTAAATAAGACGTTCTTTTCTATACGAAACTGTACTGCATCTAGCATCGCTTTGAATACATCGTCCGGTGTGTAATTTAGCAAGATTACCTCTCATTAGAGCTATACAAGAACATTAAACCATAGACAGGCATAGTCGTCGGCTGCCAATGTGTTGCGATCATCTTCATGGTTTTAAATCACAGATCTGTTTTCGTCTATGTAGTACCACTGCGGTTTGCACCATTACATTAATGTGTATATTTGAAGCAACAAGTAAAGATGTTTTACAACTTTAGAGACACCGCATCGTGCTTATTTACAATCTCTATGTTAACGACTTGCTTGCTGCTGTTTATCATTAGCAAGAAATGTGGGATATGAGCCAGAAGGGCAATCATGATATCCGCTGTCTCATTTTAGCCACCAAAGCGGTCCTATAGGTTAAAAATATGTAGTGTGTACGCAAAAATTTGTTTCACGTATCAATTGATATCATCACATACACGGTTTTTTGCAAAGTTCTCCTTTTCTTGTAAACCGATTGATAAAATGAATAACCAACTGATGTAAAATCTCATGGGACTTTTTGTTCACCATCGAATGCCTGTAACACTTTTTGATTTGTATAAATCTGTGTAGAAAATGGAGCAGGTATTCTCGTCGTAATTTTGAACATGTGATTCAAATTTCCTGTTGGTACCTTAAAGGGTTCTCGATTCCCAGCGATCGAGCAGCTTAGGTCCTTCTCGAATCCTACTAATAAGTAGGCAAGCGGATAGATACGCAAAAATACGTGTAGACATGGCGTCATTTTGGTATGGTTTTTAAAGCAAATTTTTCAAAACGCATAACTAGTACATTACGATTCTCCTCGCCGCGAGTTCCCTCAAAGATCGAACATGGTTCTGATGCTCATGAACAGCCGGACGTCATCCCACATTAGTTGCTATCCTTTGAGTCACAATACTGCCTTGGCCAAAGATAATTGCTGGAGAGGTGAGGGGAGAGGGAGGAGAAGGAGGGGGAAGGCTGCACTGCATTTACAATGTTACTGCGTTCCTGCACAAGTGGGAAGCTTTTCCCGATACAATAACAGGTTTTTCTTTGAATTTTTACCCTATCGCTAAGGGAACATAGAAACCGCCGACAGTTTCGGCACTGATTGAAAGGCACCCACCCACCTAAACTGTGGGATTCAAGATTTTCCTCCACTACCAATTTGGCCCTATGTGCGCATTCCCGCAACTGATACCACCTCCCTTCCCTTCTCCCCTCCCCCCCACCCCCCAACGCCCGCTTTCAGTCGCCCTCGGTAATCTTGGCTACACAGCTCCCTAGCCGGGCAAGCCCATAGTATCCTTCTATTCTTGTCCAAATGAGTATTTATGATAGAAGCATAAAAGGTTCGTCTCAGATGAGAGTCTCAGTTCTCAGTTCAAACTAAACCAACTGAGAGACTGAAGCACTTTGAGGTGCACTAGCCAGCAACATCATAGCTTCAGTATGCAGTGTTCATTGCTTCAGCTAATCAGTTGACATGAATCACACTCAGCGTCCCCCATTGCGAAGTTGGAGTCTACATGCTGAGAGTGCTCACAAGTTGGAGCGCTTCACTGCACGATTGGTCCATCAATGAAGCTGTTTACAAGTGAGTATTTCTTTTATGTCGTTTACCAACAAGTTTCACATCTTCATATTCCTCCAGCATTGAATTGCTTCGCCATCGTTTTTGGTCACCCGCTCCCCAACGACAAGGGTCAGTGGAGGGAGAGAAGAAGAGGCGAACGAAAAATGGGATAGGTAGAAGCGATTCTATGTATCTTTTGGAGGAATGTTCAACAGTATAAAGCAAGTGGTTGGGAACACTCTGCCACTAAACATTTTCAAAAGTAAAGCGGATGAAAGAAATAGCTGGA
This sequence comes from Ascaris suum, assembly GCA_013433145.1. Lineage (NCBI taxonomy): Eukaryota > Metazoa > Nematoda > Chromadorea > Rhabditida > Ascarididae > Ascaris > Ascaris suum. Next base: position 10,158,262 of record CM024174.1, read on the forward strand.
TATTTTATTCACCGAAGGAATTCTTTCGATAAAGGACAGCTCTATTGCATTAACAACAATTGTAAGAATAGATTGTTATCAAAGAGGGCAGGCAAGAAAAGAAGTTTGGGGTGAGGGTGTGGGGATATGGAAAGGTAAGGGAATATCTCCATATAAGTGCAGTGATAGGTTGGCAGTATTCAATGCATCTGGCTGTTTCTGCTTTGCGTTCCTTCAGCATTCTGCTGACCGATGTGCTTCTGCAAATTTCCCACCTCAAGGTGAAGGGTAATTGTACTTGGCGCTAAACAAAGTACGCTAAAGCTTGAGACGAGTGAATCTATAAATCGGTGCTATGCGCATAACATTCACATTGATGAAGAGTGGTGCTGAGAGTGGTGGTGAAAAATCACATATCCATAAAAATAGCCGCATTCCTGGAATATTGCTTAGATGACAAGGTTCCGTAGATAAGCGCGAAATGATTTTTCTGTTCTTTGGTTTATTCACGATATGAGATGATTTTTACAGTTTTGCTTTATATTTGCCTGCGTTTTTAGAAGAGAGGAGAGGCCGTTTTCAGGCGGGAGAGTGTTTGCTGTGGAAGGAGAGTTTTTTTCCGAAGCAGTGTGTACTTTCCAAAATTTTCCGAAGCGTAGTACCACAACGTCAGTTTTGAAACGGAGAAAAACAAGCCCATTTTTAAAATTTTACAAATATAGGAGCCAAGGGACCATTGAAAATGTTTCTTTTTTCTTTTTTTTTTCTTTTTTCTTCGGAATTTTTGCAGCAGAAAGTTCTTCAAGAGCGATGGCTCTGCTCAGATAAGGTTTCAACTGAAATTCTGCTGTATTGTCACTACAGAAAATTTTTTTCTGGATTCAGTTTTCAGAATAGTCGATTTTCACCATATATCCCAAAAATTTGCACAATGAGAAATTCTCTCGCTCATTCACAAGCTGTCTGTTTCATCAGCTTTTTTTTCTAGGCCAGTATCTATTGAATGAGCACATTCATCAAGTTTGTTGGAAAACCGCGTAACCTCGGCGCGACAGTTGATCATTTAGCATCATACGTAAGTCATCAACGAACGCGAGCTCAAATGCCTGCAAGTGCCTTAGACCTCTGTTGTAGGATCTTCTAGCTTAATCTTTCCTCTCATAGGAGGTAAATTGTGAACATTCTTTGTTTTCTTTCGACGGTCTCCATCATATATATGAGCAGAAAACCGGCTGGTTATCCCCTATATTTTACAAAATAAAGTTCTTATTAGCAATTGCTAATGTTGCTTTATTTAGTCGAAGCAGCTGCATGTGGTACCGCATTCTTTGTTGTAAATAATTTCATGCACCAATCGCGCAGCATTCTGTTGCCACTAAAAAAACAATCAATTATATCGCATTGTTCAAATGATTTCTCACATCACCTTCATATTTGTATAAGCGCGAATATATTTGCAGATGCTAAGCTTTCCTTTATAGGTTATCATTTGAAAATTACGGCATTTTCGATATGAAAGCAATTCCTAAAGACCGTTTATCATAAAGGATATAGGTATGAGAATAATTCGATGCAATGTGTTATCTAGGGCTGAAAGATGAGAATGACCTAATCGAGTGCAAATTAAATTGCATTTCGTCCATCCTTTCGGTGTTGTGCAAGATCTTCATGTTTAGCTAAAACAGCTAATGTTTAGCTGTTGTAAATTTTACTAATAAGAACACTTTCGCTTTCAAAGGTACCATAAAAAATCTTCTCAAAATCAGTTCGTTTGCATTAATTCATTTCTATTCTCGTTTAATTTATACGTGAAAGGGGCACTGTTGAAAGCCATTTTTCTTTAATATTTTGATGACGAAATCGTTTGGAAAAAATGCGAACTTTTTACTACGTAACGATTGCAATACTTCGCGTCAGATGCGCAAAAACTGCATACGCCTTATGGAAACATGACATTTGGGAGTTTCCAGTACAATTCTTCGCTTCCTCGTCGATTTTTCTTTTCAAGAAAAAAAAATCTTTTTTTTGCTATATGCATTTGAGAAAATCGGCTGAGAATATGCTTACACTTTTATCTTTTAAAGCGAACTCCTTACGAATCACTCTCATGGGATAAATTTAGATATCTGTGTGAAGTGCAACAATAATTCATGCTTCTTTTATCATTCGCCTGTTTAAAATTGCATTTGCTTGCCGGTTTGCGCCTTCATAGATTTGCCTCAAGCTATTTTCTCATTCATATTATTTCTTGTGGAATTTTGTAAACGTTTTCAATTGATGAAATGCGCTCAAAAATTTGCGGCATTTTTATTCGAACGAATGAAATACAACGGATATAAAATGAAATGCCTCTTTTTCTGATATGCTAGCAAAGCACCGCAGGTTTCTTAGGCAGCACTTTTGATTATACTAAGAGTTTTTCTCGCACAATCCATTGCCAGGCCAATACGACTAGCCGATCATATTATTAGCGGTTTGTGCTTGAAGGGCGTTTGCTTCACTGCTTTGATGCTGCCGATTGCGTGTTCGCCAGCATTTAATAACTGAAGTCAAGGTGAGCATTGGACGTCACATTTTGGGCACTTTGGGCACATGGAAATTGCGCATTGGATTACACTTGAAAGGATGAAATATAGCTTGTATTTTCTATTAGTTCCCAATTCGTAATTGGTTCACTTGGTAAATTCTGCAAGGAAATGAACGCTTATTTTAAATTATTCATTTTTGGAAACCATATGCAACTACTTAGAGAGATATACCGATTTGAAAGAATTTCTTATGATGATCGGTCATCTCGCAATTCAAAGATCAGCCGCCATCTCTAGCGTGTTCTTCACTCGTTAATCTTTTTCCATTTTATGACCAGTGAGGAACTATTTTGAACTAGAGTGCATATTTCAAAAATGTGCTACTCTCAGCAAAACGAAAGCGCAAGGCTGATATTATGCATGCGTGGATCAACAAACACAAACAAAATATTATACGTAATAAGCGAAGGTGATGCGAGACTGATATGAAGCTTCTTCTCCGATGAAAACCTCTAGCTGTCTAGTGGCATATTTCATTGCTAATAGCGGTGACGTATCTTGTCATTACCGATACGCTTGCAATGTGCACATAGACAAGAGGAATTTAAACTGCTATTTCAAGTGAATGGAAAAGTTTAAATTTCATTTCTCGTGATAAGCTTAAAGTAGTTGCGAAATTTTGCTGCCGAATTCGACGCTAGTTTACAGTGGACCAATTGAGTGTATTCAACTCTGCATTTGAATTTGGCACGTTAAACGTAATGACCTAACTTTCGCATTTCTTCGTTCCAGGACGTACATTAAAATGCAGATATTTCAGGAAATACATTGTTATAGGATAAACGAAAAGTTGAAGCTGTTAAGTGGAACATGTCAACACGTTGAATTTAAAAGCTGTGGCCAAACATGCTCAACCGTGTACGCAGTAAAACCTGTTGCCCTGCAGTGTGCTCATGAGAAGCACCCATATGCCAACGTTATAAAATGGCTGTAATAACTAAGAAATTAAATGATGTTATGAGTATGGCAGGCGCACGTGTATGTAACGTGGTGCAATACGCGGTGCCTACACAAATGCGTTGCACCTTTCCCATGCACAGTATGCTTTAAGTTTCCCTTTATATCTTTGTTTTCCCTTCGTTGAGTCTTATGCATATGACATTAGATTCATATTTTTGGCTAAGAGAAGGTTCGGGTGTCATAGTAATTAGTCGTGCATTTTGGTATGCATGCATATGTGTAAGTCCGTCCACTGTGATGTGTTCTTATGCCTGTGTGGAATGCATATGCTGTGCTTGTTTCTCTGCGACGCTTGAGAAACACCTCTGATCTCTTGTGATGATTCACTTTCCTTCCAAGATAAACTTGTGTTTCTAAATTGCTGATAGCGTTTGAAGATAACAGCTTCTTTAAACTTTTAAAAAAACCTGAAATCGTAAATGTCTTAAGTAATTTGAACTGAAAAGATCGAATGAATTAAACTATTGATTGTGCTTCTGGAAAGTAATCACATGGGATAAAATGTTAGCGCAGCGGATGTAAAACCATATCCGTTTTTGCATATCCGTTCACTGCAATAATCAATTTTGCGACAATAGGCGATAAGTTTTTCGCAATAATACATCATCCATTTTGAGTAATCCGATTTGCTCGTGCAAAACTACGAAAAAAATGTTTTCGGTACGTGATGGGGACAATTTCCTTCAAAGTTGAAGCATGAACCTGATAATCCTATGTGCAGGTTTTGCCTTTAAAAATTTGACAACCGTCGAGATGAAGCATTCACACAAAAAACGAGATGCGCACATACACTCACTCACATACCTCAGCACGGTGATCGCCATAACACGCTAATTAAATAATGCGCAAAAGCACGGTTAGGATCTAGGGACACCAATCCGTTATTGGTGGAAGGGGAAGAAGGAAGCGTGAGATAGGGAAATGTACGCATATCATATCTTTCCGCCAGTCATATCTCTTCTTTGCTTTATCGTCCGACTAAACTGGTCTTCTTGCCCTTTTTCCCGTTACATTAATTCATAGCACAGGATTTTCTTGATCGTCAGGAACGGGAAACATGATTTTTACGATGTATGAAAACATCTTGCAAACAAATGCGTAGGGGTGAGTTGCAGCGTTTTTGCCGACAATAAACAACCGACTCGGTTGTACCAAAGCGAAATCCTCACTTCCTTTCGGAAACAAACTGGTGAAGGGCCACTCGGTCTCCCTATCGATAGGAGACGATGGGAGACGTTCTCCTTCCTCTGTGAACCTTTGTTTTAACGTTGTTTTGAGGAACGCTTGCCAAATCAGCTTATTTCAAACAAGAATTTTTAGCTTCTTTTTCTCTTTTTATATAGTATCCTTCAAACGACGTTTTTCTTTCCGTAGGTCATGAAAGCAGTATCTGCCTATCGAATAATTACAAGATCACATCATATCAAGTCACAGTTTTATGGCCTCTGGAAATTTTGCATTTGCAGCGTATATTATAGTGACATTGTTTCTTGTCCAAATACCATTTGCCAACCTGTGTCTGTTTAACGAGAAGATGCGATTAGGGATCCACTGAAGCCACATCTGCTAAATTGATGGATCTAATATTCATCGTCCGGACAGGAAAGATGATATCGTTGTGTTCTGCTGGAAGAGGGCCAGATTGTTGTCGGAAGCAGTTGTCTACCGTGTATCATCAGTTTCGCTGTGTTTGACAGAAGTCCACGCTGTTGCACTTCGCGGCCTTTAGTCCAGTGACCAGGCACCAAGTGCTAACGTTGCATTCCGCGTTAGCAGCCAGATTTTCGTATCACTTGTTACCTCATTACTGACGGCAATGACACAGTATTTGTTCGCCGGCCTCATACATCACCTAAAATTCAAAGGATATCTGGAGCTGTCGCAAATACCGGCCATCGGATCAACCGTGTAAGCAACGGCCGCCCCGATGTTCGGAAAAAAAAATAGATTTGAGTTGTTTTATCTCCGAAATGCAGCGACCCAGTTTCTTTGTTCACAAAAAGTTGCCGCGCGTGCATGTCGTGACACGTGTGGAACTTGCAGCTTAAATTAGGCGGACAAATTGAAGCGTTCCGCTTGAAACCACAAATTTGCTATAACAGCTGTGTGCAAATACGGAGAGGATGTCGCAGTGGCGATGCAGATTTTCCTCTCGGGATTACAATTAGTGGCAGTTCCGCTCAAAAGGTCTGAAGTTTACTGGATATAACAATGAGATGAGACAGGGGAAGAATTAAATTGATAGGCAAACGAGCGAAGTCACGGCAAAATCGACAGATGGCGGCAAGAATGGTGTAAGGAAAAGAATACGAGGTGAAACATGCAGAAGATGAGATATGACAAGCAGCATCAAGGTCTCGGTGACTTCAGTAAGGCTTATTGATTCAATGTTGGTCTTTTTTAGATCATCATTCGTTTTTAGCATCTCCAAATATTTTCACTCCTATCACTCTAGATTGCTCCTCTTTAATGCCCCATTCTGAGAGGGGTTTTGATTTTTCCGATTTCTTGGGAAGCTCTCTTCCGCTTGTTTGTTTGTCGCTCTCCTGCAATTTTTAATTTTCATAACTGCGTATTTCACAACCAACTTCAATAATTAGCAAATAAAAAATCGTTCGCAAATCGAAAAAAACAATTGCAAATACTCTTGAATATTGCAATCACTAATATATCTTTCTTAATTATATTTACACAAAACCAATTCAAACATTTAGTTGGCACATTCTTCATTTCGATTTTGCAATGAATTTACGATTTTTTTTTCGTTTTTTTTTTCGATTTGCTATTTGATTCTTCAAAGTTTTTAATGGCTACATGAATTATAATTAATTAACTCATATTTATGTATATGTCAATATCTATATAATGTATGCTATTTATTTGAACTTTATATATTCTTATTTCCCTCGTGCGGATTAACAATTAATTCAACTGCTTTCATCCATGTGCAAAACAACATCGAGAAGTTTCTACTGGTTTTCACCTCCGTAAATTCAGGATAAATTTCGAATCAAATCTATTGGCTTAGCTGCTCTTGTTAAGTTGTAAGGTATTTATGTGTGCCATGTTGTTTTACATTTCGCCTATAAAACGGCAAGAAATGAACAATCATTTATAGAGAATGATCACTGGCGGTTGGCTCATTCGCTTTTTTTTATACGATGTATGCCACTTTGTTCTTGAAGTCTTGTATCTACCACATGTTGGTATTCGTCAATGGCTCCAAAGTATTTCCCTTTTTTTACTCGATGCAATAACTGGATTAATTCACTAGCGGATCTTTCCTAAATTCTACAACTTTACAACCAAAGCCAAACTATACTGACAATATTAACTGCAAAAAAAAACAAATCCCACAGGGAAGCGCGAGTGGTAATGCGCTTAGAGTATAGGCACAGTATTCACACCCAAAAAAAAACCCGAAAAGCAAACAACTATAATAGTGATCTTTTTGTGCACATCGCACCTGTTAGCAGCCGTCAATCTAAAGTCGGGTCTCCGAAGAGATGATCAACGAGTATTTGAAATGTGGTTTGAATCATGTCTTCTCCTTCAAGCACTTATAATTAATCATGGCGATCTTCTATCATATAAAAAGAATTCAGCAAATATTTTCTTGCGTTTCTTACATAAACTAATTTCATCTTTGCATTTCTACGCGATTGCCACATAAAACAAGCCGAAAAGTGAGAGCATGTAAAAACATTGCCAATAATATGCGCGATGAGCGCCAACGATTGAGAAATTATTGAATTTTTCTAAAGCGAAGGAAGCAATAGTGTTTTATAAGATTTAGTAACTAGTTTGAGAGCCTTTCTAAATTTCCAGGATACAACTTTGCATCGTTTTTCTTCGTAGTCCTATTCTATCGAGGAATTTCGATTTTCGAAGTAAATGATGGTATTTATTAGATTTGTGATCAAATTAGTATATTTTGGTAAATGCTTCTCTTCTCTAACTTTTATAAATTTTCACCTTAGCAATCCTCCCATTTCCTTCTAATCTTTAATTTTATTTCACGTATTTATTAAGGAGAGGAGAGAGGGAGAAGGCAGTCCTTAAGTTTTTCACTTCATCAGAAGGCTAGAAACTTTACGTGGAAAACTAAAACGATCACTTCGATGAAGTTTGATAAGTCCGCATTAAGGTGATCCCCAAAGGCATATTAATATTTGCAAGTGGATTCTCTTTTGCAACACAGACAGCTTTTTAAAGTGCGCGAAGCGTAAGGTTGGCCGGCATTGCTATTATAAGAGATAATAAACGAAATTATAGGATAAGGGCTATAGGCTTCGTAAGCATATGAAACGACTTATAAAAACACGTAAATTTTTTTCTAAAGGCATTATATGGCATTTATTGAATTTATACGTTATGTGCTCACCAGATGGCAAATTTGCCGATACAATATTCGAATATTCCCTGTGCTGCTGCTCTTTTTAGAGTATATTCAGTTGTTAGAGATTTTCAAATGTTTTTTCCCTTTTCAAATTCGATATTTAATATTCTCCGATTACTCGTTTCCGATCGCAAGCTTCCAGCGCTGAAAAGCGCCCCTTCGTACTTTCAGAAAAGGCGACTATGATCCAATTTCCTGACTCGAATGCCCTAGTATCTATCGCTTCTCCTCTTATTGCAAAAGAGGAATCATTCAATAAGGTTCGCTTCTTTTTTTTTTCTACGGCTACCATAAGCGAGTGAAAAAGCGTCACTTTTTCGCTGGAAATTCCCAATAAAATAAAAAGATAGGTTCGCAATTGCTTTCTTAACCAGTAATGAAGTGATAAACTTCGAAGAAAACGTTCCCTAAGGTAACGAGACGTTCTAGGCTTGATCGTATTTGTGCTAGGAGAAATTTTCAACATGGATCTTTTCTTTAACACAGAACAACATAGGTAAGCAAAGATAAGCAAGCACATGGACACACAGACATAGCCGTTCTTCAGACACAGACGTACCGGCGCACAAATAATTGAGACAGGGGCACGCAGGCGAAGATCCGCACAGACATAGCTACTGCCACATACAGACACACCCCAGCACACGAATAAAGAGAGACACACACAGACCCACACAAGTACACATGGATACATCGATGCATGCAGGTACTAACAGGTGCGACAAATATGCACAGGCACACATCGACACATCCGCACTGAAAATCCGGAAGCGAATGCAGAGGGCCATGCATACAAAGGCACCCCGAAATACTAAGATAAAATGCAGACACATACAGATACTCAAACATTATCTAAGATACGGGTAGCCACATGCAAACACACACCACGTGCGCGCACATGCGCACGGATGGGCATACAGGCACGTGGAAACACATAGACAGTGCTGAGCAGACAAACGGACATACAAGTGCATGATCTCATAAACATAACTGACAGGCACGTATTAACATACACGGAGACATATATGGACACATGTACAGGCACAAACAAAAGAACACGCAGGCGCACCGCAAACCCACGCGCAGACACACACCGACACGTGCAGGCGCAGGTACTCGATCATGCATACACAGATGTGTACAGGCGCGTATACATACACGTCACAGACACAAGGGCACGTGGACGCAGCAGACACAAGCGGCGGACATATCACAAAAATCCATCCATGCCTGCACACATTATTGGTTGTAACTACATCGTCGCATCGAATATTCCTTGCCTCAGCAATGGCAAGAACACGGAGACAAGTATTAATGACCAAATTGAAGCGTAGAAAGGAAATATGGCAATCGTATACGGCAGAAATGTCTATAATAAGGGCATAGCAAATGGAGTCAAGAGAGAACGCATAAAAAAGAATACAGACACAATCGGCATCAATCAATTTTAGAAGACATCCACAGAAAGCGGACCTAGAGAGCACAACAGATTTTTGTATCCCCCATGAATTACTATTAAATTTTTTTATTCTCAATAAAAGTAATTCTGGGGGTCTGATCATTATTTATGAGAATTCAAACGTTCACTGCTTTCCGCTTAGGTTGCAAATTTCCATATTTGACTGGGCATTTGCTTAAGTTGATGCTATATGTATGGACTATAAAAAGTGGAAATCATTATTGTTGAATCGATGTACACTAGATATATGTCTATGATGAGAATATTTAAATGTGTGCAAAACTTTTTTACAAACATCAGTGCTAATATTACCTGAAAGTCTGTCTTTATGTGCTCATAATTTATAAGGGGATGAGTTTAGCATAGAATAAATGCTGCTAAGACAATATTGCGAAATTTACGAGAATTTCAAACATTTTAGTATTTTATTTTCTCCGTTTTTTCTCATCTCACGGTATACATAAATTATTTTTCGATTGCTAATTCTTTATTAGAGAGGCAATTCGTGAATGAAATAGAAATGAATGGCGTAAATGTTGAAAAGCTTCGATCATACCGTGCATTACAATTTTATTTTTCTTGGCTGATCTTTATGGTCCCACTATGGCTAAATTCAATCACTTTCGTTGGCTCCCAAGAGCATTTTAAAATGCTGTTTGCAGCGCCGCCAAATCTGCACCAGATGTCGACTTCAACGAAATATCTCTTGCCTATGCATTTTATGAAGTCAATTTCTTGGTGTTATACGAAATTTGGTTAATACATATATATCATCTTTGTATCGTTGCGTGAATGCATAATACGAATCGCTGCGTTTTTGCAAAAATGTGCTGAGCAGTGATATTGAGAGCAATTTTTCGGCAATAATACGGCAGCAACAAGCTGAGGGTCGAGTCGAATCATGTTTGTTGTCTTTTTATAGGCTCATAATTTCCCTTCAACTCGCTTCCGGATTAATGAATGATGATGCTGTGCAAAGCCTTCTATGCAAGTCTCTAGAGTTGCAAATTTAATATTGTACAGGAAAATTTTTTGCACTAAAGCTGTGACTATTCTTCAGTTTTGCATATCTCTTCTTCCTAATTTCATAAAGTTTCACTCAGTTTGAGAAATAATTGCAGAATTCTTTCGATAATTTTTTTTAAATGAAATGACAAACTCTTCACTCATTCCCCTCAAGAAGTTTGATGCGAGAATCTATTAAGCGGTTAGTGCACTTTAATTCGTCTATCTGTTTTCGCTCATCTGACTAGCTTCACCCAAAATTTTGCCTTTAATTTAACATCTGCGTCACAAAGCTTTTTTTTTCAAGCTTTTCGATACTGTCGTTTACTTCCTCTTATGTTGCCTGCAGAATTCCCTTTAATAAATCAAAAAAAAAGCTTTTAAATAATTTTTTATGAAATATATTTGCATTTTGATTTAGCCGCATTCATTATTCAAAAGACAATATTCTCCTAACTCTGCTTTCATAATAATGCTAAATGAAGACATGGTTATCTTCTCTTTTCTTACTGATTGTTATCATTTAGTTACGGTGTTTCATTGGTTAAAATAACCTAGCGTTTTTGTTAGGCCAAATAGATAACGCGACCAATTCACCGAATCATTTTGCCTCAGAGTATTTTCAGGGCAAACTTTACACATCCCTCTGTATATGCTTACGTCTACGTTAAGCTGAACTGAGTGCATTCGTATATGATTGTATGTGCAGCTCACAAAGTCAGCTATGATGATTTCATCTCAAGAATCTATAAAATGAACAAAGAACCAAGTGAATGAATGCAGCAGCTTTAACACAATGTTTCTTTTCGCAAACTTCACAGCATAATATCGATCGGCGTTATGATAAAACATTCTAACTCGGAATCGAACGAGACGTCATATACACATATGCTCGAAGAGATAATTAGACATGAGAGGATTGAAATAAATGCTGAGATATAGCTGTGCGATAAATTATTCACTGAAAAATTCGACGTTTGACGTCGATCTCGATCGCTAATTGGAAATATGCGAAGAAAGTAAACGTTCACAAAGATATGAACGCATTGGCTTAAACAATGATGCAGCAACAAAGATTATTCATAAATGCATTAAAGAACTTTGCTATATCGATATAACTAAAAGGTATGTACGTCTGCCATGCCTTTTGGGCATTAAAAAAAAATTCATGCATCGGTGAGCTTCATCGCAAATTATTCGCCGATTTTCATTTCGCTGCCAGTGGAATTTATCAGAACAACATATTGCTGTATTCGGAGATATTTTTTAAACGTTTTAAGCTTTTATTTGTTTTTGTGTATGTTTGTGTGTCGGTGTTTGTGTGTATTTATCTATGTGTGTTTGTGAGCGTGAGAGTGCTATAGCACTGCAGTTATCTGAGATTCGTTCTAATATGCATATTTGTCTGTGTTTCTTGGTGCTCTCCATAAGTGCGCATGTGCGTATGTACTCTAGCGTGATTACTCAATTTATAAGCCATTAAAGTCGCCCCGTTGAAATTTGGTTAGTTTTATGCACTTCCTACCTTTTGCCCTGCCAAGATTGATCGCATTCTGCATGAGCTATTTGCAGTTAAGTGAATCAAGAAATTCACAAGTCGTATTTTTCAGCCTCAGCAGTTAGCCGCCATCTAAAAACTATTTTCTTTTGCAGAACTTGTTTAGTCAATCGAAAACATTCTTAGCCATTTTGTCGTTGCTTATAATGACTTCGTCAATGATCTCTTGGTTCCGTAGCTTGAAATGTAAAACTGTACTGAAATGGGTAGGTTTTCATTATATTTAAGTAAGTTTGTTACGGGTAAGCTCTTGTTACGTGAGCATTGTTTTTTTTTTGTTTTAATATTTAAGGAAATGGTTAGCATACACATGCCGCTCATCGTTTCTAACTGTAAACTTTATTGTAATTTCTGTTCCAATAATTATGCAAGCTTCTAACTGCTCATTTTCTTCATGGGTGCACTTTATAAAAAAATTGAAGGAATTATTTATTTTTTCATACAACAGCAACGTGAGCTTCTAATAGAGATGAGCAAAATTTAAGGGCAATATATAAGAATAAAGTTATCCTTTAAAATCTCTTGATGCATCGATTATTTGCAATGATTCTTTCTCATCATAAAATTCTCTTACGATTAGAAAAGCAATGCTATATTTGAAATGCTCTAAATGCAACGATATCTATGCTTGAGAGTTTCGGTTACTGGACGCGCAATATAGAGTTGCTTTCACGGTGTGCGCTCTCGCGATTCCTTTCATGACTCCATTGAGAAAGGTGATAATTCAACAACAGGTAGCCAAGCGTTCATATATTAGCGTCTCCGGATCGTTGAACAGTTGCTATTAGTGAGCACTTAGAATCGATCTTCAAGGTGTCAAATGATGCCCTTCTCTAAATTATTTCACTTATTGATCTTATCTCATTGAAATATTACTGAAGTAAAGTTACACCTCACAATATGTCTTGGGAAGCAGGAAGTGATACCTGATGAGTAATTTATTTGCGTATAACAGTCTATTAGAATGAACATCTTAGGACTTTATTTTCTGATGTGGATAGAAACATTCCCCTCGAGTGTCATGAACACAACTTCTGAGCACTAACGGTACTATACGCCGAAGTTTTGCCAGTTGAGATGAATCAAGAAACACATATAACTGTGAAGCTTTATAATAGAAATGCATGTTACGTTTTTAAGCGGCATTTACTATATCTTTATCGTATTCGTTTCAATTATCTGTAATTATGAACTTTGCATCATCGTCCTCCAATGCAAAATTTTGCAGACTTGGGCATCGTTTGACATTGAAATGACGTTTAATTGGATCAGCTGCTCTAATGTTATAATGTTCCTGCAACCTTTGCCATTACTGCAGCGAACGTGACGACTTTCGAAACTGCTGTTCTCGTTTTTTTTTCGAAAAGGCTCCCAAAAGGGCCAGAACTTAAGGACGTTCCAAAGAGGTGATAGTAGAAATCACAAGCGCTTGTTGATCTATCCGTTAAATTTCTTTGACTGGCACAAGTCTTTAGATAGGACTATGAAAATCTCAATAAAATATGGATAATGCAGCTTGTACTAATGCTTTTTGCTAGTACCTTTCCAAAATTGCTTCGTAAACGACCACTAACTCCTGAGAAAATGAAATATGTTATATCACGTGATATTTTTGCGCTAATTTTTTTGCTTAGCAGTAACCTTTCGATTGGATTCATTCCGTGGAATTTTATTTGTCGTTTTTGCACACGAACTGAATACCTCTATGATGTATCTGGAAATCTTTCGAGAATTTCCTAGGCGCTGCTCACAATGAGATGTTGAGCTTCAGCTGCAGATTCAAATTACCACAACTTATATCAGCAAACTGTTTGTAGAGTTAGCCGCGCAGCTTTCAACTGCTGTCTTGCATGTATAGCTAAAACTCCATTTGAGGCTTTGAGCATCCTTTTTTTCATCGGCAAAATCAGTTCTGGTAAGGCGGTTTCTATTGACAATTTGGCACCCCCGATAGAGGATAACAACAGATGCGAATTTATGCTCAAGAATTTGCTAATAGTTACTGTTGAGAATTCTGAAGCTTGAAAAGTTTTTAGAGATGGAACGCTACCCGATTTCCTGAACACTCAGGGATCATCGAGCAAAAACGGTTACAAAGACGATCGCTCAGCTGTGTTGTATTGTAAAGGATTTTCGGATCGGTAGGTGGTGATTGGTGCGAATTAAAATGTCGACAAAAGTTTTGAATGAAGCTGTGGCTCTGAAAATGTCGCAGATTGCCGAACTATTTCTTTCACAGCACTCGACCATCAACCTGAAAACTAACTTATTTCGTTAAGAAGAAATGCAAATTAACTTTGCAGAAGTGCATTTGGCAAAATCTTGTATTTGCATATGTTCATATTTGTGTCTACTATCCTTTCAGCAGCGTGAATAGAGGAACCACTGATGTTAGAGATGCAAAATTTGATTGGCACAATGTGCATTATACAGTGAGCATCTACACCATTCGTCATGGTTGCCCATCAGCTTCAATAGCGTCTAATGATGTTTAAAATTGCAAGAAATTTCCGTGTCTTTTGCAGGGATCAAAATTCAGTGTGTAGTGGACCGACAGAAAGAAGAGCACTTTTAAAGATAGTTTTGTACAGATGACTGGGTCAGTTAGGATGTGAAGGCATGCACATTTTTCTTGTTTATCTTCACGAATAGCTGATCAGCTGAGGAGGATGCAAACGCCCGTGTCGTGCCACCTCAAGTGGCAAGCTTCACCACTTGTCTCTCATGATGTTCAACCGGCTATCGTGTGCAAACGTGCATGATTCTAAAAGGATCCACAGAATTGCTTCGGAAAGATGCGGACTATCGTGCAGCAAGAATGCATCAGCATATAGAAAGGGAGTACTTGACCCGCTGATGTGGAAATGAGTGACCGCATGAAATAGTGATGATATGAGTTAGGATTTATTATGGAGGCTTTCTGCAAGCGGCCTTTTCCATTGCTTATAATGCTTCTATTTGTTGCATCACTCAATGCCATAAAATGAAGTTGGAGGAAGAGAATAGAGGTTTGCTCAGCTGAATTCGTTGAACAAGCAAGACGGTTGTGGCTTATACATTTTACAACACCTAAAACGCGATTCCTTATTTTTAGATCTGTGATGCACACCCATACAAATTCCGGTCATTCAGGTTTCTCCAATATGCAAATCTTAGTGATTGGGAATGCAGGTAGCGGTTACCGAAATCTTTGTTTGACTTATGAAGGTAGGACTAGTAAAATCCACAGCGCAAAGAGGCATGATGCATTTAAAATATAAAGGTGTCACCACCTGATATGTGAGGCAGAAAGAAAATCCGGTGAGTGTATAATGAAGTGAGGAAACATTAGTGGATGCTTAGTGAAGAAGAAGATTGGTAGACGTTGAATGAAGCAGAAACGAGCTTGGTAAGCGTGCTTAAATATTAGCAAATTCGTTAAAAGAACGAATGAGCCTAAGTGAATGGGAAAATTTTATAGATTTGTGCAATCATCACAACTTCAGAAGTCAATAAACTGCTCGAAAAAATTTCCTGCTGTTCCGCTGAACTGAAAAAGCAACAAAGAGAGATTGTCACTCAAGACTTCATTGCATTAATAGCAATCCTTGCCTTAGAATGGTCTCGAAACTTTTATCCTCACAATTATTGAAGAAACTGGATAAGCTCATCCGAAAATTTAAACTTTACGATCAAACCGGAGAGCCTGAAATGAAGAAACGAACTATTCAAAGATCGTTCACATAAGCAAGGGTGAAATGAGAGTGCAACCACCATGACTTCGAGATTCTAAAAATGTCCACACATTCACTG
This sequence comes from Ascaris suum, assembly GCA_013433145.1. Classification (NCBI taxonomy): domain Eukaryota; kingdom Metazoa; phylum Nematoda; class Chromadorea; order Rhabditida; family Ascarididae; genus Ascaris; species Ascaris suum. The sequence goes on from CM024174.1 coordinate 10,174,002, forward strand.
ATCATTTCACCGATATCTGCTTGAAGCGATGTCTGCTGTTCCTTTTTTTCCTTCTTTTTGCATGGCGTGCAGCTGTTTCGACGAGCATTACGCAACTTTAAGGCAATATCCACATAGATAGATGATTTACTATATAAAAGCTTACATTATGTCTATTAAAGTTCCTTCAATGTTTGAATCGTGTCTGCGGTGTGATTGTGATTTAAAGTGCGTCGAATCTGATGTCATATAGCTTTTGGTATTAGTCGGTAATAATCGAGAGTTTAGGATCTCCGGTTGTTGATTTCTGATAGCGTTCCATTATATAGCCCTTATGATGGTGAGTTTTTTTCGATTTTTTAAGAGCAGATGTCGGGCAACAACTTCAAAAACATCTAATTTATACAACTAAATTATATTGCCCATATTGACAGCACTGTTCACTTGCAGTTTCGCCAAGAATTTTATGATACACATCAATAGCCACCCGGAAGTCATTCTCGCAAGTTGTTCTTGTCCTTCTCAACAGAAGTAGTGAAGGTATAATCACGAAGTCATGTACCAACAAAGCAATCAGCGCTGTATCCGCCAGACCAAATGAGCACTGACGAATGGATGTTTGCTGGTGATTAGTTCAACATTTCAACCACTCCCATCTTGAGGGAATTAAAATGAACAAATGCTTAGTGCGGGACATCACCACTCAGCGTCAAATCTTCGCACTCATTGAACAGATGAGATGACCCCTTTAGGCGACTAATGAATGCCGCTTTTCATTCGTTTTGTTTCATTGCAACTCAAAATAATTTTCATAATATGATTGATGTTATCTTTTTGATTATCACAACCTTGATATCTCAAAATCGTTTCATGTCAGTGAGATTTATCCGTGCTTTCTATGATGCTCATTTGCGTTCTATTTACGAGTAGAACCTCTCAATGCTAACTGAGCGCCAATGAGCAAATTCAGCAAAATATTCCGGAGGGACGCATTGAAATTACAGCTAAAGTTGTCTTTGGAAAAAATTTGCTCCCAGCTCCTCATACACCATCCTCGTGATTTTGAAGGAAGGGGTTTATGGGATGGGGGGGGGGGAGGGGGGGGGGGACGTAGCGAAAATCTTTCAGGGAGGGGTGAGAGGGAAGCAATGTGTGGCGTAGAGCATTCGAGTCTGCTCAAGATCATTCGAAGACTCCCAAAATCTCGCTATGCCATAAGCCAGCTGGCTTTAACGGCTACACATGTGACAACAAATGGATAATGGTCGGAGTGCACCGATGGGTGGGTTATTGTGCTCTCACTTCCACTGTCACTTTTCACTTGCTATTTACATATGATGAAGTAAGAAGGTATCTTGAGAAGTATGTGCACTTTGCATGCTTAACATTTATGCTTGCTGAATTTATGTTTAAAAAGAATTGAAATAACGCTGAAACTGATGCATTACATATCTCTTTGAGTCTCACTAAATGCGCACAGATATCATCGACTCGAATTCGTTCCTGTGAAACATAACACCACCTATAGAACAAAATTGAAATGCGAAGTTTATGGAACTCTTAAATCGATAGTTCACACAGAGATTGACTCATCGAACGAAATTGGCTTGACAGGATGAACATAAATTGCAAGTGGCGCCCACAAGATTTCAATAATATATCAGAAATTTTTCTGGTGTTTCCTCTTACGTCTAGCGAATCCTCAAAAATAGTTTCCTTTTTCAGAAGCTATTATGGAAACGAGCATATATCGGTACTATGTTTGTTCAAACGTACTATGTTTAGAAGATCTTTCATGATTATTCAAATGGGTTGATAGCATGATTGTGCAAAGAATATTTATATACTAATATTTATACTTGTATCGATATATTTAAAGCGAATGGATAGACAAATAAATAAACAGCCTGTTGATTTATTTGTCTATCCATTCGCTTTAATACCTCGAAGTGGTAAAACATATAAGAAGTAATTAGAAATTAATGTCGCATCAATGAAGCAACTGAGCATTTGTCCTAGAAAAATTCGTTGCACCTAGGATAAATTGATTCAAGGAATTGCTGTTGAGTTCGAAACATGGATTTGTGCGCAATTCTACGGAAGCTTTTTCGTCAGTGGTTACTATAAATGGTAGTGATGATTTGTTCTTTTGTGTCTTCATATTTTATAATCGATTCTTTTATATTCTTTCTTTAACTTTCCTCAAACACTTGTTAATGATATTTTATTATCGGTGCACTTAATGGAATCCTCGCTCTTCTTTTCGCCGTGCTCTTTTTATGTTTTGCTTTTTCAAGTTATGCTATTTAGAAATTCTCAACAACACACAAAAAACGATCGAAATGTTTCGCTTCGAGGGAGAAATATTGCAGAAATATTTTCTTTTGTGTAAAATAATACATTGCTATTTATTTGAAAGAGAAAGTGTTCCAAAAGAACTGAGACATCGGAGCACCCACAACCTTTTCCCATCTTCTTACATGTTCTTCATCTTTTCTTTGCCCTCAATTTTTCCTTCTTTATTACCTGGAATGTTTCTCGATTAAGATGCGAAGCGTAATCTGATTCAGTCCCTAATCGAACGAACAAGGCGCAAAGCCCTTTATGGTCATCGAGACACGACGACGACCTAAACAGAAACTTAAAATATGGATCATCATTGGAGAGTTAATTAGAAAAATGAAGCATTATGGTAGAAGGATGAGCTTATTGAGGATCGGTCATTAGTTTACTGCATGTGATAGGTGCATTTTTTCTAACACTAACTAAGAACTAAACTCCTGAAGAAGGAGACTATTCGAGGTTTTTGCGGAAGATGCTCCCGAGTACATGAATGAATATGACAACGAAAGTTATGCCCACACAGCGCGAAAACAACCAACGGTTTTACGAGGAGCCATGAAAGTAGCCATCAAGTGGGGCATAAGAAGCGCGAATCCACTTGTCCCAATTTTGAGGAATCTTTTCATACCACTTCATGGCCACTTTTCGTTACGCGGTAAACTATAACCGATTTCACATTTTCGCTTCAACAATCACTTAGCGGCACGCTGCAATGCCAAGTCTCCTAAACTCTCGTTTGGTGTTTCGAAATGATGAATGATGAGTCAAAGCTTTCAAATATTCAGGCGACATTAGTGCATTCAACTAAAATGCAAAAGTCTGGTCTCTTATTGTGGATTGCGTTATCGTCAATGTAAGCTAATTCAATTTGGCACAACATCAACCAACCATTCACTTGACCACTCTGTCGAGTGGGTCCAAATAGCTGCGTTCATTCACCGCCTACTGATTGTGAACTCTCGGCTAGTTTCACGTGTTGGTCCTTTTCAGCTCTTTTTGCTTTTCTGTATGGAAATTGTACTATACCTTGCATCTCAAGTACTATCATTGCCTTAATTCCGGATTTACGTCGGGTGATGAACTTCTGTAGCTTTTATTATGGTGCTTGAAGGTGGTAGAAAAATTTGCAAATTTGACCATTCGAATGAACCGATCACGCGTCCTTGTCAACGAGACCAAAGGTTTAAAGTTTTTGCAAAGCGATGACCACAGCAATCCTAATCGCTCGTTATGACATTATTCGGAAAGAGTTTCTCGCATTTATATAGTTTTCACACCTCGTAATCTACGAAAGCGAATTAGCAAAAACCCTAGCTGCTCATTAAAAAAACCAGAAAAATGACTATCGTTGTGTGAAAATTTATATGGCCATGTAAAGCACGGACCGTAGACATATTTCACGAATTTCTATCGACATAGAAAAATATTTCGACACTTTATTACCTTTTTAGGTTGCCGTGGAAAATTTCTAAATTTAGAACGCAATGTACAATTGATGATCTTCAAAGAATGCTCGCTTTTAAAGATATTAAAATGAAATATAACAAAGGAGTTACTTTCCAGATTAATTCCAGCTTTAGATTCGCCAGAAATTCGAATTAGCAAATGAGTTTAAAAACTGAATCATTTAAATCACACAAGTTTACTGCACTTCTATCGTAGTGTACTGCTTGCATATGATGAGCTTCTGTGTTATATGCAACGTGCACAAACGAATAAATGATTCTTTGTGCAACTTTTCAATTATTTCTATGCGGTCGTGTTTGACGAAAAAACTATTACGGCAACCAACCTCAAGAGGTATCATAATTGGGTTTTGTGGCATGAAAATTGAATAATCTGCTGTGAAAAACTTGCCGATATTTCACAGGTAACGTTTTAAAATAAGACAAAATAAGAACCTTAAAGGAAAGAGATATGTGAACTTTTTTTCTGCCTTGTATGGTGGAGTGATTGGTAGGCGCTGTGACAGGTTTGCTGAGAAATAGGGTAAGTGTATTCGTCCAAAGTGCGAGTCATCTCGCAAAATTTACCAACCACACTGTTTCCCTGCAAATTCGCTTACATCTTTTCAGAAAAAGTTTGGAGCCTGAAGCCTAGATCTGGACAAAGTATCAAAACGCTCATAACAGAGATTACTTCTTCACAGTTTTAGCCAAAGAAGAACGAATAGTGGTTAGAGAGCTGCCCTTAGAATAGCAAAAATCTAGGCAATTGAGTGAAGTCGACGTTGCTTGTGTATTCAAGGTTGTTTCGATGAAAACATTTATCGCAGTCCAAGCAATCGTAGCCACAACGCGGGTTAGGCTGCTCTTACAATCTCTCTCGCCACTGTGGAGGATAATTACTAACCTTTTGGACTCTGGAAGTTGTGCTATGCATGCCTCACACATACAGCGCATTCCCACCAGGCTTTCTAGGTCTCGTTGGAGATAAATTTGCATGGCCTTTGAGATTTCCGTAGTTCCAAGGAATCGCTCAACCTGCGTATAATTTGTATGGCGGAAGTGGGGTCGTTTATGGTTTGGCGAAGGTGCTAACCACACCTGCAAATACCCTTATGCAAATGTGGTGTTTGGTCATACTACATCGTAGTTCGTCAAACGTTCGCATGCAGTAATGTGTGTGACCAATGTGGTTTTTAAAGTTTGCGAAGGAAATTTGGGCTTTTTCTAAACTGCCATCAGCTACATCCATAAGTATCCTCATTCACTTTTGCATTCTCATATACGAACGCCACTTCATCTACTCGTGCTTACGTCGACCATCGGCCTCATTGCACTCACATAAGCGTAAAAAAAAGTGCTCCCCAACTATGGAAGCAAAAATTGTGCTTCGTAGACGGTTAATGAGCACAAAAAAAAACTATAATGCGATTCATTTTTAATGGATCGAGTCAAAGAGCAATCAGGCAACGTTTACAATGGGATTCAACTGCAACGGAGCTGAAAAGCAATCAGACTGCATTTTAGGTAACAAAAAAAAGTGTCAAAAATAGTGAATTTTTTTAAAAAATCTGATTGAATATGAGGAAAAAAATTTCATCAATACTTTCAACTAACCATACTATTTCTTTTTGATATGGAATACATATCGCTCATTATCCACATCTTCTCCAATAAATATGTTTTGTTTTTTGGCTTTTTTTTTCGATGATACAATATGATCCGTTTTTCACACTGTTGAAAGCTATATGATATAGTAAGTTATCGAATAAATTGACAAAATTTCTGTTCGTTTCTTTTCGTGAAATTTCTTCAAATCATCCATCACTTAGCTCTACCACGCTGATGGATTGCTTCGCTAAATTTGACCATCTTAGCTATCTATGTTTGTGGCTGATATTTGCCAGCAATTAATTTTTTTCTTCAGAAAAAATTTGCTTAAACTACGAAGAAAATTCTGAACTCCTAATTTCTAGAGTGTAAACTGTTTTTGACGCTATGAAGATAACCTACACGTAGCGCATAAATTACGGCTATCGATGATATGCTATATGATTTTGATATAGTCCACCAATTATCATTGCCCGTTTCCAAGAAATTCCAATTCTTGGTATATGAATGCTAAATATCTCATGTGAATATCATGATTATTGTTGAGATGAGAAAGTAAGCCAATTGCAGGGAATATTCAAAAAGTTTTTTAATTCGCAGATATAAAGGTTTTGAAAAAAGGTAAGGTTGAAGAAGAAGAAATACATAGAGGATTCTGTCTTCAGAGTCTATACGCACTAATTGCTAACGCTGAAGTCTTTAGTACACCTGCAACGATGCTAGATAGAGCAAACTGCTCTATAGATCTCATCACTTAATAATTAAACGCCGAGTGCCGATTTTTAGCTTAGCGGAAGATGCAATGCATGAGAAAATTTTTGAAAAATTTGATTACTATATATCTTCGCAATAACTACACTTTTCACACTAAGATTTTTAGCACAATAGTAGAAATGGAGATTAATAAGAAAAGGATAAATGAATTCAGAGTGTGAAGATTGTAAAATGCATAAATTATAAAACATGTCGACTATAACCTCATACTCATGTATGCATATTTGTTTGAGTCTATAGAATAGCTTTGAGATGGTATGAATTGTTTTTTAAAGTATCGATGAGGCTTCGCAATAAAAGATACGAAAGCGAGAGGATGGAACCATTCTTTCTCTTCCCTCAAGACCTCTTTCCGCCTTCATAGTCAAACCACTGCTTTTCATTCGCGCTTCACCTCTCACTACCCTCACCATCGCTTATAACTTGTGCTGTTACCATCTGCATAATTATCACCAATGCTAGATGTAAAGTGCACTTTATAAACATTTCACCAATTTCAATCTGGGTTGCTTTGCTAGCAAGCCTGCTGTGGTGCTGTGGTAGCGTCTTTTTAACAAGGGAAGAGCGAACACTATTTTCAAAGCACAAATTCTCACTTCGCTGGAACCAGGGATAGGGAACATCGTTTCCTTTATCAAAAAGGAGCAAATAAGAGAGAAAGAGGTGGGAACGAAGAGGAGATGGGTTTTTTCTTGTCTACAAACTCTTATTATATCATTGTTGCGACGTCGTGCCGACCGTAGTTGTCAATACCAACGACATATTCCATCATTTCTAATCAACTTTATTAGAAGTTAGATTCGGATTTTTCACATAAGAAAACTCTTTGGATGATCATGACAGGTGAAAAACGCTGAAAAAGTGATTAAGTTGGATGTTTTAATCTTTGTGCAATTACTGTTGTTGCCATGCATTACAGCCATTGTTTTTATTGCCATCGCCTTAATATCGCATTGTTGGGCTTCTGCAGTAAGGTGATTCGCATTGCAAATTGTTTTTTGCATAGAGACTCGTATAATAGGCTAGCGTCGCATTTCCGCTCCACAATATTAACGTCCCTTACAGTTTCTATGATTCATGTACCAATTAAACGATGATGCTCATGTGCGTTTTCTTTCGCTCGCTGCTTTTCTTTTTACTTCGCTTTTCTTCATATGTGCATGTGATCGCTTCAACTATTGTTTATTAGCAACAATTTAGTTGTCGCAGTTATTCGTAAATAATTTCATACGGGAAGCATTAGCGTTTCGTTTCGCTCAATATCTCAGCACAATACATAACTTCTTGCATAGTGACTCCTCAATAACTCTTCATTTCCAGTTGAATTATTTATTAATGACTGTGGAAATACGTCTCGATCGGTTAATCATCGTAAAGTGAGCGTTATTAAGGTAGAAAAAGTGAGAAAATTATTCGCGTCTCTTTAGCTATCCGCAACTCTTCAATGTTGTGTATTGCATCATCGCATACGCTTATATAATATTTATTAAATCGGCTAGAGGTGAATAATAGTTTTGCTGGAAATTGCGCTACGTAATTTCGCTCTATCAATTCTGAACTTCTAGAATGTAATTGATCGGAAACTCAAAACAAAAAGATGATTATCTATTCTTACGTTGCGATTTAGAAATTTGGTTAGCTATGTTGTGTGTAACGAAACAAATTAGTCACTGCAATAGTTTCAGACAAACGTGTAAAAAAAATTTCATCGAACTTTAAAAGATATGAAATATTCTAGTCATAGACAGTGTAAAACTATGACGATTTAAAGCAATGATTTTAAAGTCGCAAAACATAACACATACTCGAAATGGCTCTTATCTTGTAGAATTTCTATTTGAATAATGCTACTCACTAAACTTGAGGAATAATGCAAGAGTCGATATTTCGGTGCGACTAACAAAGATTCCTCAGTGCACACCAATGTGCTCAATAACATGTGCATCTTCCATATTTGGCAGTCCATGTGTTAGCTGCGTTTTTTTTTTTCTAGCAAAGATAACGTTAAATATGGGAATTGTTAGAAAAAGGTACAGTCATGAACGCTTTGAGTGCAAAATTAAAATAATCAGTCCTCATTAGGCGATAGTAATCGAAAGCTTCCACATCAGCAAACTCTTCTATTTAGGCATTAAAGCGATTTACGAAATGCTCAAATTATTCTATACAATCACTCGTGAAATACGGATGAAATTTTACCTCGAATTCAGACATTCGTTATAAAATATCGTTTGGAACTGAAACTTGAATATGAAAGTTGATGCATGATGTCGGCTAATGATTTATTGATGATCGTATCTTTAAGTGAGTAGGTAAAGAGATCGAAATCAGTCAACAAGCAAACGAATGTACACGTATATATGCGCACAAAAGTGACATCCAAAATGTGTTTTCTCATTTCAAAATTTTCAATATCATCCACAAAAATTTTCGGAATTCATAGAACATATGATAGAATAAATATCTAGTATGAATATATATCCTCTATCGAGTCACTATAGATTTTTACATCGATATTCATAGATTGATGTGTTTCTTAACAGAAAAATTGGCACAATTTTTTGAATAAATTAGCCAATAATCAACGAGTGTGATGTTTTATGATGCATCACATCGCTGATTGCACTCCTCCAAGCTGTATCCAATGTAGTGCAAAATATTTCAGCTATGAAACCAATGCGAACACTATTTTTTAATAAAAATAACTTTTGCTCTAAATTACCTTAATGCTATTCGATATTTCGAATCTAAATGAAAATGTCCAATGAATTTCATTTGGTTAACGATTGTTTGAATTTTAATACGCGCATTCAATATAATGAAGTTTGATTGACAAGAAACTCATCGTTTGATGGCTTTTTATTTAATTATTTAAAAATTTTTTATGAATTGCATTATATGGATGCTAAACTTGTATATAGTCGTCTTTATCAACTGCTTATCTTCTTTTTTTTTGTTTTTCTTCTTGAAAAGCTCAGATTCGCGAAAGATTGATGCTTGGAAAATATATTATCCTCATGTCCTAACAATGCAAAACGTCCTAATATCGGTTTTTCTTCTGGTATCCTAATAATCTTAAGAATATCGGTTTTTTTTCATTCACTTCATTTTTGAACAACTTAAATATATTTGAGTTTCCTCAAGGGTAGGACTCTCATTTCCGTTTTATCCGGTATATCTTAAATGAATTTCGGCTGGAAATTTTCGTGCGTCGATTGCGATCACAAAGAATAACGTTTGTTTTACAAAAGATGGTCTTATCGTTTTGTTCGAATTGCTAAGATCGTACGAAGTGTGTGTCTCATTACTCTTCTAGTGCATTTCGCCATTACTTCATACACATGCTGTTCTTATCCTGATAGTCGAATCTGAAACAATAACCTTATTTGACATAGTTGAAAGCAGGGAAATTAAGCAAGTACTTTATTGCCTTTTTCTGCAATTATGCACTTATGATCGCATGCCCTATTACAATTTCACCACCTCAAGCTGGAGATGAAAGCTGCAATTGTAATTGACAATTACTGCTCTACTTCCATCGATTATTGTTTCATAAACATGACTGCATAAATGCCTAAGTACTTGTGAAAGGAAGTTCTGTGCTTCGAAACCGTGAAACTTATTCTATGTTTCAGACTTGCTTTTTCTTTAGCTACTCATCGTATACTTTAGCTAATCCATTAGCATGCAACGAGTGACTTGTTTGCGGTATTTTCTGATTTCCTCATTGCTTTGAAAAATATTAATCCGCAAATATCTTGATCTTTAGCCATCAAATATCGTAGCCATCTCTATCCTATGGCTGTTTGACGTTTCCATTGTGATTTTTTTTCTCACATTTCAAGCTGTCCATTTCATAAATCGGTGCGGCATGCATGATATCAGACATGCGTACATCACAGTAGAAGAAATGACGAATTGAAATACGTTTAAACTAGAAAATTGAATAATATTCTATACATGAAAGTGATTGGCTGTATTGTTTGGATATTCTTGGCGGTTCATTTGAGTTTAGTGTGCTCAACACAACAAGCTCAACTTTTCTCTTTTCTCATCTCAGTCTACAAAAAAAAGAACGTCCTTATCCTACGTTTATATGTTGCGATGAGAGAAGTGGAAAATTTTAGCACTTTTATTGGATGTGTCATATGTGAATACAAAAATATACCACCTTCTCGCTATCCGACATTAATGTTTCCCTCAGAAACTAGTTGGAGAAGCCTCGACGATTTTTCGCGATAACTGCGTAAAAGAGGAGTAAAGTGGTGGTTATTTCTTTGTGAGCTGCAAAAGAGATGATGGAGAAGGACCAACTCAACTGCAGAAATATGCAAATGGGTGTGAAGCTTGAGAATGGGCGCAGGAAATGGGAATAAGAGAGAACAGAACTGCGTCTTTGTGGAAGAATTGCAAAACCGCAGAAACGACAGCAGGAAGCGATGAAAATAAATGAACTGAAACGCACTGAATTGGAAACAGCGATCGCAATGCTCTCATATCAGCATTTTAGAGGGATACTATATCCGTGGTGAACAGGCTGTTGGGGGCAAAACTTAGAAATGTAACAAGTATCGCTTGGCGGCTTCATCTGCCGAAACAAATGAGCGAAATATTCGTGCCGTTCATGCTGGAGTTGAAGAACCGCAAGCAAAACGCATTCTGCCGTATATTTTTGAGACGTGTCAAAAAAAAAGAAAAAATTCTGAGTCGACCAAAGAAGCAGCAGCAAACGACCAAATGGATTGCGCCTGCATCCTGCCGACGACTAGAGGTGATGATCTATGCACGCCCACACGGCGAGAAAAGCAGGCGTAGGCCTCCGGAGGTGAAAACTGAAGCAGGAAGCGGAGACGTTGAAAAATCAGCAACTGCTACCTTTGCAGCGCAAAGAAAACTAGGGATGGTTACTTAAGAGCTAACAGCATCCGGGCGCATCAGAAAAAAAGCGCAGCGCTCAGGTGGAAATGATACAAGCTCTCAAGCAGAAAATCTACACAGTTCACAACTAAGAGAACATAGTAACAAAACATCGTTCTCTCGCTTGCCTTGTGCCACCAGAAATAATGTAGTGGCCCGAACATCACAGTGGGTGGGCGTTGGAAGCGGGGCGCAGAACGGTGAAGGATCATCGTTCGACTTCAGAGCATTTAGCAATAGTATGATTTTTCAAGATCACGCGGATCGTTCATAGTCGCGACTGTGATTTTCATCGCATTTCAGTGGTATAATTGGAACGACGAATGGACAAACATTGATTGCGACAAAACTGAGTTAGAAACCGTTAGGATATTAGAAGATTTTAATAATAATGTCAGTATCTCAATACAAGTAACCGTGTATTGCAAACTCCTTCGTTAGGTGTCAACTTACTGTTGCAGCCTCATTGCATCCAATTTGGCCTCTCAATCACCGGAAAACATCATGATGTAGTAACATGAAACAAGTCGCTGCAAGATTAGCAGGCTAATTAATGTAAACAGTGATAAGTTTGGAAAAATCCCCAAAGAGATCATCACGATCTAGCTTCCAAAGTATAAGAATAAGGGGTTGAGGAAATTGCTGGATGCATATTCAATCGTAAGATGTAGGTACAGAATGAGCGCCAATGATACGTTGGCTTTTAGTAATCATCCGGCTGTCTTGAGCGATGGGAACAAAAATCAGACATTCACACAACAAATCCTATATAATGAAATTGCCTGAGCCAGTATTAAGACAGGCATTAGAGAGGGGCATAGATAAATTTCTACATACCATGCAGATAGCTAGCAATTCGTTAAGGAAAGTGTCTCATTCATGATGTTGCACAAATTCCCTCGATGCGGCTAACAAAGAGATGCAATGTGCTAAACAAGTTATAAACAGTTTTGACAGACTTGATACGATGCATTCGCCTGATTCCCATAGGGTTTTTGACTAAAAGTGCAACAGTAATCTCGCAAATTAATTGTTCGAGGAAAGGTGATAGACGCAATTCCATTGTTATCGACTTAGAAAATGCTACAAGAAGAGCAGAGAGAAATGAGCATTGCTTACGGCATTGATCGGCTCCAGAAATTATGCCGCAGTGATATTTGCATATCACTATGCCAGGTTACGAATCTTTAAAATACGATCACTCGAACATTGCAGCCTAGAGTTTCACTTGATTCTTCTCCATATAAGATTTGTGCAAAATCTCGTTGTCGGGAATATTTTAGCTTGCCTTTTCTCGTAGTTGATCTGGGTAATCAGTTTCAGCTCGCCAGAATATATTGCAATGCAAGCAATGTTCTGCATAGTTTTCATTTTTGCACTTCAGGTGTCCGAATTCTGATCCCTCCTGATTTCTTTAGTGCACATTCAATCGTTTCTCTTTCAAACTGTGGCTGGGCCATTCTGCTCTTCACACTATTGTTGCTGCTACTTATTGAATGCTTATTCGGCCAATACGTAGCTTTGCGAATGTTTTGCTCTTCGTCGCTGTCCAGGTCCACATAATTTCGTATATTTTCCCATTTCGGGACGTTGAGGTAAAACAAAAATAATTAAATAATTGCCCAACTGATACCAAAGTGATGGAAAACCCTCCCGGATAAAGCGAAATTGACAATCCTACATTTCCTAGAAGGCTACCCTAGTCAACCTAATGAAGGCGCTCAGATGTGCCATGGTCACTTATAAAATGTGGAAAATCGTCCCGCATAGGATACTTCCCTCTTGAAGATATCACACAACATAACATCTGTGCTGAAAAAGTTTGGAAATCGCCAAACTAGTTCCAGCATACGAATGATCTAAGAAATTATTGGCCTGTTACCTTCTCGCGAAACTAGTAAAACTATTCGAAAAATATATTCATGTTCAATAAAATCGTGCATTTGAAATGAGGATAGGGTTTGGCAACACGTGCTCACACAGGTACACTGGACCATTGATGTGCTCACAGAGGTAATAATTTGCGCTGTAACAATTACAGTTCACAGTTTTTTTGAAGGTGTCACTAACGTTCTCTGCCTCGATAAAACTTCTTCGGCACTATTCATACATCAAAATCTTATTAGATGGCTTCTCTCATGCGCTAACGCAAAAGAACATTGAATTCAGAAAATAAGCAATATATCAATTTTAACGTAACCTCAAGTCCAGATTTTTGAGGGAATGTTGGATTTCTGGCTATGTTTCATTGTGTCAGCAGTATTCGTAACGTTTCAATTTAAGTCTCGTAAGTTCGTCATTGGAAATTAGCGCTAAGCCCCCAAAACTCTTTACCTGAGTTGCATCAGTTTTTCGTCATTTTCTTACGAAGCAATTTTCCAATGCTCTCAAAAAAGAAAATCTTTTTAATAGCTTGTTGAAGAATTTCCGTGATAAGTCTGAACTTATGTTTTGCAAATATCTCAAATGAGAAAACCATTTCAGCTCGTTTGCATTTTTACTTCCTTTTTCTTCGAATCATTTATTGTGAGACAATTGCGATCCATTTTTCTATCAGTATAATTATCTTCACCATTATCACTAAACTGTTTCTTTTTCTTTTATCTGCTTTAATAGATGGTTATTTTTCTTGTTATCTTGAACATATTACAATGCCTTAATTAATGCACATATGCTTTTTTTTCGCCGGTCTTTTGGGATTAATGCATAAAACATTGGATTTCATATGTTCATGTCGCAGTTTATCCTTATTCATTCATTAAGCCAGATGCTAGGCTATCTCCCTAATAAATACTGCTCTGCTTTAGTGACATGAAATCTGGCAATCCTCATTTTTGGCGCTCAAAATCTCTTTCTTTAGTGCAGATTGTCTAGTGTGCGTTCCTTTACGCCACATAAAATAGCCCAAGCATTTCTGCCATATGAGCACATTTTCTCTGAAATCTGAAGCAGCTATTGTCCTATAATTGCACTGCCAGCATTAAGTGGTTGGTCGTTTCAGCTTTTCAAATCTTCTTTCAGTGTGCTTTTATTATTTCTCATTCTAAAATGTAGACGTCCTTATTAATTAAAGCTGACGTTTTTATTCAACAATTGAACAACTTAAATATTTTCATCGGGCACATTCATTACTTTTATCGCCTCCTGTTATTCTTCTTGAAAAAAAAAACAGCATGTTTATAAAATTTGCTCACATGAGGTTTATGCAATGCTCCTGCACACGATTGAGACGGTACTTTATAGGAAGAGATCGGATAACTCAGAGTCATTTATTGAAACCTCAGCATCTGGCATTAGCAAATCGAATAAGTAAACAATAAAATTTGTCGATTTTTTCTTTCCGTTATTCCTTTCACCATTCATTTTTGCTAATATTCCATGCTTTTTGCTTAAGAAATATTAGGCGGTCTGCATATAAAAATCTCTAAAATTTGTGCTTTCATGCACTAAAAGCTGCCTTTAAACATTCAGTTGAGGGCATCACGCGTGCCCACTTTAGCTGCTTCCCGTGCTACTAAATCTACGTTTGCTTATGGATACATACAAAAAGAGGTCCTGATCTTTTCAAATATGTTGCAATTGATGAAATTATCCCACAAACTATTTCCATAGATATTCTGAAGGAATTACCGGTGGAGAGAGATTTTTAACTATCGAGGAGTTCATGCGCCTTTTAAAACACCCGATTTTGGAGTCGATTTGTGAAAGCGACAGAGTTCACCATCGTAGAATCGGCCACTCTTCATATGTGAATATTAAGATTTCTACACTCTGAAGCATTGAATCGTTAGGCATAGCGTTGTGTATACAAAATTATAAAATGTCAAAAATACGAAGAAATTAGTCGTCGCATAGTCGCACTTGAAAAATGCATAGAAACTGTTGGAAAACCGGTCGGTGAGGGAATTGAGTATAGCGTGGAATTCTAATAATGAATTTGCTATGAAACAATGCCGATTGCATCGTTTCGCGAAAAGTTTTCGTTTTCAAATGGAAGAGAATCATCGAATAGAAGTTACACAGATGCAACTAGTGAGCGATGAGGTGCAACTGTAATAAGTTGTAAATCTCGACTTTGATGTGGAATATACTAAATTTTGAGCGCTTGTTTTTCGCTAACAATCGACTTCATTGTTCATATTATCTCGCTTCACAAATTACTACTTGTCTTTGACTTTTTAATTCCACATGTCCTTAAAATATAATGCCTAATATGTAGAAACTTTAAAATCCTACCTGGTGGCTCGTGCGATGATTACAGTAGGCTGTTGTAGCGCGTTCTAAGTGCACCCTGACCCCGTCTGGCATTTGCTTTCTTTGGTTATTTGCACCAAACTTGGCTATTTCCTCGTCCGGCATTCAATCCAACTAACCAGCAGACTGCAGTAACCCCAAAAAGGATTGCGAAACACCGCTTAATACCTTCCTTAAAGAACACTTTTCTGTAATCGAATGATTTACTTTCAGTCTCATTTGACCAGCTAGGTGCGAAATTCAATCGCAGCTCTTATGTAACGCCATCTCACTTATAAACATGGCCATCGTTCTGATCGAAATCTGCACTGATATGTTGCAATATGTTGGAGGTTATGGGCATGACACAACTTTAAACGGCTATGCGCCTATGCTTAGAATCAGTTTACTTGAACACAATTTTAAACGGCTTATTTACAGGACGCATCAGTTTTGTGTACAAACTCGGCTATCTTGTTTAGATACCGAAACTAAGGACCTGCAAGCATATACACATACATATGCTCACAAACACATGTGCACAAGTAAACATAAATGTGCATATACAGGGACACACGGACGCAAGCAAACATGCGAACACGTGCACTTACGCACAAAAAAAGAGACGCTCATAATGTTTGCAAAAAACCTTGGTGATAACTAGGCTTCATAACAGCTAGGGAACATTGTGGAAGAAAACGTTGGTGCATACGGATTTCTTTTGCGGCCCACATTTCAAAACTTTTTCATCCATCGCTACGTCATTAAGAAATCTCCCAATTCGACAATTTCTACGACAATTTCAATTTCATCGAAGTTTGAGCTCGCAGTTTTCTCATTTATAATGTGTGAACCGTAATTTAAATGCATAAGCCATCATATCAGTTGCTTAATGACCTAAAAATTATGTATAATATGATGTCTGCCCGAAGGATAGGACCACTAAAAACACAACTTATGATTTCACTCATTCATTATTTCTAGGAATATATGAAATTGCTTGCCTGGCAAGATGAACGTAACGCCTTTATTGCAAGCTGCTCAAATATGCTTCCCCACTTGTACTATATGCAATTCAAAACTCATTTCAAATGATGCTCTTTATTTTCATCCGACTATCTGAAGAGTTATATGATGTGATGGGATTGTGACTGTGATTAGATGACTGAGGTGAGATTATCGAGCACAGGTGGGCTCGATTAGTGCAGTGACATATTCGAAGGTAGGCTTTATTTGGCCAATCTTTTCGCTTACAACTTTCCTTCTCATAATCTTCTTTTTCCACCCAATTTTGTCAATGTGGTCAAAGTCACTCGAATATCGAGTCGTTAGATGTTGGTTAGTTTAGAAAGCACCTGAAATATCAGAAGTCAGAAAAGAACAAAAAACAAAAAACAAGAAACAAGCGCATTGTTCGCTGAGCCATATATGTTTGAACCTCCCACTCGCATGAGCAAATTTTTCCGAACGATCGCTAATAAAGAGCGATCGTTCAGAAAAGACGAATAAAAATTCGGCAGGCTTCATCCTTCCGTAGGTATATCTGCGTTCTAAGTATTTTCAAACGATTCTTTGAAGTTGTTGTTAAGTTATTACCCTGTTATGTACAGTACCTTTATGTGCTTGTAACACTTTTATATAATTTGAGCGGATAAAGACGCTTCGACAAGTTCCAGACTTGGTACGTATGAATTTTGTGCTTAAGTCAACATAACCACCATAGCAAGTGGAAAACAAATAAAAGGAAATCGTTTTGCAACACGTTTACTCTTTAACGCTTAAAACTGTCATGATTTCTGCATGTTAGCCACTAGTGAGTTGGCTGTGGACGAGGTGAATGCTTCATTTATTCACAGTTATCGGGTGCATTCGGCTTGTCCATTTAGAACATCAGCGTTAGCAAACAACTACCCTTGGTCAGTTAAAGGCTATCCTGTGCCAACTTATCCGACACCCTTTGCCAATGACAAACTTTAGTTTTATAGATGATGTGTTGAGGTCGTTTCTGAAAAATATCTTAGCTTTGGCGAACTTTTCTTAAACCGATCATAAAAATTTCTCGCTTCTATTGAATCGAGAAGTTATTCGCTTCATTACGAAAAGCACATCGCTCTAGCGTTGTTGAAGAAGAACGAAAAAGAAATACTTTTTTCATTAAATATAAAACAAACTTCACATATCTGTTCTTTTATTATCGGCTGTAACGTTTATATTTTTGCATACTATGTTAATATATCAAAATGAAAGAAATTCTTTTATCGCATCGTTTACCTTATTGCATGTGAAAGATTAAAGGCAAGCTTCTTATGCGGGTTTCTTCATTGACATAGAGTGATTGGGTGATATTATCACTTTTTGAAAAACGCTGTGAAAGGTCAGTTTTTTTTTTTTTTTTTGCATGAGCGAACTTCTTTTGCTAGAATTCACTCATTATTGTCCATTCATTTCATGTCGTTCTTGGCAAGCATTTTGCCCTCGATGAACTTTTTCACCTCACAATATCATTTGCTGTTTCTATAGCCCCGAAATATGCCTTATGGTATACGGTATGCGGTCGGCTCAACATCCGCCAAACTAACTTTTTTTTAAACGAATTTTTACCGCCCCTCTTAAATATGTCCGAAAAATTTTCAAAATATGAATGGGTTGCTTTTTTTTGCTTGTATTCTTTCAGATACATTCCACAATGGAATAACTGCAAACATTGTTCAATTTTAGACAGCCTATTCATTGTTTTTGAATCAATAAAATGATGTCATTTTTGTGGTAAGAATTGAGCTTAATGGTCTATATCTCTTAAACAAATACAATTGGGGATGTTGCTTCTTTAATTGCAATAAATTTTCGTGAGCAAAATTTAATTCTTCTTTTTCGAAATAATACTGCCATTCTCTCAATATTTTTCTATTCTCTTTTCTACGGTAAGAGACACATCATCAACAATCATTTATATTCGCTTGTAATGCGTTGCAACGTTGATTTTTGCGCGAAGCATTCCTTGACTATTCGCATATTTTATGCTTCAACTGAGGATGAAAAACAGAGATGAAGTAAAATGACGAGAGAAATCTCGTACAACTTAGCTAGATGATTATAATTGAAATATTGACACACCAATGATGATTTTTAAATAATGTAGAAATGTGCATATTCTCAATTAGTTTCTCTACCATTTGTCTAGATGAAACGCTTATTAAGTTTGAGCCGTAGTCACCTTTCAAGTTCTAGAACCTCATAAGATCTGTGCTAACGAGAAAATGATCATTCGTATGAGTCTTCCATTATGTTTGAGGAATCGAATTTTATGAAATTCACCGTTCAAACATATCTGCTCAACTATGGAGGTATTTTAGAAATGAAATCACTATATGGAACAAATTTTATACGATGAAAAAATTTTTATTGTCTTTTGATATTATTCACATCCACTCACTATAGATTCATATTTAATGCTTATACTCTTGCTTTCCAGCAAAACTGCTCATCCGGGTAGTCTTCACTAATAGCCGAGAATGCAGCGCATCGATGCAACCAAATCGCATTGTGTATGTTCCGTTGAAAATAGTGAATTGCAAATTGAAATAATAATAAAAACTTCTCCCATAAAGGCAACAAAAGGAATTTTATCGCCACTCGATGAGTGAAACAAAAACAAAAAAGACGATTTCTCTAAATTTTTGTTGTCTCAATTGAAAACAATCGTTAGTTTCAACGTTATCTCTATATTAGAATTAATCGAGTATGCAAACAAATAGAACACTTGTTTAGTAAAGAATATTATGTTAGGGAATTTGATTGATATCCATTAGTGGAATTTTTCGTCAATATCGTAAATTTGCATTTCAACACATATGAAACTATTGCGCTCAATGTAAGCAGTACTCGTATAAAGAACTTCATCGAGAACGCTATTAGTAAACGCAATCCGAATAAATTTTCTCCTTCATAAGGCACTTGCGAATTTAAACACTATCTGGAGTCGGTGGTCTGAAGGAGCCTAAAATTTGCTGAGGATACTATTCAACTTTTTTAAATGCAGCATTTATCAGTCCAGAAGTAAAAAAGACGTCGTTAAATGCTGGACTGCAGTGAAAAGGACTGTTGGTACCAAAGGAATAATTTATATTTTAAGGTATGATTTTCAGATTCAGCGTTTACAACATAAAAGAAGAGGTAAAGGCGGAAAGGGGTTACCAGGCCTGATCTGCATTATAAGAGAAAATTTATACTTTTTTGCACGCATCGCGTTCGCTTGTGAACATCATTGGACGTTCTCGACAATAGTAGAGAAAATGAACTGAAATGCAATTAGCATAACCTATTCAGCGATTCGCTATGTTGAAAGCAAAGCACTTTTTTGTTCGTTATTAGGGAACACAACAGCCATCTCGTTCATTCATTTCCCGAAAGCCACTTCATAGCTACGTTTTGATTACGCTTTAAAAAAAGCAAAACGAAACAATTCGCACATTACAGTGTCTATTTTATAAGAGGATTATGTTATACTGAATGTGTGTGGCTGTTCGATTATCTCATCGTGTAATTCCGATTTGTTTCTATTGCTATGTGATACACGATAGCTTTCGCCATGTCCGAATGTTGACGTTAGTCCATTTCATTCTATTATTCGTGTACTACTCTTTTCGTTTTCAACAATTTTACACTGCAATAACTGAAAAATTTAGCGCACATTTTCGCATTTATATTTCATTAATGAATTGAGATGTGCAATTTAATCTCAGTGTTCCATGAGTTGCGCGATCATTGCATTAAATGAGTTGTACGAAGAATGTTGGCTCTGAAATTAGCGAACCGAGAACTCGGTGTGAATTCGATGAACGAAGTCGATTTTTTATAAGTGATTTCCATCGACGGTGGGCGATATCAAGCAAATTTCATGAACGACACACGCTTTCCAAGTTTCGCAATTAAATCCTTTAACTTCTAAGCTAATAAATATATTGATACAAATAGACATTTGTGGATGTATACTGAGGTAGGCCATCATGCTGTATTTTTGCAACGCTGATGTTGAATCGGAGATTAATTTTTGGTATTTTTCATCACGGCTTGAAGCTTTTTCTCGAGTAATACGGCAATCGATGAATCTGCATGGAGCACGATAGAAAATACAATGGGAACGTTAGCATGATGAGTGCGTCTTGCCTCTCACCTCAGCACAGTTTTGCCGATCGAACATTCAGAAACGAAAAAACAGTTTATAACAATTATTAATCACGTTAATTATGTTTGTAGGTCTTTGCTGTTCAATTATTTCCGATTTGTTTAACTCCGCAGATCGTTCGCTTCATTATCTAGAAGGAGTCCAGCACTGCAACCGATTATGCATCACATTGGAATGTACCTTGTCTGCTGTTCTATTTTACATGTTCAAATGTTTAGCGAATATCAAATCCACCTGAACGTTTAGTTCGAACCTCTGTTGGTTTACATTATTCTTGCCTCATCCTGAAGCTCAGTAATGCCTCCTCCTAATAAATCACCCCATTCAACGTCTCCCTCCTGTACAGTTAGAGGCTTTTCTTGAGTGTGTGCATTCTATGCATAAACTGTAAGCGCAAGAATTAGCAAATACTGCTATACAGAAACCATTTCTTCTATACTCAACATCTGCAGCAAAAAATATCGTCGAGAATCTTCTTCTGGGTACATAGGAAAGGTTGCCTGAAGTGGATAGATCACGCTGACGTATAGAAAATTGATCATAATGTTAGTGCGCTAATGACTGTGCAATATTCTCGCTTATTGCGTCGTACGTGCGATTGGTGGCAATATAACTATGGCACTCCACAAATGCAATGTCTACGTAACTGTTTCTACGAAGTTGTTTTGCAATTCGAATGGTGCCAACAACGGCGGTTAACGGCGTACTTTTTGAGATATAACCATCACCGTCTCGTGGCAACTTGTCATAGAGACGTAAATAGAGAAGTGGCAAGCCCTCGCAAAGTTAAATGTTAGTTCCCAAGGCTTCCAGACATGACCCATTTAAATGTGTAGACAAGCACATTGATTCGATCACATAAAAAACCGAGTTTGCGGAAGCGCTATTTTACGAGCTTTTAACGAAATGGACAAAATGCCTACGGCAATGCAGCTGTAGATACGCTCAGTGCACAGCATCGGAAAAAAATGTTTTCTCGGAATGCGTTGGTGTTGGGCCACATATTCGGCATCGACTCCTTTTCCTTCAACTTGCTAATGAGGTACATTAAAGCTTTTTCATTGAGCGGAAGCGGAATGCGGTGAAATGTTAACCAGAAATATGTGCGCTGATGTATGATACAACGTTCGCTTTTCTTGCAGAAGTGCCCTTAAGCATTCGCTTATCCTCGAACTCCGGTGATTTGCGCTTGTATGAAAATTTCATAAAAACGCACATAGAAGGGTTCTACAGTCGCTTCCCACTTCTAAAGTTTTTGTCTTTTTCTGTTTTCGAGGACTTGTGGAACTCCTCTAATACTCAACGCGAGCAAGCCAACCCAGCAAAGTGGGGCTGAAACGCTTGAATGTGTTAAGAATGGTTTGGGCTTGAGAGGTACTTGATAACAAGAAGTTCAAGAGTTAAACTCTAACATGAATTTTTAGTCCTAGCACAGCTCTGCATAATTTCAGCATGCAATACGGCCTTGACACCCGTCACTCCTCCAACAACGCCTCGGATAGCCAAAGAAAGTGAAGTAGTGAGAAAAGCAAAATTTTTTCTTGCAAATTTTACTTGCTGCTCTACGATTCCATCTTTGCTTTAGATACATTTACGAAGTGCTCTTTATCGTTTTTGCAGACGATCACATGTGGTTTTCGCCATTTAGTCAACACATTAAATGAACCATTATAGATATTCTCATGTATGAGTTATCTTCTTCGAACCTAAACTTACGCTCATCGTCTATAGACTTTTATTTTCTTCCACACGATTTTTTTTGCATGTTGTATGCAGTGTTGGTTCAAACGTCAAACTGCATTTTTTGTTTCGGTATATCTCTCTTTGAGTTTGATACCACCAATGAATATAGAAAAATTCCTTTCACTGGTATTCATTCCTCCTAATTTCTTCGCTTAAAAAAAATTGATGCGAATGGTTTAAAATTTAATTTATACTACAGAAAATAGCGAATTTCATTGAACAACGGAAAAAGATTGCAATGATTGATTAAGCGTTTATCGAAATTCCACTTCGAAATGAATCTTCTCAATTCTTCAATTCATACTACTATACTATCATTATCGATCAATGCGAAAACACTTCACCAAGTACTATCTATACGTAATTACAAGTATTGAAGAATTGGCAACAGCAGCTATAAATTGGTAAATAAGTTACCCATCCACTTTTACAGTACCTCCTCGTGAAAGTGTTCAAGCGATTTTTGTTCTTTTGATCAAATCTTTAGCTTCAATAAGTACACAACTATGATGCATCTCTTTTTGTTATTGTCTAACACTTGTTATGAGCTGCAATCATTTGGAACGATCCCTAATCGGAGTCGAATTGTTTTTAAAATTTGAATTCTCTGCAACGATTCATGGCGTTCAAATGGAATTAATCATGTTGTGTCCTCCTGAAAAATGACGAAACTAAATTGTTCTATCTGCCAACTTAATAGAGATAATTTTAGATTCAGGCACATTTTGGTCAAAAACGATTGCAAAAAATTATCAGCAACGAGACAGGATTGCTAGCGCTTGCAGCTAGTGATCGTTGAGCACAAATCTCAGCTAGAGATTGCAATTATAAAATGCAAAAGAATCATCGACCAACTCGGGAATATTCGATTCTGATAAGTAAAATCTTTTCTCATATATCGACATTCGAAAATCGATTTCTTACTTAAAATATTGTTCATCATCGGCCAACTTGGCCGAAACAGATAATTGGAATTTCGAGGTGGGGCGATTGTCAACCGTTGTACCTTTTGTAGCTCCACCCAGTACAGACCTGTTATTACAAACAACGTTCAAAATCGACGAAATAGCGTTTCACACGTTCTTCGCTGTGTAGTCAACCACCTCGGGCAAGACCTCAGCCAAACCCTTTGTTCTGAACCGCGCTCGATTGAGTGTAATGGTTCTTAGAAAGATTTCTGAGGTAACAGAGCGCTTACGTACCAATAACTCACGTACAAGGGAAGGCCCGCGATCAATCGGAATGAAGCTAGACTTTCCAGATTACCCAAATCTACGCATTTGCATCACGGACTATACTTAGCAGTTGCACAAAACTGGATAACAAGCAGCGATGATGAGGATCGCTTAGGGATTATCGAGATGGAGTAAAATTTCACACAAAATTTCCTCGTAGAGTCGATTGTATGTTAATGAAAATGAAGTTTTATCTGTAAGATCACATATTTTACAATATTACCGATCGTTCGATGTAATCAATTGCGCGATCACTGAGAAAACGAACCTCACTGGCCTAAAAAAAAAAACTCAAATTGTTGCTGCTGGTTTCGTGGCCGGTAGGTTGGCATGCGATTAAAAAAGATTAGGTAATATGTTTCAACGATTTCGTTTGGTTATTATAATAAATGTTACATTTAATTACTTTATGATATTTATGCGAAACTTTTTATGCTGGATGTTTGCGTCGTATTTCGTTCGTCAGATATCTCTTGAGATAAACACGACACCACATTTTTCTGCATCATTTTTTTTTTGCATATGAAAATAATATATAATCTTCTTGCGCACGAGTTTTCTCTGTGCATTAAATCCACTTGCTTAAGAGCTCTAAGAATTTAGGATTGGTGTGTTAAACACGTTAATCCATCCAACTGCCGTTTTTTCCGACTATCCGTTGATTAATAATTTCCTCACCGAACCAGCGGTTAGTTGATAGGATCACTCAATCAAATTTGAAAGATTTCCCGAAAAATATCATTCGATCATTCGTCCACTTATATGCCATGTGAGTCAGTTACTACAACTATTCGGTTTTGTTCTATTCATGTTGGCCACTTGATGAATACGAATCCTCTATACAAATTTTTATGTGTATCAGAGGCGCTTCGCGCCAACGTCGTTATTGACGCATTGCCAGTCGTATGTATATTTCTGGCATCATGGCTCAGTCCTCCCATTCCTCTCTCATGTTATGTAAGAGAGATCCTGTATAGATAAGAATGATTGGTTCTTGATGGCAACAGCACTTTAAGTTCAGATTTCGTTGCGGATTCTGCAATGAATATCATAGGGATAAGTTGGTAGAAAAGAGAGAAAAGGGATGCTTGGCCAGCGCCGAATGCATCATCGCGACTTTGTTTCCATTCATTTACTTACTGCTTAAGAAGACAGTGATCGTCAATACAGTCCCTTTCCTTTCTACTACACACTCTTCCGGAATTCTTCAAAGGTAGGATGTGACAAAATATTGTCTTAGAAAAGTCACTCCTCGGCTCTCACTCTTAGCTCTTAGTTGCTGCGATAACTGAACTAATAAATTGTGCTTAAAGAAGCATGCAGAGGGCCACACATCGTTGAACAAGCATACAAGCATTCATAACGGAGTTTTTAATGACTCAAAACGTCGTTTTTATGGTCGAATGAATGCAATGGAATTTAGAGAGCAGTTGATGGAACTCGCAATTCCATCAAATAAGAGCATCTGGCAGTAGTTGAATGTATGATTGACGGAAACAGACAACACTCTAAGATGTTCATTTATTAAGGCTTGGCACAAAATGACTTCGTTTTCGGGGTGTATTTTTGGCATAATTAGTTGAATGGCTCTTTATAGGGCTGCACAAAGCAATTTTTAGAACAGATGCTCATTTACGACGAGATTAATGCCCGACTTCAGGCTTTCTCCATGTACGAGTCATATGAATGCAAGAAAAGCAAAAGGTTGAACACAAACGAGATTGCATGTGATAGAATTAAGGTTATGGCTTCTGCTGCACATTGAAGACCTGACGAATGTGCAGCCTTCCATTATCTGTCCGCTTGCCCTCTGCTCTCATGTGATATGCCTGAAAACTTCACAGCCATAATGCGTTCTCGCTGGTGCATTTCGTCCAAAGATAAAGTCAAATCCATAGATAACGATCACCGCAAATGAAATCATCCTACCTAAGCATCCCATCGTCTCCTCGAATAAAGTCTATCTCCACCAAAATTATTGAGCAAAAGCACAGCTTGCTGTTCAGTAACCCCTCTTTAATGGAGGTTTCATTTCTTCCCCCGTAAGGCGCTTGGAAAAAGTTATGTACCGTTCGGCTCTGCCGATGCTGTCGGCGAGATAAGCACGATCGACTTCTCAAGAAAAAGCAAAAAACTCGGCCCGCATTAAATGCACCTTGCCAAAATTGAGAAGTTAATCACTTTCGCGAGTTTTATACGAGGAAATTTTATGCAGTCTTCATATTTATATATAAATGAAAACGGAAACATCTGTTCAAATGAAGCAAAAAATAGAAAGTGAAGTACTGTGCTACTCGGGATTGCTCTTTCCATCAGTCAAAAGCAAATCACCGTCAAAAGGAACGACCGATCTTTTCGTTGACAGTATGCAGCTATTCATGTTAAGATATTCGGTGAAAACAGGGCATTACTGTTTGAAGTTCTTTGCTGTCTAACCTATCACCTTTTCATCCATTTATAAGTCGTGCAGGTTTTATATGAGGAAATTCGGTTTTATAACCATAATCGGTTTTATCTATAGAAAAGCATGGCATCTGAGTTTAGCCACTAGTATTGCGAAGAATTCTGAACATGAGGGGTGTGATTTTATTTCAAAAATCGATTCATTCTCGAGGAATTTTCCCTTCTTCACAGCAAGACCTTAGGGAATTGTAAGTACACATGAGCATGGCCGTCACTCTTTCTCGGATTTTGGCAAGATTTTATCATTCAATATTCCTAGTTAGAATTTGAGTCTTTACATTTACACTGTATTACTTTTATTTTATACCGTATCAGCATATTTGCGCCTTTTGTAATTTCAACGAAGAAACTAATGGAGCAGAAATTATGACATTTGCAACAATAATTCATGAAATTTATAGGCGTTGAAATATGGTAAAAACTTCTGCGCCCTTTTCACAAGCAGTTATACCTCATTTTACTGTGGTGAATGCGAGAAAATATTTTAAGGAACATTTGTACAAGTTCGATTGAAATATATAGCTGTGGTGAGCACTTCCAAACTGGCTGTGTGATGACGTTGATTGCAATAGGGCATATCATGCACGCTCTTCAGCTCTATTCATCTTCCATTTTTTTAATTCACTATTTCCGTTTAAAATATCTCGAAAGATACCAGAAGAAGCGCCGAGTCGGGGAGAAAGGGTCCTGTAATCATTTGAATTAAATTTTAGCGCTGAACTTGCTACGAAGGGTTCTCTACAATTAATAAGCTTCGACCATCGGCTAGTTTGACAGGAAAAAATGGCAACGTTTTGGTGCTTTTAAATTATTTTTTGCAAAGTTTCTGAAATCCACGTTTTTTTTCATGGTTGTCTCAACACTGATTGATTGCAACTCACTTCCTGAAAGTCCTAAAAGATGTGGCTTACCTTTGACAAACTCCTAATGAGAATTAGGGGAGGTTGTGGGGCATATTTGTGCAGTACTTATTTCACGTGACTTCATCCAACTATTATGATACAGTCCTGCATCAAAGCTGAAATAGTCAGGCAATAGTAAGCCTCTCTATAAACCCCATTTGATCACTACTGCACCAAAATCACTGCTTTTACTCATTGCTTCTCGCAATCGATTTGCAGTAGTTTAGCATCTTTGCTGATTGAGGCATGAGACACTCGACTGGCGAATACGTCATGAACGAATATGCAGACATAATGACGTATGTTCGAATGCAAATGTGTGCCACACATGGTGGCCAAAACGTTGACAACACTATCCGGATGTATTACATTTCTCTAGCAAGCAAAAAAATCGCATTTGCAGCAATTCGCATTCATTTGCCGGCATTGTAATCACATAGTTGCAGTAACGTTCACAAAGCCTTTTTTTTCGACGCCAATTGCAAATTCATTACCGCATTTTTCACTAAACACAACATTGTGCCTACTTTATTCGGCAACCTTCTCTTCCATGTCTATCGCTTAATAAGAGGATTATGACGATCTAGACAGAGCACCATATACCACTACTATTATTTAAAAATTTTGCATGCACAAATTTAAAAATGTTAGGACGCCGTATAGAAAAATGAATGCACCGCAGAATATTATGAATTCTTGGATGAGTCAACCGCTTGATTAATTCAAACTTATGGGAAGGTCACATAGAGTCTGATATAGACACAATGCAAGCAAGGAGCAATTATTTGTTTATTTATTTATTTATTTATTTATTTATTTATTTATTTATTTATTTATTTATTTATTTATTTATTTATTTATTTATTTATTTATTTATTTATTTATTTATTTATTTATTTATTTATTTATTTATTTATTTATTTATTTATTTATTTATTTATTTATTTATTTATTTATTTATTTATTTATTTATTTATTTATTTATTTATTTATTTATTTATTTATTTACCTACTTATTTATTTGTTTGTTTGTTTACAAGATATTAGAAAGCATGAAAGATAAATCTTTCACAATATGAGGCCATAGTAAGAAGGAAAAAAGCGCTGAATAAATAGCTATCTTGACTTAAATTTGACTAAATAACAGTAGATTTGACGCTGATGAAGGATGCGCAGATAAAAAAATTCATGAAAGAAATCATAAACAAACAACAGATGTATGCAACAGAGAAGTTATTGGTTGTTGTGTTGCGTGAATCTCTTTCTTCGACCTTCTTGGTAAATTATTTGCATATCATTTGAACGGTCGAATCACTCGCCCACTTCCATTGTATGACAATAAAATTCGCATTCGAAAACGAAACTATTTGTAAATTCACTTGTGTGTCATTATAAGGTTCATCTTATTGCTCTCCAATTTCAAATGCATTTCTGATCAACGTTGAAAAGTTCATTCGAAATTCACCTTCTTAATAAACTTTTTTGACTTATTTGAAGCTTTATATCAAATTTTCCAACATTTTAGGAGTACCCATTTAGGATTTCCATTAGCTGCGCTATGTCTGTCTTTGTGCTTTTCCACTTTGCAGTAATTTGCATTTGAATTACTACTAGACCGGTCAAACTGTCCCTATTTACCATGACAACAAAATTTGCATATTCAAGAGGACTTAACTAAATAAGTGCCTACTTAATTGCTTAGTCGACAAATACATTTGCACGTATATACATGTGAGACATTTGCTGAGTGGGCGGTTATTCACTCGTGCGCTATTCTTGACCTATAAATTATTCATTAATTTTATAATCAATCTTCATCATATTATACTTTTGAATGTAATCATAAATTCAACAATTATAAGCATAATTAGACATATTCGTTTTTGTGTTATTTTTATTGGAATATTGAATAAATATTTAAGCGCTCGTTTAGCGTCGCAGTTTTTTTTTTTTTTTCACTCAATGCCGCTCATTGTTCCAATTTCAGAGCAAAATTTCCATCTGTTCCATTTGAACACATCCGAAAAAAATTGGCGATGAATTAATTAAAATGGTGATTATAAGAAAAAAATAAATAAAAGTAATGTCGATAAAGTTCCGTTTTATATTCTGCATTGAAAGGGATTGAGAAAACTAAACGAATAGGCAATAACTTCAAATGGCAAAGAAAATCCTCTGATTGGAATATCTCTTTATCAAAAAAAAAAAGAAAAAGTCGAAAAATTTGCTGAACGATCGAATGGAACGAATAAAATCATAGAACGGAAAACGATGACTGGATATCCCCTTACAAAGAAAACATTCTTTTTTTTCGTTTATTTTTTGTAGAATGCAACGAAATGAATGACTACGCTTCCTTTTTAAGTTGTTCTGCAAATAGAAAGAAAAATTTCTGTCATAAACTTGACATTCTTCAAAGGAATTAAAATTTTGCAAGTGGATGACACAGGAATTGGAAAAAAAAAATTCCTTAGCTTAAAACATTTTCATCGATATAATTTTCCTAAGTTGCTGGATAGATGCGAAGAACATTGAAAAATACGAAAACAATTCTATAATTTCGCTGTATACTTTCGAATAGCATATAAATTCCTTTAAAAAAATAGTGGTAATTCGCGAATGTTGAACAATCGACCCATTTGAACTCTCCCACAATATGCATATATGTGAACATTTTTTCAACTACCCTTGTTATTGGTAATATGTGGAAAGTTATTACGACTTACAAAAAAAAAATTGTATCTATTCAGCAACTACATCAATTTGCCGAACTGATTCGGGCTTTTTTTTGCGCGCGCCAGCTGAAGTTTATCCTATTTTTCGTCTGTATCATTTGTCACCAGCGATTTGTATTTCATGTGTTATAGAATTTCCCTTAAGCAATACTTATGTAGTTGGGAAATTGAATGCATATGGCACATAAGGCAAAACTTTGTATAAAAAAGAATTATGCTGTGCAATTGGTTGCACTAATTTGAACGCCGTCGTAAAAGATTGTCTAAGAAACGGCGATCACCACATTTTGAGGTATATAGATTTTAGAGTCGATAAAAAGAGACGATTAACTGCATGATGTGTAACATCTGAATGATGCCTCGCTGAGTCGTGAAATAATAAACTATCATGAATAGCTGGAATCAGTGGAACAGATTCAACGAAAGCGACCATAAAGCTATGTTTATAGTTCTAGGCAACGTCATCTTCCAAAGAAAGGTCTATCTTTATGAAAGTTTTTCCTACTGCATGCGTTCTTGAATGCATCACGACACATTCTATCAAAGAAGTGTGGCCAGTTCCCCGCATATTATGAAGGTGTGTTTCATTCTTCGAGCCGTTTTGCGTTACCTCTGCAATTTTCCAACCTTAATTTATGCCCCATTGTTGATATTTTTCAAGAGGAAGAAAAACTTTTTATGCTGCATGAGAGCTGCTGCATATCTGACTTTATGGAGACTTCAACTGGAAAACAAATGAAGGAAATGCTATCACATTTCATTGATCTAATGAATGTCATAGCCTCTCTTCATTTACTAAGATTCAACTTCACCTCTAAACTTCGAAAAAATTTGTCGTTGCTGAATAGCTCGAAAAATTGACATGCACTTCGGGTTTGGCTAATCGAAACGTGTAACTAATTGGACCAGAGCGCTGCAAGGAATAAACGTTTTGCTTCCCGCTCATTTGGCCAGCCGGCTCCATAGCACTGCACATATAATGCAATGAAAAGTTACATGTTATTGGCAGAATATAGTGCTATTCCCTGATCTTTTTTGCGAAGTTTTGCACAGATCCATTTGCAAAGCGAATCATGGCGGGCTAGGTTCTATTATCTAGTGTGTATTCTTTCCTATCTACCTGACTATACATCAAAGTTCGTAGCACAACTGCGGTTGTGAATTTCGCTCGGGCAATCTCTGCAGTAGTACTACTCACAACACTAATTTTCTATGTGGCTTATGAATTGCTAAAGCATATATAGATATCCTAAAGCACCTGTGCATTCTAATAAAGTTAAGTTGAAAAGATGTATGAAACATTTGCATGAAGATTTATGCGAGCGCTATCGGTTGGATTACATCAATGCATTAGCGCCGATATTTCTTTGCTAATTGTATACGATACCGATTAGTCTGATTAGTGAGTTTGCTAAGCCTATTCGGTAGAGCTTTTCGTTCGATGAGTTTTTTCGACAATATGGTAATTCCTGCATTTTGTCATTCGCTTTTCCATCGTTCACGCGGATTTCTTTGCAAATCATTTGAAATAAGGAGAGCATTAGCAGCATTTTCGGAAATTTTATCCACCTTCATTGCACTCCAACTTAACGCTTCACGCTTCACAATTCCACTTTCAAAGCAATTCTGATAGGTCAAAAGATGAAACTCCATCTCCTAGCTGCTCAATTTTCTCTGCTGTCTTCACAACTTTATCTCTGCTGTCTTCATTTCTTAAATGGAGAGAACGAAATCTTCGTAGTAATGAAATATTAGCTAATGCGCTGCTTAATGTGTGCGTTATGGGTAGGTTGTAATGCATTTATAGTAAGCAGCATTTAGAATACTTTGGTCTCGATTGCGGAAATGCGTCAAATTGCTCCAGGTGACTTTAAGATCGCTGTAATTCCTACGTTTGCATTCGTCGACATATGTATCACCCATACTGGCTAATGACTAGCGAATCTATATGTTTACACAAAGTCTTCATGTGAAGGTGTCTAATTAAGGGCTATATTTCTACCTCTTTAAAAGCAGAAGCAGGCAAATATATCGTTGCCTAGCTTTTCCATAATTATTCATTGCATTTCTTTATTTTTCTTTATTTGTCTATGCGATTCTGCAAGTATTTTGTAGAGTCACTATAACCTAGCGCATTCACCGTTTTATCGTAATTTTTTATCATATTGGATATCCAATTTCGAATAAGTACTAAAAAACAATTTCTAACAATGAACAAGTGTGTATTATTTTTTTGCACTCCTTTGCACTGTTCAATCTCGAATGTTATCAGATCGATTCAACTAGATTATTTGCCGCAATGGAAATTTGTAATAAAGTGCAGATAGCAGGGCCACCCATAAATCTTTCAGCTACCAGCTCTTAGATCAGTTCATCTAGAACACCTGCCGTGTATGTCTATTCATGCGGGCGTTTGTAAATGCAACAAGACTAGGACGAGATCGTATGCAGATTGATTCTCTTTTTACCTACGATTCCTTCGCATAGCTGGCCTTTTATTTGCTGATTCAGCCATTAAATGCAAAACATAGTTCACTAATGAGCTCAAGCCTCAGTCAGCACCTGTCATTTGTGCTGGGTTTTTACTGATTTTGTGGTACTGATAGTGCAAGCGAACAGACAAAATCTTCCTCGCAAGAGAGCTTAAAATGCCATGAGTCGCAATTATTAACCCCTATTTTGTTCTGTGTATTTTCCTCGATTATATATCTCCATGGTCAGATGATGTAAGGCGCGTCAATGTGGCATTTCTTACTACTCTCTTCGAGTGTTATGCATCAGTTACTACCTAAGATGTGTCCTCGGCCGTGCGTTTCTTTATTTCGCTGGAAAAGCCGAAGTCCTCGATTTTGCCTGACCTGCTCCTCAGCCTAAAGAATTTGGAAGCTGCAAGTTTATGAGTCCCGACACCTACAAATGTGGTTCCGTAATATATACATTAAGAAGAAGATCACTTCACCAGATGACATTTTTACATAAATTTACGTATGTTGGTCGGACAAAATATTGACGAGAGCATGATAGATGGATGCTTTATCCTTTCTTATTAGAGAATATTCATTTGAGGAGAATGATATTCGCCTTGCACTTGTTTGGATCAAGTTTTAGCTGAGATGCCGTTTATTTCTTCACTATTTGCTTTTTTTTTCTCATTATATTTTCCTATGCACATTCTTTTGTGATTAACTCTTATCGACGTACTTTCACACTGACGTCGATGCGTTTTTACTTCGCACTCATTCACATCTGATTTGTTTCTTCTATTATTATTTGGAATATTTACAGCTTCGTTAAACGTTTAAAAGTTAATATTTTCCATTGCTTGTCGATATATTTGAGTAAGATAGTAGCGTAATGATCCATACTAAAACGAGAAGCTATTGAAAATAATTTCCATAATATTGAACAAATGCTTGAAAGTCTTTGAGAGTTTGTTCTGTGAAAATCATTTTTGAGATTAGTTCAACGCTGATGTAAACATCAAGTATTGTAATTTGCATTTCGACTGAGACATTTACAAACATATATAAATGAATTTCGAGAGGCACTCTTCAGGGAAATATATATTCAAAAATTCCATTGCTCGCCGCGATGGAAGTCGTAAGCTTTATCGCCTAAAATGAAAACCATCCCTAAGCGAGAGAAAATGTGAATGAATGCACGCTGTTTCATTTTCTATCGGCTGAACTAAAATGTTTGCGTCAATCTGTGCACTGTAATGCTTCAGCATTTCTTTGTGAAACTTCATGCGTCAAAGAAAAGGAGTACATAAACCTTATGCACAGTGTACATGAACGAATTCAAACGACATAGATGTTCTTTAATTAGACAGCTTCCATCCTTTTTACGTGTGTGACATACCGCAAAACTATGGAATATGATGATAAAATACAGGGTATGAAAAACATCGTAAAAACGCTTTGAAAGTCTGTCGCTCTCCACCTCTCCCTTCCTCTCGTTTGGTCCAATCCCTTACTGTTCCTTGTCCTCTTCCGGCTCGTTCAATTTCATGAATTCTTTTTCATAGGGATCTTTGCAGCATGGCCGCGAAATTAAATATATTTCAACAACTGGGTTCATCGTTTTGTCGGATGATTATTTCAGGATAATGCGTAGTTTTCCATGAATCATAAATCTGTATAGTCGAAATCAATAAAAATTTTGAGCTTTGTAAAGGATCCTGCTCAGCTTACAGGATCGGATATTTGCTGAAGTGTTGAAGTGTTTTGCATTTCATTCTTGCTGCTATTTCGTGTTGAAGTACATTTAGCATAACTTATTGAATTAATTAACAATCACAATTTAATGATGAACGATTTTTTGTGAAAATGGAATAAACGAGATTCGAATGCTTACGTTCTATTAAAGCTTATCCAAAAAAGAAATTCACCGAAACCTTTCGACACTACAAGTTCAATTGATTTGATAGCTGCAATAAATCGCTCGTTCGTCCTCAATAAATTGAATTTATGTATAACGCTGCTATTGCTCTGTACTTAGTGGAAATGTTCAATAGTACAAGTACTTTTAGTATAACTTATTAAGTTAATTTTTATGAAGCAACAATGTTTTCTTTTGAGAGCGACAATTTGATAGTGCAAGGAAATAAGAGAAGAGTCTTGAAAATGATTAAGCCTGAAAAGTACTATGAGAATATATTCCTTTTTCAGTTTCAATGATACGCTAAAACACGATGATACGATCGTTGAAATACGATTGCAGGAGAGAAATTGTTGGATAGCTTAATTTATTGTTTGGTTTAAAACAAATATTGTTTATTGGCAATGATTTCGTTAGAATATATTCTTTAAAAAAAAAGAGGAATTAATTGCAACTTGACGAAGACATGCTTGCATAATGACGTTTTTGATAATCATGCTGATTTAGTGATTTTTTAAGCTGTTATGGCTTATCGTTGCCATGACAGGCGGAAAATAAGCGAAGAAAAAAACTTAGCGAAACTTTATGCAAATAGTATAGCTATGGATGAAATGGCTTGAAGCTAAGTTGCTTGAGATTGGAATGACAGGTGAAATAAATTTTATGTAAATCATACAAATTTGTGAATTAAGATTGCTCGTTATTGAAAAATATGTTTTTTCTAGGAAAACCTGTCCCACTCTCAGGTTACCAGAAAAATATCGAAATCTTCGAGAGATTAAAGAAGAACTAGTGAAGAATTTAATTGCGTTGTTTTATATATTTCGAAGATCCAAAACGACACTAAGTATATAATAGGTAGGGGGAGGGAGAGGGGGAAAGCCACTGAATACAGCGCATCTAATAAAGTACATTGGGCGGAGTCAAATTGAGCGTGAGAAATGCGCACAGGCTTCTTAATGAAGTGGATGATTTGAGAAATGATACTAGCGTGTTATTTCTTATACAGATGTGATGGTTCTTGCATTGCGTAGACAATGGCCAATGCGTTTTTCTTCTGTTGTTCTCCATTGTTCACTGTCAAATATCGTTTAAAATTGCATCTAGCAATATTTTAGTCCACCACTGTAGTCCTGAATCATCTGTCGTTCGTGGTTTATGGATAAACCAGTTGATAGGTGGAAAATCTTGTGACGTTACCAGTCTACAGGCGCCTTTTTGTTGAATTTGAGTAGGATTATGGTGACATTTCTGATCTAGTTGTTTTATTATTGCTCATAATGGAAATACAATAGTGTTCATTGTTTAATTTTATTAGGTTATTCGATACGCAAACATGCTTGTAAAAAGTTTATTGGTTGCACACGTCGAGAGTGCGGAAAATTCTGCCAATATTTTTTTATAATTACAGCGAGAAACAGTTTTTGAGAAGGGAGAAAAAATAATTCTCGCCGGTCCCCATTAATTAAGTCCTCACTAGTTTGGCTCTTTACAGGTGATAAATGATGACAATGTTCACTAAAATTTTATATCATTTGCTTTGAATTGTTGATAGCAGCCAACACAACGCAGGCCTGGAACATGCCTGAATATCCAAGCGACTAAAGCTTTCAACGATATTGCGATTGGCATTTGTTTATATTTGAAATTGCGCAAGTTTTCGAGCGAGCATGATTGTCAGTCGTACTACATAAGAGAAGACGTCCGTTGTTTCGGTTTCTTAAATGTCACACTCGTTCGATTAAGCTAATAAAGTATTGCTGGCAGAAAGCTGTGCATTTTTAATTCTCACAATCAGTAATAATGGCATGAGAAGAGTTGGACACTATGTGTTTTTTTAAGTTTTGCTGAATATGCCAACTACCACCATATATTTTTTTAGTAGCTAGTAAAAATGCGCGATTTATTGTAATCATATTTGAAATGAAACAATTGGTGATATACGCGCTCTATAAAACAATATTCCTTGGCTATGGGTTTTGATGCGAACAATATGAAACGCAGCATGATCTACTTCAAAATGTGTGCATATTTGTAGGCATATTGAACTGTTTGTAGTTAATTGCTCTGGAGTGTGGAGGATGATCTCGAATTTAAGGTGATGAAATCGCGGGGGTATTTTTGGAACTTAAGCTTTAGTTTTCTACCGATTGAAAGTACCACGTAGAAGAAGACTTACACAGAGACTCATAAAAACAACACATATATATGACCATATACGTTCACTTATAAGCTCATTGCTATGATTTTAGGAGTATAAATTTTTAAGTAAAATTATCAAATGTAATGAAAATATGCATCTTGAAAGTCGCTTAATTTTATTAGATGCGTTGAATAAAACGATTCAAATTTCGGAAATTTTTGAATTTCACTCGTTTGAAATACTTATGCATTGAATTTGAATGTTCGGAAAAAGAAATTGAACAACTCAGGCAATATTGTTCCGATGGCGTAGTTCAACTGTAGAAACTAGACGTTCGATAAAGGTCGCTTAGAATGTTATGACGAAATCATTTTGCTCAATTTTCTTCTATCAATTACTCGTACAGTTTGAGGGATGAAATGTTCTAAGCGATGCTTATTTTCATTATATTCTCATGCAACTACAAATTAAATTTGTGCTTTCTACTTATTGATTTTGGTCAATGCAAATTTATGACGCGATAGTTTTAATTGCAAACAATTTGTATTCGTTTGCTTGAAGTCAATGTTTTTTTTTTCGATACACGTATAAGTTGCAATTAAAATATTATGTGCATTTTTGCGCCAATGATTCGCAATTAATAAATGCCTATATGATAGTAATTTGCGTGGAGCGTTAAATTTTGGAGTCGTTGAAACGCTAATTGCATAAACATTTGCATTTGGCATACTTAAATGCAGTAATTGTAAGCATCTATTTTTTAAGCATATTCTATATTGCCTATATTAGCGAAGATATAGTTTATGAGACGAAAGGCATTCATAGGTAATGTTGCAATGATTTAAAAGGGCATCGAATGATGCCTCATTGTTCGTTGCGCACTTTGAAATTGCAATGCAACTGCAATGTGTTGTTGCCCACTAGATATTCCACAATGACGTGATGCATCGATTGCAAACAAAATCGCATATGCTGAAAGATATGCATCCCGATGCAAATAATAAATTTTCTGCTCATACTTTCAACTTGCTTTTCTCTGTAATTATTTCCCTGTCATATGCTTATATGAGAAGAAACCAAGTGAGATATTTCTCTATGAATGAATATATTTGCTTACAAAAAGAAGTAACAATTAACGAATTGACAGGTATATGTAATGAATGTAGCGTTACAAATGCAATGTGCTCACCTATGATTTCAACTGACTAACTACAAATAATAAAAAGGATAAATGTGATGAGTGCATTCCCCGCCTTAAAGCTGTCTCAGCTTTGCACAATTACTTCATGATTAATGGTCATCCGTGTAAGGCAGTGATGTTAAACCGTGAGATACGCAGTTCAACGTTTCTTTTACAATGCGACTATCCAAATGTTATCCAAAAAATGAGGATTTCTGTAATCCATTGGTCGGCTAGAAACACTCATACCAGGCTGGCTCACACTGCTTCCTGTGTTTTTGCAAATTTGCATGACGCTATGTGGTGACTCAGAGCCTGCTTATATTCTTGCATAGAACAAGTAGTAATGATGTGTCTATGAAGTGAATAAAGCCAGAAGCACAAAATTTGGTGGATACAGTCGTTTTGTATGATATTACCTTTTGGCAATTTGCAAAAGTGATCAGCTGGCTGAGCGCATTTGTGAAAAATGCACGTCATTCCAACTCTTCTCATATGCGTCTCCCCTCTTTATTAAAATATTCACTAATAACGAAACTGGAATTGCAAAACTTGTATATTTTTCTTGCATCGCCATCTCATGCTTTTCTGCATATTAGATTTTTTTTTAGTGCGATAGCAGACATATGCTTGAAGAAATTCAAATCTTATAAGAGGCGAAGCATGCGAATCCTAATGACCTATAATGTTTTATTTTTTCAAAAATTTCGATGGTTTATATAACAGTTAGCCAAAAAATTCGTTGATCGGACTTCATTCAGCACACCTGAATTAAGCAGTTTAAATACAAAAATCTGAAAGTGCTACTCGTAACTATAATTCAGGTTGAACAAGATAAATCCTTAATGGAGAGTTTAAAGCGCTAACGTCAAATAATATTGAGGAAATTTTCTACGTATAAAACGGTGGAATTACGTTAATAGCGATTGTTCTCGTCCATTTAACTATCGAGGCAATCATTTTTTATATATATTTGAGTGCGATTATTGTTTTGTGCATGAATTCGTCATAATAAAAGTGAAAGTGATTTGCATAACCAATTCGGTTTGAATATTGAGGTATTTTCACATAGTTGGATTTTATGCAGTATATTGTGCCTCTAAGTTTCGCTTTTCTCGTGCTCACTTTCAATATATGTGGTCTTTAAACAATCGTTAACTCTATAAGCCTCCTATTGAATAGAAGCCTTTTGCCCACTTCAACTATGAGCATATCTTTCAAATTGTCCAGCTCTGAAGCTCTTTTTCTGACGTATTAGCAGCATGTTTTCTGAAAATTTGAGCCAGTTTGAGGAGTAAGAACACGTTAACAAGGGAAATGAAGCTTCCTCCGTATATGATGCACTCTCATTAATTCCTTTCGATGTACGTACGCCTTTCCCTCCCTTTGTCTTTTTTTCGAGAATATCCTTCATTTTGAAAGCCTTGTAGCGCACAGAGCCTACAATGCTGACCTATACGCAACAATATCATTTTATTCAGTTAATAACTGATGCGTTCTTCCGGGAGGGTATTGCACAGTAAAATTCATTCATCACTTTATCATCTTTACGTGCTATTTTATTCAAATGAAACAAATAGAAAACTGGAGTACAAATATGATGAATGATTTTCGAACAAGGAAAGCAGAAAAAAAAAGTGAGCAAGAATTATTAAATAGTGGTCCTCCGTAGCAATAGTGTGCGATAATGAAGCACTCATAAATGACGTCATCAAATCACATACTACCGTATCCATCGCCATCTTGCAATGAAAATTTTTCGAAGGGGATTACAAGCCAACTTACTCGAATAAATTGACTAAGCTCAATGCGAGGAGTATCGCTCGTTATACGATAACGAGCGAAATTCATGCAAAATAAGCAATGAAATGTGCAAAAAAAAGGATTTGCCATGATATCTACTGTGGCACTTCGCTCTTTTTACCATTTTCATCAGTTGCCACCGATTAGGAAATATTAATAATGTGTTTACACTTTAAATCATTCATCTGCTGGCATATTCTTCTACGAAATTTCTTTTTATTAACACCCAACTAATGCAATTTTCCTCCATCTTTCCATATCACAGCTGCTCTTGATGCCAATGGGTCACTGTGGAAAATAGCACAACAGGTCGCATGTCATTATGCATGTGATCTAGTTTTGGTATCGAGCTGAAACCTTCGAATACATATACATACGTACTTATGCATAGATATGAAGTCGTCATTATTTACCTGTTGCGGAAGAAGTGTGCAAAAGGGTAAAAACGGCAAATGAATAGGATGACTCATAAATCTTCCCCATTCAGGCAGCTGGGTTGGATTTTTGGCTCATATCCTATCATGTAGACATCATGAAAAACTTTTAGTTATACCTGCAGAACAAGTTAAACGTCCTGTCGGATCTCCCCCTCCTTCCTTTCTTTGGTCTCCCTCCCCCTCTTCCTTACCGATTCCTGAATGAAACTCCATGGATTGCGATTCATTAGAGCATTTAATGGTATTTCGCTAATGCAAGCGTGAAATCATCGCCGTTCCTGACGAATGTTACTTGCAGGCTAGTGGAGAATGTGATGGACAGCCAGCACTTGATGGCCTCAGCGATTTTGCTCATCGTGTGTATAGGTGTACTGGGCAACCTTGTCTCGTTATTCATGTTTTCACGACCACATATGCGCACCGCATCGGTGAACGTATTGCTGAGTGCGTTATCGGCAGTCGATCTTGGCCTCTTGGTTCTTTCGATTCCGGTCTTCGTCGTGCCTGGTCTTGATCCTTGGTGAGCATACAAATTTAACCATTTTATTCAAATAGCGTTCAATCAAGAGTGATTGATAGTCTTCAATTTTATCTTCTTCATTCACTTCTATAGAGACACTGTCAGTGGTCTTTCTTCATCGAGCGCGACTAAAAAAATGTGTTGAGCGGAAGAATATGAAATAGTTCGCTTTTCTTTTAGTGTTTTTTAAAATTTAAATGAACTTCCTATGATGAGGTTCAATTTCAAGTTTTTGTTTATTATGAATTTTCCAGCGAATTTAAATATGCCATATTTTATCAGAAGACTGGTTCCAACGGACATATAGAACTCAGTGAATCTAAAGATTATTGGTGAAAAGATAAGTCGCAAAGCAGAGCTATACTCATATAACTGCATGACTTCCGCTGCTATCGACTGTATTGTAAAAATTCTGCATAAACGGATATGTGTGCATGACGGGGGCGTGCATTTATTTATTCGTTTATTTATTTATTTATTTATACTTATTTATTTACTTATTTATTTGTTTACTTCTTCACTCATTTATTTTATTCTGGAACGAGCTCTTTATTGCTACTACTATCATCACTACTGCTGTTGTCACTGTTACTGTTACCACTGCCTTGAGTACTGATAACATTACTAGTACCATTTCTTCGTTGAATAACCCGGTTGTAAACAACTGAAGCTCACCTTTCAGGATGGAATTGTATTCCTTGTTGATAATCCTCGTTTGTCTTTGCGACATCATATCTTTCACAATGGTTTCTTGATGTTGACATCCTCTTAGTTTCTCATTTTGGCTTGACTCGCATGTTTATCGTGTCGTGATCCTTCTTCTTTAATCTCCAACATGCTTTGTTCTAGTATCCTAAACTTCCATTTTGTACTTTTGATTTGTTTGTTATCCTCAAAATGACATCCAAAATTGTGCTTGCAAAAACTTCGCATCGTAAAAAAAATCTTTAGATTTCTTAACGCAACGGTCCTTTTTGAATTTATTAGTCTTTATTGAAATTTGGTTGGTTGCCCTCTTCAATGGAAACTTTTATTTAATCTAAAGCTTGAGCTGAAGACGCTCGCAGATAAAGAAAAACATCTACGTCTTGGAGAAGTGCAGCAAGGGATGCGGAAAAGTTTTGGCACAATGTTGCGCCGCACGAAAGTTGAGGTGATTCCTCCCATTTATCCCTCCTCGATTGAATGGTCGCCTCGCTTTTGTAAGTTCGCTGAAATTCGTCGTTCCCATCCACATTTACTCTTAATCTTGATGAGGATGTTGTTGGTTAGAGCTTTGTAAAGTGTGTTGTGATAGTGTTCGAAGTCTTAGTCACATTATTTTGACTTGCGGCTTTCGTGAAATTGTGCATCGAAGATTGCTTCGATATACAGCGAGAATCAGTAGAATTCAATTCCATGCTTAGTTCATCCTCACGCTGTTGCTGCGAGTAATGAAGTTCTCCTTGAAATGCACCAACACGATCGCGGCAGTGATGCGGCCCAAATTGAAGTTATGATTATCAAGATTTTCGTGAGTTGGGCAGTTGCGATAACTGATGAAGTTCATTCTCAACCATGGGATTCACGAAACATTGTTGCTAGTGACGGAACAATGCTGAATGAGGTTCCTGCCACGTTGACCGTTCGTCGTAGAAGAAGTCAAATCGAGATCACTACGCAACGGTTGCCGATCCCGCTTTCACTATGCTTCTAATGACTACTCAGCATAACGGATATGTTTCTGGGAATTCCGAAAATTTCCTATTGGGCTCATCAGTAGTCGTTCTGTGACAGGATTTTCAGTATTTCTCCTCTCTTTTCTCCCATCTTTGTCGCCATGGCTGAAAATGTCTCAGTGCATCATTTCGCAAGCAGACCATTTCGTTGCTGTTGTTTTGGCACTGGCGACAATCTGGCGGCGGGACAATTGGGGTTAGAAGACTATCCGGCGCCGGGAAGTTTTAGAGCCGCCGTTTTGACTCCAGGTGCGGTTTTGTGCCAAGAAGCACTTTGGCATCGATAAATTGCCTATTCGCACATGATGCTGCCTTCTAACATCATAATCAAACTTATCTGCTGCAAACCAAATTATGCTGCACTGTAACAAGCTGTGATTTCTTGGGAAATACGAATGTCATGACTTGTGGCTAGATTTTGCAAATGCTTGTAAGCGTCGATACGCTTGTGTCGTTATCTTTGACTTTATCTTTGACTTTAAGTGGCGATGCGGCTGGACAAACCGCTGCTGCGTCCGTTTCCACCTCACTCTCGTTGTAGGTTTGTTGACTGTGAGCGAACTTCTAGGAGGCGTAGTTCTGTGAGCTCACCGCTATCCTTGCAAAGTCGATTAGTTTTGTCTAGACCGCTCATTGTTGAACGCACAGGTGAATCAGTTACGGGCAGCAAACCAATAAATATAATACACATCATTTGCCCATCGAGACAAAGGAAATTATGTTGAATAAAGCAAAAGTTAAGACATATCGATAGCTTTTCTTGGTAAAAATTGCTTCATTAAAACAAAAATGCAAGAAGAACTGTGATGAAGTGTAAAGCGCTAATTTGTTAAATTGATGAAGGAGCCAATCAACAAGTTACAGAGATTGCTATATGAACGGAAGGGATCTTCCACACATCCTAACAAAGCATCACATGATGGAATGGCCTCAGGAATAGCTGAATTAGTGAGGCAAATTGTCATTTTGCGAAGTGTGATGACTCCACAGCACTTCCAAATATAATTTTTTCGAGATGGACAGCAATATAGAAAAGGTGCAGTCACTGCCTCTCTATGCATATGTACATGTTTTAAGGCGAAAGAAATTGGGGATGAAGGAAATTACAACTAAGGGTTTAGGGTCAAAATGAACGGCATGCTGGAATGCGCTTTTGATAAGTTTCACATCCACATTATCACACCATCCCACGAGTCCTATACTCTTTCTAGGTTGTAATAAACTAAACGAATAACTCCGCTTTATTTATTCACGATAATAGCCTGCCCTTTATCGAGGGTTCATCGTAGTCGGGGTATGAATCGTTCAGCAAGTTTTCTTCGTCGCTCTGTGATGTTTTCGGTTTTCTCATCGCCCGAACACAAGTGCATTCCTTCATGTGAATAGGACATGCGTGCTACGAGAGATTCGATTATGCGCAGCAATTGTCGAAAGCATTTTTAATGGGCCGAAGGAAATTCTGGCGCCGAATTTGCCATAGTTTATTCGGTTGTGAATGCGAGATTAATCGCTAGCAATCGCTATTCGGTGTTGGAAAAGACTCCTCAAGTATCTTATGTCCCTATTTTAGATTCTAAAACCTCTTGAGTGATTTACAGACCAAATAAAGCAGTGCTTCGAAAATTCTTAGTGAAAATCATAATATAAGGAATTATCAATAATTTCTTTTCTATAAGACGATAGACTGCAACGATTTCCGTTGCTATGAGATGTGTGAATCTCATGTTCTCTTGTAATCACACAAAAGTTTTTCCCCCAATGTTATATAAAATGGACGAACTTTATTTGAGTCGTCCCAATAAAAAGCAGTTACCATTATGCAGCAGCAATAACCTGCAACCCACTGACCACATAAGCCAAATTGTTGAAGTAGCCTACATTTCACTTCTCAGTTAGTTTATTCGAGTGGTACACTTTCGCAAAAAAAAAGAAAAAAACGATTATTATTATTATAGTCACTGAGGATGTATGCAACCACTTGTCCACCCACTGGCCCGTAACATTGGAAAGCTCTTACAAGTTCATTGCACATTATTTTCCACCCACTCTATAATTATTTGTATATAAAATAGGGTGGCCGTAAACTATCTGCATCACCCAAATGTTCGGGCACCGAAGTATACCGACGCCAAATCGTTCTCGGCGTTCAATTTTCCCAACGCGCGAATGGCACAATCAAAACATAATGTGCCACTATTCTCAACTTCCAAACAAGAGGGGTTAGCAGACCATTGAGGCAATTACACAGCTGCGGCTAGAGCTTAGACTCTCTCTCGACTTACAAATTTTGCTCTCAACGCAGTTAGAAGTGTTTCATGCTCCGATTTCAAGCTTGCATCATTCTTCGTAAAGTTCAGAAGATGGGGAAGAACACGAAACAAGTTGCGGCGGCGATTTCACAGCGACCCAGAATTTTTGCTGGCATTTAAGACGACTCTCGCTGTCTTTAACCTTTTGAAGAACAAGAGCGTTTCACCCATGATGCTTTTTCCAGAAAGAATTGGATATCCTACATGAGAATCTTGAGGGTAGGTGCTCGGACATACAACTTTTCGAAAGCCATTAAAGCTCCTTTGGGCAGATCGGGAGTGGATCATTCAATTTCATGGATGTTCGTGGGATGGATTATACAAACGTCGAAATCTTCTTTGAAGAGCTGTTACGGGGAAAGGCTTTACCAAACGAGAGATGAAAGTATTTCGATTGAGAGCGATGAAACAAAAGAATCGTCAAGGTTTATGACGACGAGCACTTCTGAAGGATAACGCCTTAGGAGAGATAACGGCTAAGGCGTTTTCATTCATTCACCTTCATTATATCACTATTATGAGGTCACTTTGCAGCCATTCACTAATCATGAACTCATCACTGATTAATGAAGTATTGTTGATTGATTTAGCGTCTCTGAGCGTCGATTCAAAATAAAGTTTTCAATAGACACACATTCGTTCTACAAGCATTGTCTTGTTTTGCGCCTTAAAAAGTTTTAAGTGCTAAATTTGGCTGCGAGATTGAAACTCAGATCGAACGGCTATTAAGGCA
Organism: Ascaris suum; assembly: GCA_013433145.1. Classification (NCBI taxonomy): domain Eukaryota; kingdom Metazoa; phylum Nematoda; class Chromadorea; order Rhabditida; family Ascarididae; genus Ascaris; species Ascaris suum. The sequence continues at coordinate 10,218,790 of CM024174.1, forward strand.
CTGAAATAGGTGACATCCATGGCTTTCCGAAAGTTAGTGAAGTTATGATGGCATATCGAGCGTAATATGATTCCACTTGCAAGAATGAACCGACGAATGGCGAGCGGTCCTGCTTGAACATTGTTACACTTTGTTGGTTTTTATCGGATGCCCTACCTATATTTTAATGTATTTGATGTCTGAACAGACGTATTTTGATGTACATCTGTATTTCAATGAAGATCGTCTGCTGACGTGCTTGAATTGCTGCAATAGCGAATTGTTTCGATTTAGACAACTCCTAGACCATTAACCGGGAGAATATTCGCATTAGTGGACGATGAAGTGATGACATATTTGGTTGAAGATCGTTGTTTGTGAAATGAAGTGCCCATCAAGTGGTGCGTGTATTATATCAATTCTTATCAGCGACTGGCGAGATACCCCTCTTCAATCTCGATGTATCGAATGACAGTTCGGAATCCGTTTTCACGGTGAAGAGGTGGTCCAGAAGCACTTTCTAATATTTGCGTGTAGCAGAAATAGCCAATAACTCTTCTATTCTTTTCCGCTCCATGAACAACTTTTCTCGATAATGATCAGGAAGAGGCCATCAGAAAGGTTGAGGTATATGCGATAGGCGCAACTGCACTAGAAGGGAGACTGTCCTCTTGCTAACGCCTCTGCGGAATTATGGCTGTAATGACGAAGAGTTCGTCAGTATGAAGTTGTGTTCTGTGCGTAATGAGGAGATTCAGTTATGCACTCTCTCAGCTCCAGGGGGCTGGAGAATAAGATTCGATGAAAGGGATCTATGAAATGATGTGGTGCTATTGAGAAAGGAGCGCCGAAGCTAATCATGCCTAAGAACGACTAAAGTTCGCATACATTTCGACGTGCTGGCAATTTCTTGCTCACAGTTATCCGTTGGTCAACATACTCCAGTTCGAATTGAAGCTGAAACTGAAAATAGTCCTCAGTAAGACTGGCGATGAAAAGATGGGGACTGTGGTCAGCTTTGCGGAAATGACTCCAGGCAAAAGACGCGTTGCGTTGGTCGACTTCGCAGCGTTGTTCAGTACCGAGGAGTAATTTGTGCCTAAGCTCACCTTGCGTATGCGTTCCTGTATAACAGCGGCATGAATCGCCAAGCTATAGTTAATAAGTCCATAGCTGTAAGACGCTATACTTTCGATTCGATCGCAAGAAGCATTGAACGCGGTACCTATGTATCACTGCGGAAAACGAGTTTCTCATCTTTGAACGCAGTTGATGAAGCAGCCTTTCGTGAAGAAGCCTGGACTGTCTTTAAAAATTTCTGGGGATTTCCTCATAGCGTCGAGTCCGAGCTACTAATATAACTGTGCCTGAAATTAATATTTTGAGAGGTCAAATTATATATTAAGACGTTCCGGTCCGTCCCTAACAACTTTTTAGGAATGGATGATGAAACCCTAATGTCGGCAGAATCTAGGTCAGTACTAGCCCTGGCGACACTTTAGGCACACATTCGACACCCTCGAGCACAAGACATGCCAATGACACTCAGGGCAATCCCAGCAGGAAAATGATGTTGGTCAGACTTTCGTATGCTTGTGACAATAATGGTTAACCAAGTTCATCTTGTTATGGCAATGATTTGGCCAAGCTCACTATATTAAATGTATCATGGACGAGGAAGCGTCAAAGCGAAGCTACTATAATAGCTGATATTTCGCAATGTGATTCTGAACTATGCTTTTTGGAGTGAATTCTACGTACTGAAGAAAATGCAAGCGAGCCTCTCGATCAAGAAGATGGGTGAAACCTCTGTTAAATAGCAACATTTTCAACGATTCGGCTGCAGTTCACTCATCTGCAACAGCCTCACGAAGCGATCGGCCAAAGAAGCCTAACCTGCAATTTTTTGTGCTGATGCCTTTTCCGTTGAAAGGCATTGATTTCAACATCGAGATAAGGGCGTCTAATGTGCAAAACAAGAACATTTTGTTGATTTTTTTCTGCCCATACAATTCTTTGGGAAGATAACTGTGAAGACAACTTTGGAGAACATTAGTGAAGAGCGGTGCGAATTCGGATTCAGTTTCTGCTGTGGACGTATTTCTCGGTTTCAGACACTATGTTGAAATATTCCGCATAGCGCTGGAACCACTACTCGAAAGTGCTCTCTGCTTTTTTGTCATAATGGGATGGAGTTTGGAGCTTACGAAGAAACCTTTTAACTGAAGTGTGACTCCAACCCAAAATCTTCGACCTTTCTGCCGCACTTTTGATACGTCCAGCAACCTTCGTCAGATATTAGAAAATTCACTATTACCTCTCAATCGATCTTGTTCGAAGAGTTCTTTTTTCGTAGCAAACGAACCAGAATAGCCTTTAAAATAATTTTGCATGGATTTGGATGTAATCAGCATCTATTTCACAATTTCTTTAAACAAGCAAGGTTGATAATAGCACCAACTTTTGTCAGTAACTTGCAAGCAGAGCGGCCGGTGAGTTTACATTAATCACCGTCTTATCAGATTATTTTTGAGAGCCATTCGAAGTGCAACGAGAGAAGGAATATCGTTATTCCATCTCAAAGCCCCATTTAAGTATCATTTTGCAAATCTGAACTGAATTTTGAAACTATCCTAGAGAGATGCATTACAGCAGTTTTTACGGTTCTTCAGCCAGTGATTACGGTTGAAGCGGTTTCATAACTTCCTCAGAGGCCGAGAGGGTAAGTAACAATTCACTTATGAAATCGCAGCTGTAAGGTGCAACATCTTTTTAGCAATTTCAATATTTAGCAAACCGATCTTGCAGGCAGGAAGACATCTCTGCGCAATATAAGTACTATGCTTATATGCTGAAATTCGTATACCCCGTCAACCTTATTATGCAAACATGTAGTATTTATATTATGCTGTTAATTACTGTCGAAAGGTGGACAGCAGTTTGCAGGCCACTTCAGGTATGTTCGTCTTGTGAGTTTTCCGCACTCATTTCTTGAACTGTTTAAAGTGTTATTGAAAGACTATAAGGCAGATCTATTAGTGACTATCTTTTGCTTTCAGCTTTACTTAAAAGATACCCCTCTTTAATAAGGCGCAATAGCCTCAGATCCCATGCAGATATGATAAAAGTCCATCATTGAAACGGCTGCACCTCATAGAGATCAGAACCGTCGCTACCTTCAAAAATACAACCGGAAGGTTTATGCTGCAAGCATCTAAATCCGCGCCTTAAAATCCTTCATAAATGAAGCAAATGACTTGATGAGGCATCCGACACTTCGAGTCCCAGACTGTCCTTGATTTTTGTAAGGTGTATCAGAACGCAAAAGAATGCAAAAGAGAAGCAGGAATTCATAGTTACTTGAATGACACAGTAGTAGACATTGTGGAACAAATTTCGGACAAAGGTTGCATCATGGTAGGCTTACTGTTAGGAACTGCCTTCTGACCCCATAATTCCTCGTCGACTTTAGTTTCCCTTACTTCTTTCCCACACCCGTGGGAAAATATCTTTAATGGTGACATATAACACGCATATTAGTGCGCCAAAGAGCTTAATGAGAACAGAAATGAACGAGCTGCGAGCCTTTCGCACAGCATTTTACGAGGTCGAACGGATAAAAGACCGTCGTCACCACACGAAAGAGGATATTTTTAACTGCGACCATCTTCTTCTATCGAAATGGGTTTTGGGAATTCTCGAAAATTGAAAAATTTTTCTGCTCCATCCTACTGTTCTAATATATTTTATACTCGCATGTATAGAGAGAAAATAATCTTGAACAAAGCAAAAGTTGAGGCACACCTAAAACATTTTGATAGACATCGCTCCATAAAAGTAAAACTGCCAGAAAAACTGCGGTGAATAAGAGGTGTTAAAACTGCTTCAGTGATAAAGAAGGCGATAAAAGCGTTACAGAGGTCGTTGTATGAACGAAAGGGATCCTAGAGAGGCCCTCACAACATATCATACAATAGAATGACCTCAGGGATAGCTAATTTAATGAGGTAAATTGTCCCACTACGAAGTGCGATGAGGCCCTAACATATCAGAATCTGCAGAAGAGCGTGAGGCGATGCTTCCTTTAGCATATGTATATGGTTAGGCATCAAAAAGAAGGTGACGGCGCAGGAAGCTTTGGCCGAAAGAATGCTTGAAGGTGCCTTTGAAACGTTGCAGGTTATCATATCACCCCATGAGACTTTTCTCGTTCTTATATTATGAGGGACTGCACCGATTATTGCTTACATTTTATGTGTCCTTGATAAATCCCATGCATCTTCTTGAGCATTCATGAAAAAATCTTTTCCGCCTCTCTTTACTACATCCGCCTTTTTTTAAAGCCTAAAATTGCACTCTTTGATATGAATAGACGGAGCGTAGTGCAGCAGATTCGTTCATAAGCAGCGATTGCTAAGTGCATTTTGAGTGGCCCGCCTTTTCAAGAATTCCGATGCGAAATTTGCTGTGATTTCTTCAATTGTCAATGCAAAAAGAATAACAACTAGTAAGCATTGGTCATTATTTGAAAAAACTCGTCAATTGCACTTTAGAATTGTTCAATGCTTAAAAATCGCTTAAATGGATAGAAAGAAACAAATAGTACCGAAAATATTTTCTTCATAGTCGTTTTTTTCATTTTAACATCTCAAGAACTCTTGTCGAAACTTCGACATTTTACGTCTTGAACTGTTTTGCTAGAAGATTAGTGAAAATGCGGGGAATGACAAGGTTACTCTCTTTTCCCCACACTCCGCTCATCATTTTTCATCGCAACCACCAATACTTACCGTTGCCCAGCTGTTGACGTTGAGCGCCAATTCAGCAGCAAGTTTATTTTTTCGCAGCAAAAAGTCATGAAATGCGCAAGGCTGCACAAAAGCAAAGCTTATCGAAGTAAATTCATCAGTGGTTTCCCTCCCTTTCGCACTCATTCTTCCCTTTCGCGCACCTGTTAAAACTTAGAGTACGCCTTATCTCTTTACCACCTTACTGTTGTGTCATCAAACGATTTTTCTTAGTGGTCAAGAGGTGCGACATTTCGTTCATCTTCCTGTGTGAACGATGGTGTCATGTGTCTTTCTCTTTAATGGAAGAGTGTTTTATGTGTGCGGCAAATTTTGGACACTAAAGACGGAGAAATAAACGTCGCTACTGTGCTTGCAGGTACGTGTTTGGTGCAGTGTGAGGAAGTCAAGGATCGCTCTCCTCGTTGTACTTATCTGTGCTATTCTATACAATTTAGTGCGCTTCTTTGAATACACTATCGAGTGAGTCGAAATCTTCATCAATGAAACCTCAATAGATTTTCATTAACCACTCACTCAAACACAACAACTTCTTTTATTAACCACAACAACTTCTTTTAAAACATTCAGTGTCGATGAGCACTGAATGTTTTACAAGTTGTGTCTCTTTATTACTGCGCCTACATTATGTCACGGAAGTCATTTTTCGCTATTACATTTTTTTTTCCTTTATTTACTCATTTTCTGTTAAGATCTTACAATGGGCTGCTTTTTGTCAGACTTCAATTTATTAGGTTAGAAGAAGATTACTAAAGCTTCCCAAAATAAAAGTACCAGAATGGGATTTACTAGAATACAGCGATAAATTTCGATCATGCATCAAAGATTGTTAGACTGAGCTTTTACCTTCCAGATGATCCTATTTTCTATTCCGATTTTATAAACGAGATGTTTTTCAAATTAACGCTGCTAGGAATCACCAAATGAGATCGCAGTACAAAACACATTTCAAGTCACAGACCTTCAACCTTGCGAAGGCAGAATTTTTGTGAGAGGGAAGCGAAATATTTCAAATAAATAAGCGATCATGCATTAAAATTTTATATGAGAGGGAACGAGTAGTAAAACACAATGATCAATGAAAGAAAGTGTATTCAGTGCTATGAGCGCAATTACTTAATATGCTTTAGTAAATAGGCATGAAAAATGAGCATTTATGCTGACAAATTGTAAGATAACTGCGGTGTTTAACCATATTCTCAAAATATCACAATTTGTCGCGAATTGTATATAACCGCAAAATTTAATGGTTGTCTTAATGTGCCGTCATTCGCCGCAAATTTGAAGCAATTTATGAAAGGTCATCTTTTGCAATTTTATATCTTCTTTTCCATTTCACAACCAACCACCCGTCATCCCCCTCTTACCAACTTTATCCTCAACCGTTTTCTTCATTTTCGACTATGAACACACGCATTTAATTTAAAATCACTGCCATAAAATATTGATGCTGTAAGTAAATATTATTTCCGCTCCCATTGCGAACACCTTACTACTTTCTCAGATCGTTGGCATTTCCAGGTTTTTATCCCACCGTTTTGATACTTAGAAAAATATCGCAAATTCAGAGTGACACCAGAAGGCGATACGGTGTACGCAAGGAACTTACGGGATCCTGATTTATATCCATATTATATGATTGGCTATTTCACTGCGAGCTACCTAATAACACATTTTTTGATACCGTTTGGTATTATTATTGTTATGAATGGTCACGTATGCTGTTCGATGATAACGTTACGTCGGGCGCGATTAGCGCTCACCCGTCAGGTACGCATGCAGGTACGATTCGGCGAACACGCATGTAGAACACGATGCATGTGCGCAATTGCCGGTAAATACCTGGTTCCACATTTGCATAATTGCAAATCAATGCTGTGTTGATTTCGATTGCATTGCAATATGAAAATTCGTTTCCAACGAATAGAGCGTCCACTTAGATGGACCACCAAGTTGACAGATTTGAGGATACATAAATTTCATGAGGCAAACAGTTATGTTCATACACCTCCCTGGATTGTAGTGTAAGGTATTATAGAACTCTAACGCTTACGTTCTAAATTATGTCACCATGATTTGCCTGGCATCGCCTGTTGCGACCGGTTTTTCGTTGCGTTACAAAACCGTTGTAAGGTCGTGATGCAGGCTCATGCGGTGATATGGTTTCATGTTGCCATCCCAAAAGCAAACACTCCTCTTTTAATTTAATTGCGTTGATCCTCTAAACGGCATTGTTCTAATGGATTCTTCAGATTCCATCAGAACAATGTTGTTTTGTATCTTTATATAATTGTGCGGTGCATAACGGTTCAGGTTCATTTTCCTTAAGTTATTCAGTGGAAATTTTTTTTAATTTGCAACACAGCATATTTTGATAGCGTTTCAAAAGCGTTTTTCATTCAATCCTAAATTGGAATACCGATGTTTAATTTACCATGCAATTCCCATTAGGTTTATTGCGCTTTTGCAAATTCGCTTTTGCAAAATTCATTATGATGGTATCGCACCTGCGTGTTTGTATGTATATGTCTGTCTGTCTGCGTTCCAGCAGCTTCAGTTTGAGAAACACAGAAGCTAAAATTCCAAAGTCTAGCTGTCATAATGTAAATCATGTATAGCAAGCCTTCTATGATAGAACTCAAGCTAAATCATCAACGACGAAAGAGGTTATAGCCACTTAAGTGTGCCCAAAATTTTGCATGTTTTTGCAACCGACTGCATGCTCATTTCGCACCCGTCTGGTTGTAAACAAATAAATCGCTCGTGCAAGATTCTTGGCTGCTCTGATCGTCGCAAAGGTATACATTTCACGCAGCCTATCTGGCATGCCTCTTCACTAGCTACATTTGCTCACTACATAAATTTTCAATAGTAATGCCACTCACATCAGAAGTCTTCATGTCATCAAAAGCAATGAAAAATGCTCGAAAATGTACGCTATTTTGGAGTGGCGTCAAGCCAAATGGCCATGCAGTTTACAAACGCGTTTAGAGGGAAGCACCTATGGTATGAGATGGCAAGATAAGCTCAGTGAAAGAGAGGAGGTGTGGAAGCGGGTAAGATGTACGCGACCAAAATGCCGAGAATTGGCTTCAAAGCTGACTCAGATCAATGACCAACCATATGAAAAGGCACATTCCCTTCAAAATTTTGCCATTTCTGCTCACTTTACAATCAGAGACATCGGCGATACTCTCGTCGGAAGATTTTTAATCGTGTTTTCATCGTAAAACGAGACGCCGAGACCTTGAGAGATGTATCGTTTTCTGAAGGCGTAAAAGTGTGATGAATAGAACTTCTAACCACAAGGTCTTTTTGTGATAAATGACCGATAGAACACTGAAGATAGTGTGTTTTTTGTGCAGACACCTTAGTCATATCAAACCTCTCGTCTAGCCATTCGCAAATAGTTTGAGCATTGATCTAAGGCAGATTTCAAGCGACTTTCCGGAGTTTTGCTTGCGTAATCCTCCCCACTTTCCCACTCCTCCTGCCCTTTCAATCATCTACTGCACCAATTTCATCGATGCGTATGTTTCAGCGCATAAGCATAGAAACATGCTATTTAATCTAATTGGTTGTATAACGCACAGCACATAGTTGGTCTCTTCACTTTGCAACTTAACCATCAGGGCCGTAATTTATCATCCTCTCCAAGATTTCGACTTGAATCTTAAGCGTTTCAATCCTGTCGAAAGCATTTCAACTTGCTGCCACAGGTTTTTTTCTACGAAGAACCATCAGAACATTAATGAGTGATACTGATAATAATACCTGATCCTGTGTTCAAGTTCAGCGATGAATCAGATTCATGCTCAAATAATCAATTTTTTTGTTGAAGTAATCAAATAGATGCTCAAATGTGTTGAAATAATCAAATAATCAGTTTGAGATAATTCATGCTCAAATAATCAAATAGATGCATTTTAAAGTTGTTGTTTGAGTCGAATTCTGCTCAAATTGATTCTTAGAAACGTGATGCTTATTCCTTTGTGACTGATCGCAGATACCATTTCCTCGCATATGATGCGATTAGCAGTCGGTAACATTTGTACTTTCTGCAATATCGTACAGTATACTATCCGAAATGGAGCACTGACAACACTTCCTTATGATGGTGAGAAACACTATCATAAATAAGTGGTACACATCTACGATAGCAGCCCTTTTGTCATTTTAATTTGCGAATTACTATAGCTAATACCGAATGCTATAGCAATATTTCTTGCCCCAGGCGATTTGCATTGAGCGCATTTATCTCGTTCTACACTAATTCAATGTCAGGTTGGATGTCTCGAAAATAAGAACGCAAAATCCATCTTTCATTTCATTTATGCATCACCTCAAACTCCGTCCAATTCAAATGCCTCGCTACGCAAATATCCTTCTCCGTCACAGGCACTTCTCCGAAATTCTGCAAGGACTTTATGCTTCCAATGTTTCCAGAGCGTGTGTTATAGAAACATGTGAACCACAGTTTTCTCAGATAAGTTCTAACAAATGTCTGCAACGGATGGCCGGTATTACTTGGGACTTATCTGCACTCACAGGTTTGCAAGTAAAAATGCTGCATAGTCAACGATGATCAACGGTACTTGCAATTATGCCACTTTGCCGCGATGAAATTTGCAGCGAATATGATTTTTAGTTTTATTATTTTTTATAAGATGGTAGTGTTTATTCGGCAATCTAAATACTTGCAATGATCAAGTAGATTTTCCGTGTGTTTCCTTATTTGTGTGTAGCAAGCGTGGCATGTGTTGCATGCGGCATAAGCTGACTCTTCGGCACTAATTTCAAGCTGAGCCATCAATTTCAAACTGGAGTTACACTGAGTTGAGAAGGCCTCAAAATTCTGCACATATTTTGCGAGCTTCTGGAATTTTATTTTCCTCTGGTCGAGCCATTAAAAAATAAATCTTCTAATGAACATCTGCATGGGCAGCCTGATGAGTTAAAACATTTAGGCACCATTAATTGGCTTTTATTGTTTGTATGCACTCCATCAGACTGATGCTCCGGCTAGTTGAATTGCAAAAGTGCTTATTGCAATTAGCTTTTCCGGCGCTTCTTTATTTGTTGCTAGAAGCTAAAAGGTAAAAGTTGAGTGCTTCCGCTAGCTGTTTTGCGTAGTTTTTTTTCGCTGATATTTTTTAATATGAGTTCTATGTTTTCGCAATTAATTTTCGTCATTCTTGCCACCTCTTATTCTTTTTTTATTTTTTGAGGTGAGACGTTTTTGAGTTTTTGCAGTCACTTTTTCCCAACTTCTCGCACAAATTTTCAGCTATCACTTTCATCATTATTATTTCCGCGGCTAAATTTTTTCCCTACTATTAAAAAAATTTCTTGTTGTTTTTTTTTCGTAGAAATTGGATCATTTACGGAGTCGACGTTAAATACATGAAAAGTCAAGTAAGTGCTTGTTCTTTCTTTAGCCAAACAGGTAAGGAATTTTTTCTTTAGTATGAAAAAAATGAAAGTTCCTTGTAAAAATATTTAGTTTCTATAGCAGAAAAATTATTTCATTGATAAAACCCATGATAGATCAAAATATCTTCCAGCCCATTTTGTCGGCCTCTTTTTGTGCGTCAGTCTTTACAACTTAGGTTGAATAATTTAATAATGCAAACCTGTGAATTTGAACAGTTGTCTAATTCAATATTTCGCTAATGATATCTCTGCTATCACACTCAGATATTCAACCGCTACGTTCTATGAATCCCACAAACCCTCATAGCAAAAGTCTCAATTATACACATTATTAAACAAAAACAGTAAAATAATGTGGCGCGGCACCGACGGCATGCACTTTGTGATGATTGGTGTGTGCCGGAAGTGAGCAGTCCCGAGTTAGCTGAAGGCAATCAATCAGCGAAAAATGGGAGCCTCATAATGAATTCGTTATAAACTAGAGTCAAAGATGCAGTTGATATACGTTTATTTGATTATGCTAACGCCGTTTCATTCAACTAGCCATTGAAACCAAAGCAACGAATTTTGCTTACCGTAGTGTATATTTGAAGATGATCAACAATGCCAATGTACTGGTTTGTACCCATTACTGCTGAAAACAAATCGAAAAACCAATCGAGAGGAGTAATTAGCGAAATTTCTTTCGTCGCTTGCTGGCCGAAAGAATTTGGTTGCAACCGACCAAATTTTAAGGATATCGGTCGGTAAATTCGTTTAGAGAAAACAGTGCAAATTTTGATTTGTAACGAAAACTCAGTAGGTGGATTACCGTTATCAGGAGAGAGAAGAACACAACTGTTTGAATTCGAGCATGAATTCGCCTATGTTATGCAGCTGGCCAGTTTTCTATTTTACATGGTTTGGATTTCAGAGCAAAGAAGAAGCATGGCCAAGGCTTGACACGATAGCATGCCCTTTTGTAGTTTTGCTCACCAATTCAGCGAATTACACGAACAGTGAGCGAATGATGAAATATACTCAATGATGCATTCATACTCTTTACATAATCCGGCGACTATTACTAATTTTCTGCTTGCGATCCGACGGGGCAGAATGAGAAGTTCAACCATTGGAAACCCACACAAATTCTCAGATACGATACATGTTCATAAAAGTTGAGCGTTGATATAGGAGTAACTTCACAATGCAGATTATACCCATCAAATTTCGTAATTGTGGCTTCTGCGACTCCTGCGTTGGAACTGTCGGTCAGGCAAACAAACAAACACACAGACACACATACCTGCGCACAGGGCATGTCGGGGCGTGTTTTCGCGCAGGAGATTTGCAGGAGCGAGCAAAATTGATGACAGAAGGTTGTCGAAAAAAATAGCAACATCATAATTTGCTGCACTTTAAGATTCCTTGAAGAACGCAACCAATTGTAATGTTAGATCGCAAAAAGAAAACGACATTGAGAGAACCGTGTGTGATGAGAACGCATCTGTTGTTTTCTTCTCCCTACCTTTAAATCAGAGATCGGATATCGGTAAGAAATCATCGAATAAGAAGACAAGTACATATTGGTAGCGATACATCAAATGCCACTATAGTTTGCTTCGATCACAACAATTTCAGTTGTAATTTTAATGCCTTTAAAGTTTTAGCGTTATTGCCAGCTGTCTGTTATTATTCCAAATGCCTTCTCGATCTTTTTGCACTCACATCGCCAGAAGGCTTTTATCTTATTGCGAGCTTTAGCGCATGAGTGAGAATGAGACGTGATTATTTAGGTGTTAGTATTTAGCCACTGTTCATTCGTTTGTATGCGTTCTAATCTCTATTCATGATTAAGCTTTGAATGCTGAATTAGTACACAATAGTTTGATCCTCGATCATCTATCACATCCACCAAATTTGCATATTCGCTAGTTTCATGCACATATTTTTTATTGCCTTATCAGTCAAATATTTATGTAATGTCAGGCCAAAACATTAATGAAAACTACGAAGAAAACTTCAACAATCAATGCAAAGGAATAAATTCCATTTCTTGGAGACCAGCTTGAAAAAAATCCTCGAAATGACGAAGATTTCTGCTGCTTTTTAATAAAACGTTTTGAGGCGTTGGTTAGGAATGATTATCTTTATTGTTCCACTTCGTTAATTCGAACATTTTTATAATGCATTCGAATAAACGAACACAAATCTCGCAGAGAGCATTTCATTGATTGGATATTTGAGCGATTTGTGATCGCTTTACAAAAAGAATTCAACTTATCCTTTTACATGAAACGCTCATGCCACATACGGATCCTTGCGGGCAAATAATGAGTATCGTGACTGAAAGGAGCGATCTTTTCAAGTACAAAAATCTCACACATCCAAGAAGATGGACTTTTCTTGGCGACAAAGAAATGAGTCTTGGCTGATGGCGGATTTTTGCAGAAATTTTTATTAAGAGCATTGTTTTTGATATATTGGTGATTAAAAGAAAATTGTCAACCACATGATGTAATGAAAGAAATGCAATTGCTGTGGATTTGCAAATATCAGCGAAGAAAAAAAAAACTGATTCTGCAAAATAAGTGATTTTAGCGCAATGTTGATTGCCGTTTTGTTCTTTCCTATCAAGAAATCTCTTTATGCAGATCAGTCGACACTGGCAAAAACTCAACGCTCGATTTCTTTATTATGTGACTGATCCACTTTAATAGTCGTACCATCATTGAGAAAATTATTTGCATGCAAATCTATTTTCTGTTAGATGAAAGTTTAACTTTTCTACGATGTGTGACTTCTTCTTAGCTAATTATGCCAAGCTTCGTCGGCTGGCGTTCAATGAAATATGGCCAAATCCATCATTGTGTTCAGTTTTCATCCGGCGAATTCAATAAATACTGCTTACTGACACATATATCTACCCTTGGCTCAGACTGGCTCAATTTATACGGCTGATAGTACCCTTGGCTACGGATTGGCCTGAACGATTTACGACATTAGGCGTATCATTGTTATTTCGAGGAAGAATTTAATTATAAACATAATTTCTGTAATGACTTGGAGGCCAACCAACAAATTTTATTCGAATGAAAACTCAAAAAACAAATGATCATTATGTTTTTCGATTCAGTATAATTGGTAAGAGCTAAAGACATAATTTACTCAGTTTACCTTCTCGATAGTTTTCGGTTTTTCTTTCATTTGACCGTTTGATTTTTCAGTGGTTCTCGCTTCTCAGTAATAGTATATTCGAAAAAAATTACTTCTCAGGTGAAGACTAGGTAAAAGTGGTTATGAAAATACAATTAGTTTAATTCTAATACTACCAATATATATATATATATATATATATATATATATATATATATATATATATATATATATATATATATATATATATATATATATATATATATATATATATATATATATATATATATATATATATATATATATATATATATATATATATATATATATATAATGTTTCATGAAAAAATGATATTGTTGAATGTGTTGCATCCATTTTATGCAACTTTTTAGACGTTTTTATATAAGAAGTGAATTGCGATGAAAAGACTGACGATAGTGCATGTGGAATTGTGGTTCTACATCGTTCAGGCTTATGTTATCAATCTCTGTACAAAGGGCACTTCATCCAATCCGTTTGTTACCGATCTCCAGGGAATATAAACGTAATGAAATGCTGTGGCATATGAGTTGAATAGCACTCAAAAAAGTGCTCACGGCACTTAGAAGACTAAATCGAAAAAATAGAGTTGGGGAGAAGAAGTCAAAACATAGTTGTTATGCATGGCCCATAGATGTGAACTTTGCACATTCGCAACGAAGGTATGACAAGGAAAAGAGGGGACATCAGAAAATATATGGTCGGCAGGTGTTCCAAAATGATCTTTCTTGTTGGCAATTTTATTTGAGTACCCAAATGCCGAAAATTTTAAAAAAGTATAAAATAGAGAGAAAATTTCCAAATGTTGGGATGTTGGTGGGGAAGGATGTCTTTTTTTTTAGCAACAACGTGAATACAGCACAACGTTTATGTTGATGATGGTGACGGTGATGTTCGCATTATGCAACACACTTCCGTTCATTCTTAATTTGGTCGAGTGTGCCCTACCGGATTTCTTCTCGAATCCGGAAACGATGTATTTCGCCTATCAACTCAATGACATCTCGAATTTGCTTGTTGTTTTAAACTCCGCCACAACATTTATTATTTACTTCATCTTCAGTGCCAAATATCGACAAACCATTCTTCTTTTTCTAAGGTTTGTTCTTTTATATTTCCTCATCAATTGATCATCGTTGCTATCAATAGCAACTACTCCACTCTCAAAGTCTGAAAATTCACAACTCCCTTATAATTCCTCCACTAATTCTCATTCATATCATCGAAAAGTGCTGTTGTTTTTCATGAATATATTTTTGAGTGGATTTTTTGTAGCATACGAAATGTGTTTAAACTGATAATATATTCAAGATAAAGCTCAATGATCGGCGTAAACAATTATCCGGTCAGCGTTTACCTTTCCAAAGTATACCAAATGTGCTGTTACCTTTCCAACTTTCCAACGTTCACCTCTTCAGGCGAGTTATTTGAAGCGTTGAATGTAAATACTGAATTTTGTTTTGGTCTCCAAATCTCCGCCTGTGGTAAATTTCACACTCGATGTGCTAACGTAGCCTATGAAAGGAAACAGCAATGTAAAGAACACTACATCACTCCTTTTCGTTGATTTGGTCCACAACAACTCCCTACGTCCTCCCCCCTACCCCCTCCTCGATTCTCCAGTGAGCCCAAAAACATTTAATGTCGTCCCGTTGTTGCTTTGCTTACTGGAAAAAACTCAGTAGTCGACGGAGCGTGCATTAACAATCTCATCACATCAGGATATCACTCGCAAACACAGCAGTGACGATTTGGCCTATCATATGCTAGCAGTGCTGCTAACTGACCGATTTTCAATTGAGCACTGAAATTCATTTCTCAAATATTATTGTCTTTTTGGCTGCAGCACAAATTCGCTTTTAATCGAATGCTTTCATGTGATAAATTTAGCTGCTATTGAATGTATTCGATTGGTGGCCTCCATTTTGCTCGTCCTTTCCAAATGGTGCATACAAGCGAGGGAGATTCCTAGCCTCCAAGTTTCCAGCCTTTTATTCCATTGCAAACTTATGCTCCAAAAAGATCAATAGTTAGATGCAGATCTCTATAACTCGGATGGATCATCCAAGGTACAAAGCGATGAAAATAGTGGTTGTGTCAAATGGTGGGGCATGTTTGCATGGGACGATATGCCCTGCGAAATGCAGAAAATCAAATATGAAGCGATCTGAACTTGTCGAATGCATGGTCGTATAATCACTGTCGCGGTTTCACGACTTTAAAGCAAACAACTCGATAGCGACAACATACTTTACATCCTTTTTCATCATAGGCAAATGTCGACCTAAATTACCGATGGTTTTGTCATCACCGATTCTTCCATGATATCTCTCCCCGGATTTTCCCCTTCAGTTTACTTTTTCGACGAATTTCGCTTTGAAAAAAAAGAGCTATCTAATGCAGCAGCTTCCGGCCCCAGTTTGCTACGGCTCAACCTTGCCAGATGATATTTTAACCGGTCTCATTTTTTTCAAGAACGACTTCCGCTGCATCGAATGTATTTCAAAGGAAGTAACTTATAAATTGTACATACACTGTCGTGGAACAACGACTGACCCTGTTGACGTCGTTCTGAAAGCATTGAAAGCATGAATGGAGTACTTTTCGTTTACTGTGATACTTCTTCTGTAGAAAAAAACTGCAACTGAACAAACAGAGACTAACTGACCCCCTGGGGAATTTTCATTTCATCCATCTGTGACAGAGACTCACAGCGAGATTTTTAGTTGAAATGAAAGGAGAAAAAAGTATAAATTTGCACAGCTTTATGTACAAACTTAGATTGGATAGTAAGTGAGATCTATACGTAGTAAGCTTATTCATGCAGGTCGTGGTGAATGGTCACCTAATGTATTTCCCTCGTTCAAAAGTCACACAATTTGTAACATTGTGCCTAATTTATCACTTGCTGCAATCTACTATATATATATATATATATATATATATATATATATATATATATATATATATATATATATATATATATATATATATATATATATATATATATATATATATATATATATATATATATATATATATATATATATATATATATATATATATATATATATATATATGCGAAAAGTTCTTGTAAAATGTTATGCTGTAAACTGTTAAAATTTATTAGCAATTCAAAATAAAGCAATGCAAAACATGTAACTATCAAAGTGCAAAGTAATATACGATCTATTGCTACATATTTATATAATAGATACTAAAAATGTTTTACTTCTTTTCATAACTTTGAAATGATTTTCCATCTGCTATGCGATCAGTGTAATTGTTCAATGGAACTTCTGCATCTTACCTATCATGAAGTAATTCACAAAATTATTGCCTGCAATCATTTTAACAAAATGCTTATTAAGCGATCTTCTTCTTTGCAAAATTAAAAAGGTTTGCAAAAATTTTTTGCAAACGTGGTGGAATGCTGAATTTTTTTTAATGTAATCAAGTGAATGATGTCATTTATTGCATAAACATATTTCACCATAAAAAGTCAGCACATTCGGTTGATAAATTTCAAAGGAACGATAGACATTCATCATCATCATTGCTTTCATCTTTCATAAAATTTCAGTAAAAGAAATTTACGAGTTTCATAGTTTATATAATAACGAATATATTAGCACATGTAATTTATTCAGCGCTATTATTGTCTATCACGTCGTTGATTGAAAAAGTTGTTGATGTTTTCGTTTCAGACATGGGTGTTTTTGGGATCATTCACGTGGTCAATGTTATGATAATGGTCGTTCACACTCTCTACGTTATGTCTCTTCGACTCGAAAGCATTCATCAGCAAATGCACTTCGATCGGAGAATTTATTAGCGCCTGCGGCAATGCAAAAACGCACTGAGAGGAGCGCATCGGTGCAATGTGCGACGACAGCACATCCGAAATCGCTCTTTAGGGAAGCATCTTATCGAACACCAACACCGCATAGGTGTGTGGGTAAATTTCGTGAAAAGCTCAACGGTGCTTTACCTGAAACTTCATTGAGACTTTCCGATCAAGCTAGTAAAAGTGATAGTCAATCCGATAATTTATAGTAATAATGTAAATCATGTACAGAATAAATCATGTTTCACTTGTCATTATAAAGGAAATAAATGCAAAAATATCAATGAAAAACTTGTCACATACAACAAATAAAATATTGCTAAGTAGTTATGAATAAATAAACTAACGAATATTGATAGATGTTGCATTTCGATGAATCTGATAACAAACTATTATTTCATATTTTTTGTTTAATTAACGACAATTGTTTCGTATTAAAGAAACAACTTTATAAGTGAGTTTTTCTTCTCTAATATAAAGTTGAAAATTATAAAATAAATTCGCATTGATATTGTGGAGAAAATAATTTTCCTTCGGAAATAATTTAATCTTTACTATAATATTAAATTAACATCTGCAAATGATTAGATTAAAGCCTCAAATCGATGAAGATATGGACGGAGTCAGTATGAAAAACTTTGATGGGGTACGAAGAAACAAGAATACGACACAGGCAGATCTTTAATTTATTGCTCTCGATAATGCATTGTCTACAAGATGTCTCCATCGTCTCCGTCAAATGACATATGCATCAAAATGCTTCGCTTCGGTTGATAATTTCAAAGTGCGTTGCTAGTGAACGCTTGATCCTGTCATCGAAGATGAAGGGTAATCAATGGTGCAAATTTAATAGGTGTACTGAATGACGCATCAGTGTCACATGACAAGCTTTCACAACCTCGACAACATATGCTTCGGTGCTCAATTGCAAAAGCCTATCTCTACTATCACCAAAATCCTATATCTCCACGAGATGTCCTGGATTTCCTAACACTGTGAATTTTCAAGCGAAAACTTGCAATGTCGCCGACTTCTCCTGCTGAAAAAGACCAAAGACTATTTGAGCATCAAAGCACCGTAATTATTAAATGTTGACGCACATTGCTGTTTCCAGGTTAGTCGAACATTTTATATTCGTATCGATACGAACCACATCAAAGAGATGAATATTTACTTTATTTGAAGATGCAAAAACCGAATGTAATGAAATATTGCTTATGCTATTATTTTGCGATGCAAAATTGAGTGCACACAAACCAAAAATTTATTCATAACTGCGGGAATGAGAAAATCTGATGACCATAATGGTTTATGCTTATGTGTTTCCACTGTTGCCACTTGAATAAAACTTCAAAATATTGCACTTTTTTTATAAAGCAGCCTTAGCTACACTTTTATAATCATGTACTTATTTATTTATACAATCTGCTGCACAGCATTTATACATATACACATGCAATTATCCTCACCTAAATTACACAAATATACGTATATACATTATTCACCTGACGATCTGTCGTGCGGACTCTCCGACATCAACGTTTCACCCTTCTCTTCAATTTTATTAATGTGCGCAATTCTCAATGCAATAGAAAGTCTATCTGACATAGCGCTGATTTTACTCGTGGGAACCTTTAATAGCTTTTTGCGACATTTTCTAGGCCAACAAAATGTATTGCTGCAATGTTAAATACCCCTAAAACATGCTCCTTCCCTTGTGCATTCATAATCTCCTCCTCGTTCTAGATTCATGAGCTTTCGCTAAGCATAACTCGACTTAGTTTTACAAATTAGTTCATAAGTGAAATCACTTCATATTCATAAGCTGATGAATAGCACCATAGTTGCGAATCCTTTAGTGTATTTGATGGTACCCAACTCACCAAGTTCTACACCAATTGAAGCTCAATGAATCCTCAGTTTCCTAGCAACTATATTCCACCAAAATACTGTAAGGCTGATTGGTCGGGGAAAGACCTATGGAAACTCACGAAACCAGTAGTGAGAGAGTTCTTTTTTTTTTGCTATCCACATCATTAACGCCTATACAGCCATGCATTCCATGAATTGACGGTAGTTTTCCCTATTGCTTGCAGTAATCGCGTTGGTGGATGAAATATGCTAGATGAATTTTAATTCAGCAATGTGTGAAGAGATGAACCGATATAATTCCTAGAAAGGCTTATACAAGAGGAAAGAGTTTATCCTTGCAATGATCTACAAAAGCTGAAACGAATTCATTTCTGCAAACGTAAATTATGATTGAAATTGCTTGCAAATTGCAATTCCTGCAAATTGAGGCCTGTGAAAAAAATGCAAATCTGCAACAAATCCTCATATATTTTTTTTGCAATACTGCGAATGAAACTGAAAATGATATATACTGAATTAATTCTTGGTGTGCAGTTGTTAAAAGTAAGACTAGTATTTCGTTCACTCTAGTCGTTCTCTTTTTTCGAATTAACTGTCTTCGCCAACCGATATCTTTCGCTCTATCCGATCAAATTCCCTTTCCTCTTAAATTTTTCGCTATGTCTAATACTGCTTTATTTCTGATTAGTTACACTCACTTTTCGATTTGTTTATCGTTTCTTCTTATTCTCACTTTCTGAAACATAAAGCGCAGCAAATTCGGCCATTTTGTAATGTGTGGTCTAGTGAAGCAACAATATGATGTGCTTATATCATTACGGCGCAACTCGACACCAACGCCATGATGGAAATGTTCAGACGCTCAACATGAAGGATACAGAGGAGGCATTTGAGTGTGGCGGAAATGGCTGGGGGGCAAGTGCCCGTTCCAAAAATTTGCATTAAACCGATGTGATTCGAAGTCACCTCGATAGCTTGCTTCAAAGCGGGACAAGTGAATTGTCCCCTAAGCTTTGAACTGTTTCACCCAGTGGGAATGACAGTAATTTTAGGCATTAGGTATAACAATGCTTTTATCACGTATGAATTCTTATTCCACTTCAAATATATTTGAAGATGTTTTCGCCCAAGATGTTATTGCAGCTAATGGGCTATGAGTGATTTTGAAAAAGAGCTTCTGCTTAAGAACGTTTTATATTTTATATCTACTTTAAAGGGAACGGTTAAATCCTCTCTCGCAGTAGGAGCGGGATCTGGTTTAAACCATATCTCAGGTTTATTTAATAAGAGAATTATTCCTCCTGCTAATAAAAATGTTTTATTTTCATGATATTTATTCAACGAAAAAACTCTTTTTACTGACAAGGAATTGTACTATCTGAAGTGTCGAATTTTTCCTCATATATGAGTCCAGTAAAACAATCACTATTTTCTGCATTGTTATGCAAATATTCTGTGGGCGATGTTATGAGTGCCTATTGAAAGAAACGGTCAATTTTAGCGAATGTGCATCATTGAAGGTGAATATATTGCACAATTCGCAGTGATCCTTGTTATATTCGTGCATATTGTAGCCTTGTAGCCCATCAAAAACAACTGCAAGCCATCATAGTTGTATATCCTCGTACCGATTATTTTGAACTTATTCATAATAAAGATCTGCAGGAGAAACAATTTCCTCAGCTGCTATCTTCATAGAGCCGTTAGCCATAATGGTTTCAAATAAACGCATGAAGATTAGTCGGTCACAAATATTCGGCGTACTGTTCCGCATAGGTGTATACGAACAATAAGCCATCAATATTTTAAACTATGTAATTATAAGAAAACTTAATGGTAACCTATGACGGTGTTATGCAATTTCTATAACAATCAGTCGGTCACACCTGCTCATAGATACATCAAACGATGAAAGTTATGACCAACGGTTCGTTCTAAATACGCTTCCGAGAATTCTCTGAACTATTGAAATGCAATAAACCTCACCTGACATATGCATACATTTTTTTTTTGAAACAGGACAGGTGCAATTAGGCGGCGACAAATCAAAGTTTTGTCGCAAAGTCGCCTAAATCAAAGGAAATATATGATTCTCAATGGAAAAGCGCACCAAAGGATTGAATCGAACCGAAGATATATGAGTTCATTGGAGAGAGATTCTTCACAGCTACAATTACATGTTCCCTGTTCCCTGGAAATAGTTTTTTTGGCATTGAATCGATCCTCCATCACTGTCCGTCAAGTCCTATGATGGTTCAAATGCTTGATGGGCGTCCGAAGAGAATATTATATGGTTTGCGACTGACATCAAAAGTCGTCGAGCAGTTTGCGGTCAACAAGGACTTGTGGCAGCAGCCGTTAGAAGCATAGACAGTTGCGCCACGAATACTTTCTGCCACACCATAGATATCTTGTTTTTCAATTTATAATGCAATCAATGCCTTATGGCGTAAATGCCAGGATAAAAGAGCCTATTGGTTTCCAAAATGCTCCTCAAAACCCGGTTATTATTCGAACCATACTATTGCGGTGTTCTGAATGAACCCTTGCTTTTTTAATGCGCTGCAATGCAACATTTTTATGCCTATTTATATGAAACAGTTGAAAAAAAAATTAATAAAAGTGCGAACCAACAATATGTTTGATAGATATCTGCTCCGGAGCGGACATCGAAAGCTCGGGATTGGGATCAGCCACTCGTTGAACTTTTTCTTCTATATTTTATCGCATAACTATGAAGATGTACATCAATGAAATGTTCAAGCTGCTCTTTAAATACTACCCTATGAGGATAGCGGCACTGGTGTTACCTTGATCGATCGAAATGAATGATGAAATCATATGCAGGTTACAAAAATCTGACAGCTGTTTGGGTATTTGAGTGTTTCTATCGCTGCTCAATTTGCATATTCCTCAAATGCGCTTTAATTAGGCTAAGAAATCAGTTGAGAAAGTGCCTAACAAAAGCGGCCTGTAATATTCAAACAAGGTACCTTCTTTCAGTCGTAAAAAATTAGACCAATTAAAATCTACGAATAGGAATGAGTCGAAACGTCGACGACCTTTTAACGTGGAGGAAAATTTGATGTTTTCCGTTCTTTTGTGTGCAAAATTCCAGCCATTAGCCCTGGTTGTGGATAATTGGGTCGTTTATGGATCGCTTATGAAAAAGTCTGTCGTGAGTGTGACTAGTCATTGTTGTTAATTTTCTCGATTTTTAAGTTATGCTGCACCTTACTTTACTAGTTCGAAAGTTTTATAAAGTATAGTATATACGATCAAGTATTTTATGGTTATGCCAGCTCGAAACACGCTATAATCTAAAATATACTCGATCTTATGCCACACTCTCGTGCCATTTCAGGCTGAGGGCTTTAATTGTACCAACCATACATTATTTCAAACTCACCACTCTTCCTAAACGATGGCAGTTTAATAATAATGCTGGACTTTCCTGAAATTTAGTCACTCGACACATTCTCTGCATACGCCATTAAACCATATTAACTTGAAGCGATCCAAATTTTGAGGGATGAAATCTCATTGATACTATTCGACGTTTCCTCTCCTTCCTTGAAATATACTTCACCGGCTACCTCTGAGCTCTTAGGTGTCATTTCTTTAGTGAAGCTTTCACTTTTTCTCATTTCCAGTACCGCTGAAAATTGCTTATATTACACTTTTCTTTGATAGAGGTCCATTAAAAGAGCTAGAAACTTATGGACCTGTTAGCGTGACCCTACCATTACCTGGTTTTTGAATATATCTCAAATGATGCTGTGCTAGAATATCTATGCTCTCATGAAAGTATAACCTCTACACAGTATGTTGTCCTTTTATGGTAATCAACCACATCAACTTTATTGTCCATTCATAAAATTATCGGATCTCACCTTTCGAAGTAAAACTTCAAACTGGAATTGTAAATATCGATAAATCTAAGATATACAATAAAGTCCACCTTAATAGGTAACTTCTCAAATTGGAATATTACGATATCTCGAGTGTTGTTTTCGAAATTCACTCGAAATCATCTTATCCTCAATTCGTCCAATGCACAAATCAATCATGCCAATCTATTTTAATTTCATTTCATTGCATAATTGACAAAGAATAATTTGCCAAGAAAATTATCCAATGTTGGAATTTTTTTTTGCCGATGATTTAAAAATTAACCATCGATTTATGCATTCTAACATCAATTTCTATATTTTATGAAGTGACTTTAATGCATTTACGATATATTCGCACGCATTTCATCGAAAATTTTGCATCAAATAATATCACATTTTCCAAGAAGATTATTAACACGAAATATAAAATGATAGTTGATCATTATTGATTGCATCTGATAGAGTTGGGTAATTAAATGTTAAGTGAAGTGTAAAAGTATTAAGAGATTATTAGTAGAAGAGAGCAAAACTTTGAATTGTGTTTAAAGAGCAGTAGAATTTCACTGTATATAAAACTACTGTTAGGTTTTTATTGTCTATTATCATCGAATATTGCAATACTCTTCATCGATTTGATTATATTATCTATGAGGGTAAATAAATTGTATCAAAATATTGGAAAGACGTGAACTAGTTTAATTCAAAAGACTTTCAAAAAAATTTTGGCTCGGTTGCGCATCTACTCCACAAGAAATATGCGGCAATCTTTAGTCTCGAACCGCCACAATATTGTGGAATGAAGGCTGATTTGGGTCGTTTTAAAGAGCTCTTCATTTTTGCATCACTCAAATCTCATCCTGCCCACCATTGTTAATTCAGCAGAAAATCATTTCCTTCCAAGTTTATCTTATATAGTTTCATGTGGCCAAATCATATATATGTGAGAGCAATTTTCATCAGGTATCATGAAAGCGCATATTGTTTTCCTCTTTCAGAAACCGATTAGAAATAGTCGACCTCTACGACACATCTGATTTCGTTTATTGATATATACGTGCTTATCCAGTGCTTATCCACTCTTATACATTTAAGCTTTTCTCTTTTTTTGGCAATATATTACTGCAGTTTTTTTTTATTATAGTATATGAGCAGAGATTTTCTAAGCATAATTTTAACAGCATTTCATGTTACATTTGACGCATAATGATCTAATCCTCTCGTCGATACCATAAACGATTGCCTCGTTCCCCTCCTCTTCCTCGTCTCTTCCCCTTCCCCGACTCCGTTCCACATTGAAATTCTCATTTTGCGCTGTAGTTGTCTTTAACGACTCTCACAACGATTGTGCGCAACAGATGTGATCGAAGTTTACGAGAGTTATTTCGCAGACAACAGTTTAGCGCTGTGCAATAGTTTCGTAATGATGCGCCACCGCGCCTTATAAGGACGAGGGAGCAGATATTTCCGTGATCGAAACCTCATCAAAGAGTTTGCAAGGTGCTATTTACCTCGAGTGTATTCTGCGAAACGACGCGATGGCTGATAAGGTGATTAATTGTTGCATTTAAGAGTTGTTAATATCCGCGGTCTATTTACCGCATCATACGTGGAATATTGTTTATTTCCACTTTTGTACAGTTGTTTCAATCGAAATTTGAATTTGAAACAGTCATTTCCCCAGTAGAAACCAGCGGAAAGGCGAAATGATAGCCTCGGGCCACATATGGATGGCATATGTGAAGACGTGGCCAAGTTGACGGATGAGGATTTGAAATGTCAGCGCGTTCATCAAGCTAGGGGTTTGGCTATGTGAGCGGTCATTGCCTGAGCAGTTCATTCCTTTACTGAACCGTAGCGGTCACCTTCCTTCATAGGTTGTTGCAAGCCGCGCTGGACCGTAGGATGGCCACGTTATTTCATGTAAGGGTACAACCCTCACACCCAAGGGCCCATTGCGCCAAAGCATATTAGGTGCTTTTGGATGTGTTGAACATTGTCTTCATTCACTTTTTTTTGCTGAGGTCACTGCCAATACCCCAAACCTTCTTATGCAATCTGCTGAATCGAAAGTGGAAAAGGCAGCATGGTCCCATGGCCGGGCCATGAGGTAAGGAATCCCTAGCTTGGCCACGACTAACCGTTCTGGTCCCCTGGCCACGGGGATGGAGGATCAGTGTTTCTTCAGCCCTAGGCGAGTGGTTCCACCTCATCTAGGTCGCTTCTTTGTTGAGTTTAAATCGTTTAGCGAGTATGCTTTCAATACTTAGAAGTAACATAAATAATAAGAAAAAGTTTCATGATCGACACAAATGATAAGGCGAGTTGTTCGTTGTTGATGACTGTTATAACATCGTCGTTATTTCTATGAGCCATATGTAGATCGTTGGTTTCCGCTGAAATAGTCCTTCAATATCGTGCGTTATATTATTTTTATTTCACCTGAGATGCGTTCTCATTGGTTATGAAGGAAGTTATATAAAGCCGATTCCTTATTGAGTTGATGCAGTCGTTTTCCAGATTGCAAACATCACAAATGCGTTGACGAATCTTGAAAGACAATATGTCGAACATAAAGAGAAATTCGAAAAATGGAAGGTGGATAACATGTGAGTTGACTTAATTTTTTATCAGCGTTTAGTATTGCCGACATTTGCATCGCATGCTTAGAACATATATAAACGTTCGGTAGATAAATGGACAGGTAATCGGAAGTGGGCCTATCTTCTCTTACCACCCTCATTGAGAGGATGAGGTATTCTTGAACCACCAGAAAAGAACAAAGCAGGAGAGAAATATGACGGTCGTTTTTTTTTATTCTCTGAGCAATAGCATCACTACCAGATTGCATTATCTAATAAAGGATAATATTTTTTCCCCAAGTATTTTTCCCGAAGGGTGCCAACTCGAAATGTGATGCTGAAGGAGCTCATAGGTGTAAGTGTAGCATCGCAGCGGTGATCATTGGAATTGTCGGTGATATAATTGTAAGTGCTGAGCTTGATGTGCTTTAAAGAAGATTATGGGTTTCATATCTAGCGCCTACAGAATGTTGGGAATGGTGAGGAATGTAAGGTCATATGTGTAGCTGATGACGTTCTCTTATTTTTCGGTGAGGAAGAAAAAAATTTCCCTCGAATCGATCATCCATAAAAATTCACATATTTTCCCGATAGTTTGAGTAAATTTGCTCCGTACGGCAAATCATTTCGGCAGCAGTTTCATTTCGAAGCAGTGATAATTAATGCACTTTTATTGTAAAATACGATGGAGAGCTGGATATTGTGCGAGATCACTTTGATTCCGGAGACGTTGATTTCCAGAATAAAGTGTTTTTTTCTCTATGCGAACTGCACTTTTTTGTAAAATTTGCATATAAGCTGTGAAAAATATGCATTTCTTTGTTACGTAAATATGCAAAAATGCAAACGTCATAGAAGCCCACAATTCGGTATCGTTCTTTCCCTTCATTTCTTCCGATCTCTTTTGCCGTGCGTAGCCTTTTGTCCCGAGTTGTCTGATGCACGTATACGTGGGGGAATGCCGCTCACCATATCCTTATATATATCACAATTTCATTACTTTCTTTGAAAAGATTGCTGCTTTGGCAAGTTTTCGTGAAGAAATTTGCAGCTGAAAGATATTTTGTTATTAATAGTTTCGCCTATCAGTTTGCATTGTCATCGTTTTAATCGTCGTTGCTGTTCAACGAACTTCCCACAGAGAGGAGGGATGTCATAGCCCAAAGCTATAACTATAGAATGGGAGTCGATTGCGTGATCGATGTTCTTTTTTTTTTGTCACCATTATTCATTTGTCACCATTATTTTTGGCTCTTCGTTACTTGAGTCTTTAGTCGATACGTTCACTATGCGTATCCAATTGAAACTTGTTATGTTCACAAATCTGGCTGCATATTGCGGTTTGAACGCGGTTTGTGTTGTAAACCGTTTTCTAAGTTGAATTCTAATAGTCGTCTCCAAAACTCAGCAAATTTTTTTATTCAGATACGACAATTGAACTTTTGTCGTTTAATTTATAGATGAGTGATTTCTTTTATTTTTAATGTGTGCATTTTCGGGAATTTTCTCTAATGAAGTGGAGAAAAAATGTTTGCTGCAGAAAGCAACGTGGAAGTGAAACTTATAACACATACGTAGAGCGGTTTCATCAGTGGGAGATGGGCGTAAAAGAACAACAGAGGCAATTGATTGAAGAAAGAAACAACCTCGCTGCATCTAGCGACATCGATATCGCATTAGGTTTGCGCTGATTTTATTTTATGTTTTTATATTTTCATCGACATTTCACGTTTATGACATCTGTTCCAAAAAAGGAGTCGTAATAATGTCTATGTTTTCAACACTTTCGTCACCTTCGGCCCCCCCCCTTCCCACCCTCCTATCTTTCCTTCTTCTTACTACCATTAGAGCATGTTACAGCGTTAGTTGTGCTGTAGAATAAGACCACTGAGTGTTGGAAACATTCCATATGTTATGCTCACAAGCAAACGTTTATTGGACGATAAAGTAGGAGTGAATACGAGATTTTTGCAGTGGTTGCAATGAATGAGAGATAGAAAGAATAAAATAGAAGTACGAACTTTGCCATCTATTAAAGAAGGAGAGTAATAAAAACAATTACAGTCGGGGGGGGGGGGGGGGGGGAGTGGAGAGCCTGAGATTAAATGCCACCATCACCGCATTTAGCCGAAGATCACTTTACGGATTTACTTTTCGCTATTCGACATTTGTATTTGCCTTTCTTTCTTCTCAAAGGTTTTTTTTTTTAAAGTAAATATGGGGGTTTTGCATATTCGATGAAATTGTAACTTCTTATTTGTTGTTTGAACACTTTCCGTATTTTCAGATAGTTTGTTGACACGAATCTCGATGAAGGATTTTGTGTTGGCCGTTGTTACGATGACCAGCAAGGATCAGTCTTTTTTCCCGGCACTCCTATCCGCTTTCAAAAGAATTCAAACTAACGGCTCGTTTTTTTTTTCATTTCGTTTGCCCGAACAGCTAAACGATAAATGTGGATTAATCACTTCGCAACTCCTCTTCTTATTATGCTCATTTTATTTTACATTTCTGTATTTTTATCGGCACGCAACGTTTGGTGATGTCCCTCTCTGCTAATATCAAAAACGAAGTCTTCGTTCTTATGATAGAATTGGGGGTGTAATAGAATATTAGAAAGTTTGAGCCCATTTGGTTTAAATATCAACGGCAACCTGATTTCATACGCGTAACTCAAGACCATCCTCGAGGTTCGACAGAGTAAGCCCATACTCATCCGATCATGATTATGTACAATCCAAATTTTATTCTCATAAGTTGTTCTGCTGTTAATGATTATATTTTGTAGGTGATGTTCGCCAAGTTGGAGCATATCGTTCCTATACGTCGACAGTCTATTCACCGGGAACTGTTCATTCCTATCAACAACAGTATGCATCGACCGCCGTTGCAACTCGTTCGTTCTTATCACTGCATTTCGTGACATTCTTGAGCGAGTTTGAGTGATACTCAGCAAAGCGTTTGCATTCCTGGATTTGCATCTTCAGTCTCCTCCTGCCAAAATTCGCAATCTTTTTTTGCATATTGTGTCGAATAACGCGTTAAATTAATTGACATGAATTGGCGTCCTCTCGCAATCAACGGCGCTGTCACAAGGCTTCGTTAGGCGCTTTCACTTCAGCATTTAACTACACGATTGATACTGGCATTTTGTTCAGATATGCAGTAAAAGGTGAATGCTGCATGGAAAAAAAAAACAATTTTCCGAGTGCCTTTTCAAATTCAGAAGGGATTACTGCGTACAATTGTTGTTAGAGCAATAAACTGAGTAAGGGGATAGAGTGAGCGCAAAGGGAGGGGTGCAGGAAATGCGAAACGACAAGAAAAGGAAGTCGTGAATTGGCGTCGATTCCTCTCGGATTTTTTCTTTTTTTTTTAACTGAAGAGATGGCTTTCTGTACTATGTTCGCAGCAGCCCGCATAGCTTTCTTATTTCGGAGATTTTCGAGTTGTGATATTTGCTGTTGAATACCTCAGAAGAGTAAGATGCTTAAAACACAGGAAGTTGTCCTCTGGGGTTTGCATCTTTGATGTTTCAGCAGCTGCTTCACATCCTTATGCTACGATACGACAGGAAACCTCTATTGGAAATGGAGCGCTAAAGAGGCCATATGAGAGCGTCGCTGTCGCCTCTGCTTCGAGTGCCGTTACTGCCGAGACGAACTGGAAGGTAGAGGAGCCAGCTCGAAAGTCCTATCGACCTCCTTCCCCGGTCAAAGACTATAGAAATCCGTCGACGTTACCATTTCGAGATTTTAGCCAAACATGAGCAACTGGATATCTCAGTGTCTATTTATGAGCGGTTTTCACTTTTCGAGATAAAATGAGTGTCACAACGAATATGCGAGTTATTGCTGTCATGATGTTTTGTTGTTGGCACTGATTGATGCAACGACTATAGTTTGCTAGTTCTCGTCTCATTGCCGTTATATTTGGCTCTTCTTTTTTTGTAGTTTTTCGAATTTAATTTTTTGCCCTTACCTGTTAATTGCACGCGATATGCGCATAAATCGACATCTTTATTATATATGAAGTTTTTTCCTTTCTCGCGTAATGTCACCTGTTGTTGAGAGTACTTTCGAACAGTTCAACTTTGATACCTAGAGGAGACGGAAATGTAATAGTATTTAGAAATATTTAATATGAGGTAATGCTGGTGGAAATGGGTATATGTGGCCATATTCCTCATGACTTTCGCTCTCCTGCCAGCTTTCCAACCTTCCCCTCCACACACCATTGCGTCGTTTGATTTTTTCGGCTATATCTGTCTCATGTTTTTTAAATTTTGTTTTGTATCTCATTAAGTTCGATGATTGGCTGCGTTCAGATATATGGAAAATAGGTGCACAAACTTTTTTTGGAATTACCTGGCGAGACATTGCTTTCATTCGTATTAATCATTCCTTCGTAACATTTAATCAGACGATATAAAAATGAAATCAGCCATTGTTTCGCCATCTTTTATGTATAATACATGAATTACATCATTGTTTTGTAATATTTATTGGAGAGTTAAGAATGCTAAGAGGGTTTTTCTCACTACTCAAATTCGAGAGAAAAACTTCCGTAATTCTCGAGGAATTAATTTAAGGTGCCCATGTGAGCCTTATAAATATGTATGCTTTTCCCATATAATGTTATATGGTTTTAGCGCCAAGTGGTAAATGAGGTTATTGAGGTTATACTTAAAACAGCACCAGATGTAGAAACGTCTCTTCTTGAAGGAAGCTTTAAAATTGCTGATAAATGCAGCAGGTGTGAAAAGCACGAACGGGAGAGGGGCAGGGGGGAAAGCTAGTTAAAGCCGACGACGTGTGGTTTCCAGCTAGCTTAGGTGTTGCAAAAGAAACCGAGTTTTCACAATGATCTGAAATATTTGTCTGTTTTTTCTTTATACGTCTTTTTTTGTGATGTCTTTGAATGTGTTGAATAAAATTAAAGAATGCTTACCTACCGTTTAATCAAGGTGCGGTTCAAAAATACCTGTAATTACCTGTGGATCATTGTCGTAGTTATTTTCAAACACCATTTCCTTTTAGGGCGGGTTGCTGAGCCTGCGCTGCATAAGCACTGTAATGATGTAGTGCTTCACAAGAAAGCCCTCACTGCTTATTTTGGTCGTCGGATTTTGCTTAATAACCAATAAATGTCTGGTTAACCTCGAGAATGGAAAAGTTTTATGCAAGTGCAAGCAATTTGACAAAATATGGGGCAAGGGCGAAATATTCACGCAAGAAGGAAAAATTGAGCGATATAAAAAGTAGTGATAGGTAGAATAGTGTCGAGGATATGAACATAATCAGAGCTATGCTGAGGTTCAGAAGGATGTTTGAAGATTCAAAATCCGGTCCAGCATTCTTGTGTACTTTCCAATATTGGGAATTGAATTGATGATCCTCTGCACGTGCATGCTTCGGGCTCACATCAGACACTTACGATGACTGCAAATAAGCGTTATGCTTGGATCGTATAGCTGAGATAAATGTTTTCATCCACCATATTGTGCACCGGGAATATGCCAACGCTGAACGCTTCTCGAGGCTTACGACGCTCTACCCCATTCGGCGCCTCTCCTTTCTCTCTCCGTCTACCATTTTGAAACTCCTTTGCGTTGGTCACCTGTTACAGTTTCGAAATTGGTGTGTGATAGGCGGCCAGCTCAGATTGACTAAAATCGAGGATGGGTTCTTTTGAATATGGCGATGAGTGTATTAATTGTTTCATTAGAAATCGACGGAATTTTTCGAGGTCCCCGTCGAGAGGGTCGTAGTCACTCAAGTAGGGGTTGTGGAACCATGTAAAGAAGCAGGGCACGCGTTCCTTGTGATTTCTCTCCTCTCGTTAATTAAGGTAGGTATCAAGTTATTCATTCATATGCGTGGATATTGTCTACCGTATTGGGTGTTATTCTATGGGATTTTGGTGATTTCCTAACGGGGAGATGGGGAGGTTGTCGGCTGTGTGGCCTTCTGAGGCGAAGGCTTTGTTTTTGATGACGGGACTTCTTTTCATGGATGATTTGTCTTCGAGCAGATATGTTTTTTAGTTTTTAATCAGTTTTCTCGAATAGAATGGATGCTTGCAGTTTCATTTTGTTTTGGTTTGAAATGGAGAATGAACTGCATATGATCGGGTGCTTAATATGCCTCTTAGTCGTTACACAAGATACCACCTGGAGAGTCGTTACCAGCCTGTCTTCCAAGTACAGCAACTGTGATAGGTTCAAAATAGGAACTTTTTTTTGATTACTTAAATCTTCAAGGTTCTAGATAATTGTCAAAAGCAATAAATTGTTTGACCATCTAAGAGCAGGAAATCGTTTTGAAAAACATTGCTATGAAAGTAAAAAGAAATCATGTAACATGTCTTGAAAGTGCCATAATACTTCTCGAGTGGGTCTAACTTTAGCAGAGAGAGCAGTTATTCACAGATTTATGTAGCTGGTGATTATAGTACCTTCCAATCGAAGGCAACGATGATTACTGACAAGACTAGCAAGCAGCCATTGTTTTTCCTTCAAAGGATGCCTTATAGCATCTTCAAACTGATCAGTGAG
Organism: Ascaris suum; assembly: GCA_013433145.1. Taxonomy (NCBI): domain Eukaryota; kingdom Metazoa; phylum Nematoda; class Chromadorea; order Rhabditida; family Ascarididae; genus Ascaris; species Ascaris suum. The sequence continues at coordinate 10,250,932 of CM024174.1, forward strand.
GTGTCTAAATAATGCTTTATTTTCATCTTTATGCTTTTCATCGTTTATTTTCGTAAAAGCGACGATTATTGTATGTTGTTCGTTTTTGAGGAATAATATCGATGAGTGATTATTTCGTTGAGTGAGTAAAATTGTGATTGAAAGAGATAATTGCGACTTATTTATTCAAATGAATCAAAAATAAATTTTCTTCGAAAATTTCCGTGCACAATAATTAGAAAAATTTCAATGGAGAGCATAAGTTGTTGAAATTGTTGAGTGAATAGTCGCATTAACGTCTATTAAAAACTAGCGCGATTCATCGTATATAGATAGCGCAAATGTTGCACGACAGTGAATAAACTGCTCATTGCGGAGTCAACTACGTTGGTGATTTTATTCCGATGTTTGTGCCATGAAAAGTTGATATATGATTTTAGTATATTTATGCTGGAATTTTTTACTTGGCCTTCAGAAAGTATAAAAGCCTAGTGAATTTTGGAAGGTAGAATACTTCAATTTCATGCATTCTGCAAACTTAGTTCATATGAATCTATTGATTGGTTGCTTTGGTTCTTCTATATGCAAGCATATGCTGCGAAGGGGTTTTAGACGGGTCATACACTTACTCCATTCGCAAAAGTTAGTACATCTGCTGCATTTGCCACACACATCAGTAGTGAAAAAAGCTAATCAAGCTTTATTGCTCTTTTTGTTCATATTCTTTCGTTGCGCATCCAAAAACTCGCACGCAGAATGTTTTCCTGAAACGCTTCTCCCCTGGTTTGTATGTTTAGAGTCGGGGTAAAAGGTTTTCTTTGTGGGAGTCGACTTTCTATCTAATCCGGGCCGTAGACTTAGATGGCAACAATTGTTCTTAATGACGAATGAAAATTTTGTCCACAAGCGAGCATCAAGTCGGCGATTTCCTGCTTGCCAGGCGCATGCGAACAAACATCAAAAATAATATCGCTTTAGGGTTGGTTGAACTCGTCGAGGATGTGGCTGCTATCAACAGTGGTATCCATGCTTGAAAATTTCCTCTTATATGAAGAGCAGTTGGTGCTGTTCATCTCGTACAGTATGATCGTTTGTGCAGTAGTCACGTTCTTATGGCTGACTGGAGGTGCGAAGGCAGCTTATGGACGATACCATCATGAATCTGTTTTGACGGAGGTAACATCTTACTGGCATTTCATTTTTGACTGTGATGTGAATGCCAGACTCTAAATTTTGCATTGAAATTCGAGTTGCTTTGTCGCCGCGCTTTTTTTTTTCATTCACGGAGGAAGAATAGAAACACCAGGTGATTTTAATGGCCTGAAAGTCCTTCTTTTTTCCTGTGTTGATACTCTCCACACACCAGTAATGGATGTTACTAGCTGTTGTTGTGTATGTGTATGTCTGTGTATCTGCAGGCTAGCGAGTGAACTCAAATACGAAAACAAATTCATAGCGTCGACTAATTTGCGTTCATGCATCGCTTTGTACTTTCGAGACAAATTTATGCGTTTAATTAAAATTCGCCGTTGTCGTTGGTCACTTAATCGTTTAGCATTGATTATTTTTTATGCAATTCTCGCAGGTTTACCCTTTTAGTGAGTTAAGGAGGATGGGAGAGTACTTTGGCCTCATGATTGTTCAGGGGGGTGGGAAAGAGAGCAGAGCATATCAGGCATTATGATTTTTCAGAGATTAGAGAATAACTGATTGCTTTTTTTCCATCTCGGTTCAATTTGGTCTGCTTAGTTTATTGATTGTTTTCGTCGGTGAGTGTGCGCTTTCAAATCGTTACTCACGTTGATTCAATTGCAGTTTTCGATACCGGCCCGTTTGGCATGGGTCCTTCAAGAAATACCTTCATTTCTTATTCCACTCGTTTATTTAATTACTTCGTTCGCCTCGTTACCATCTCCGAACATTGTTGTATTATCGCTTTTTATTGCCCATTATGCGCAAAGGTGAGTTCTTGCATGAAATTCAAAACTTTCATTGCCTCTAATTGTGATATAAAATCTTTTGCACTATTTTGCGAATTCGGCTGCTTTCATTGCAGAAAACTGGTTCAACTAATCTTAAAATTTCGCGTCGTTTGAGAAAATAATTTCCTTGAGTCGTTATTCCGAAGGAATAGGGAAAGGTGGCAATCGGAGCGCGTTAACCTCATAATATACTGCAAACATGAATGAATTTTCTATTTAAGCTGTTTAGAAATGCGTTTGTTTGGGTTTACGAGGTAGGATAAAATATTATATCATCGGTAAGGAGGTCGTCGATTTCAGTGCCAAAACGTTTAGGGTGAGCAACACTAGTGAACTAAAGCAATCAATTTTTAAATGGGGATGGTGGTGCGCATTGTCGAATGCCGCCGCCCTCATTGGAGCACATGTTGGGTTGTATTTTTGGCAGTGGTTTCTTTTTCGTAGAGACGGAAATCTTTTGTGCAGCTTCTATAGCTCAAATGAATTAAGAGAATAGCAGATGTCAGATTCTGAGCCATCCACTGCTGCATGCTTTTCACTCTCAGTGACCGCTCCGGTAAGGAGGATAGTTGAATTCCTCCACATTAGGGGTAATACGACATGTGCTACGGTATAGGATGGAATATTGCCGCTCGGAAAAATCCTGTCAACAACACGTCTTTTCGAGGGAAAACCGTATGAGCTTATACCTCAGTTCACCTTCCACTGTTGGACGCATAGCGGTGACTGTCCTCATGTGACTGCGTTGACGTTTGAGCAAATTTGGATGGAGAGGGAGGGGGTCCAACTTCAGTCAAAACGAAATTTGCCGACCACCTATTTTCTCACATAAACGCGTCGGTATTTCAATGTTTTGGAGCAGTGTTTAATAAGTGGCCCTTTCCCAATGTTTCGTATAATAAATCATTTCAGATCTCTGATCTATTCAGTTTTGATCAAAGGTGGTAAAGCGACACCATTGCATATTTTTTTAATGGCAGCTATGTTTTGCACGGGTAATGGCTTCATTCAAGGCGCATGGCATGCACATTACGCGACTTTTAATGATAAATGGTTCTATGATCCGTTAACATGGACTGGTAGGTTTCACTCTACAAATCATTTTCCCCACTTTTTAACTCAGTTTGTGATATTTGCGAGCACCTGCCTACTTTTATTATGATAAAGTTTGCCTAACTTCAGACCATCCGCAGTTGTTTCTGACCCCCTCTATGCGTATTGGTTTGCAAAGCAACTAGTAAGATTCGCTGTGGAGGAGGGGAAGGGAGGCTTTTGTATGTCCGATTTACAGCTTGAAATAAAAGGATGTTTCTTTATCCGTTGTCTTATTTGGTTATATCGTGTGTGAAATGATGATGGCTATTTAATCCGTTCGGAAATACTTTTATGAGTTCACAAATAAGGTTTCTTTTGAAAAACAATTGAAAATATATTTTCTACTACATCGCGCGGAAGTAGAACTTATTCTAAACGGATATTCTTTCTTATTTCAAAAAATACTATTTCTAGAAGAATTTTCTTCCTCAGTAGGTGACTTTCATAATTGATAAAAAGCAGAGATTTGCGAGTTGGAGCCGAAGTAAATGAATCGATGAGGTCGAATGAACGGAATGATTTGAAAATTTTCTAGCAGGAAAAAACACGCAGTGTCACCGTTTAGCTTAGCCCTGCTCTCGGATGCTTTGCTTGCGGTGGTTTGTGCGACGTTTTGCTCATTTCGGAATGAGAACTCAATTCAACACCACTCTGTGATATGTTTATTTGTGCACTGGTTATATAATATATTGAAAAATCAAGGTGAATGAGATTTTGAAAATGAACGAGGTGGATGGACTGTTGTTGGCCTCTGAGCAAAAACTGCCTCTACTTATCACCTGATTCTCTCTTATCTGAGTTTTATCCAGGCTTATAGGTATGTGTTCTAATTTGACGAGATCAACGCTTATAGGTCTGACATTGTTTGCTTTGGGTGCATTCGTGAATGTGCAGTCTGACTCGATTCTTCGTAACCTGCGAAGACCAGGTGAACGAGGTTACAAAATCCCTCGGGGTGGTCTCTTTGAATATGTCTCTGGTGCGAATTACCTCGGTGAATGTGTCGAGTGGATCGGCTATGCGCTGTGTGCACGAACACTACCGTCCTTTGCCTTTGCAATCTTCACGCTTTGCAACATTGGACCCCGTGCTGTGCATCATCACAGGCAGGTTTTCTTTGAATATATCCTGCCAAACGGACTCTGTGCCTCTCTGCAGTGGGGTCACCTCATCTCCCTCTTCCTTCTAAGAGTCATCAGGGGCTTGTTATTACAGGTGTTTTGAGAATCGAGACACATAGGGAGAATACGTTGCCAGTGAACTTTGTGGTGCTGTTGAGACTCAGTCGGCGCTCTTATTAGATAGGTCCTTAGAGACGCGAGAATTTGAGGCGGTGAGATTGGCAAAGGCTGGAGCCTAATATATTTTGATGCTTAGCAGTTAAAGTTGGCCGCTTACTTTGTGAGCTGGCAAACAAGCAGATATCAAACAAACTTGCATATGAAATTTTTAAACGTATGCGGTAGTGACGGTTATCAAAGAGTTAGGCATTAATCCGCGTTTTAGTTTCGCTATTAAATCATTGCAAAAAGCGAAAGTCAGCTCTGCTTCCGGATTGAATTTGAGCTTATGGCTTACCAGCAATAGAGTTTCATCGTTTGGGTTCTTATTCATGGTCTGTGGGCGGCAGGATTTTATCGCTTCGGCTCGAGTTCGAGCCATCAAGTTGGCATAGTGCATGAGGGTGAGGGTGCTAGCTAGACGAGCATCGATGGATGATTAAGTGGGAATACCGTAATTTGTGATTGATTTGCGCACTAATGAGTTTTTGCCGTTTTATCTCGCGAATGTCCGATTACTGCGCAAAAACTCCGTTCGTGACGAATGAATCGTCGCAATGGAATTGTGTGCTAACTGAAACTGTTCCGGAACAGAATAAATTTTGTGTGTAACGCTGTATTTCGCTTATCGTATTCAGCAGAAACCTTTTTCCAGGTGGTACATCGAAAAATTCGAGGATTATCCGAAGACCCGAAAAGCGATTATTCCGTTTATATTGTGAGCCGGTGCGACGAGGTTAACGTCAAAGACAGCACATTCGGGTGAGCACGTTTCACCGATCAAGAAGTCTGCTTCTACGTTATTAATGAAACAGCAAGCGCTATCTACGCAGTGGTTGTCGCCCTAAACCTTATCTCTGTTCGCTTGTGCTTCTGTTACGGTCGTTGCTTATAGGGCATAGCAGCAATGGAGGAAGAAAGCTGTGTTCCCGTATCACGGTCAGGATGAATGACTGGAAATGCCTGAAAGGGAAAAAGAAACTTTTCAGAATTCTCGGGTGACCTCGTTTGTGCTTTCGGACATTTGAAATGCGTCAGTTTTTTTGGTTTAACACATTTTGGCTGCTTCAAATACCATTCTCCCCTGGAGTCGTTAAGAATCGCAAGACCATTTGTTCTTTCTTTGCGGTGCTGTTTTTGCACAAACTGGATTAATGCGGAACGCTAGCGAGGGTACTCCTTGTGTGGGATATCTTTTCCGGGTCCTTCAGTGGAGTCTGATAGTTGCCAAACTTTCTGATGAGAGTATTCTCCTTCCAGATTGTTTGCTTGTCTGTTCCTGTACGTCGCTTGATTAGTACTAACGTTCCAGATTTTTGAGTGTTCATGCTGTGTGTACGTTCAACAGGTGGTTGAAGTCGATAGAGATGTAATATTTTCTAAGTTGCTTTACAGCGGACGCAATGTCTTGGCTTCTTTTCATAAGCATTTCAAGTGGGAAGTCCGTGTGTGGTTGTGATGCTTTGCGTTGTTGCTTATAATAAATTTAGCCATTCTGGAGGAGGAACACAGCGTCCCATTAAAGGAAACGGTGGAAGGCATTGAGACACTCCGAATGCACTTCTCATTCCTCGTTCTTCAACACAGTTTTCTTAAAAGACAGCAGACGTACAAAAGAACAATCAACTTTCGGGGCTTCACACATTCATTCCTCCTTTTAAAGCTTGCGAACAGTACAATACCCAACGTGAGAGGCTGTTTAAGATGAATTGGAATGACATTATAGAAACACAACCTTGTCGCCCACCCGTCAGCAGTGAGTGACTCCCAGAAGGGATCAAATGGGCCGGAGCTGTTCCTAGTAGCCACTGAAAACGGAATTCTATAAAACATGATCAGTGTAGATACAGTTACATAAAGATGCGCGTTTTACTAGTTGGTTGCACACATCGACGAACTGACACAATGACTGAATGCTTCCTTTGGGAGGTAATCGTCCCATATGGATGCTAACCCTGAAAGCCGATTTCGTTCCTCAAAACTTTGCCCGTGTTTTATTATATCGTCTGTCAAAAGCCATCAGTCATATGAAATGTGCCGCATAATGAAAACTAAGCCGACAAGAGAGAGCCACTGGGTTTATATGTTGTGTACAGTTGGAATCACTAAGGGTGCATATAGAGAAGCAATGAGCGCTGAAGTGATTGGAGGAGTATTCAAAGCACTCTCAACTGAGGAAAGCGCTACATATCAATCGAAAGTGATGTACAAGAGATGAAGCTAGCAAGTGGGCTTTCTCTAGACGAAGCACAAGCTCTCCAGGCATGGTGTCCGCTTCCCACTTGTCTTCATATAGGAATCGGGTTAGTCTATTTTTACGTCTATCACTGTACGAGGAATGAATATATACTAATAATGGAACAGCGATTTAAGAAAACGCACAAATTAAAGGTGGTTAAGGGCCGTAATGCCTGTTGATAGCACCTCATCCGCAGACAAAGTCGGACTGCCTGTCGGCGCCCTGTGTCACTAAATATAAGCGTGGTCGATGATACACAGAGCCATTTGAGGCCGTGATCGATGAGGCTGCGTTTGAGAAGCGAAACAGAGTCTTGCATCTTTGACGCCGTGATAACCAGATGGACCGTAAAATGATCGGATTTTTTTCATTCGGATTTCATCCCTAAGCAGCTACAGACGCAATTTTGGACTGCAGATTATTTACCGTGAAGAGGGCAGCGGGCAGCAGCTTAACCGGTGGGATTTTACAAACTGCGAGTAATCGAAGCATCTCGAGTGAAGCGGACACCACACGCAATAATCTCGCAGTAGAAATATAGTACAAATATAGTGCAAAACAGTAAACACAGCGCGAGGCTGACAACAGTCGCCATAATGATACATGCAAAAAAAACGTCCAAAAGACCTTATCGTCTGAAGTGTATTTCGCGGAAATCACCAACTGCTATCGCAACCGAGATCCTCCTACTCGATAAATAAGAAAAGCTTGGTAAATAGAAAGCAAAATTCCTCACAAAAACTTTCCTTTTCACCCGAGGAAAAACTCCCTCAAGAAGAACCCGCAAGGCGTATGGAAGTGCTAATCGCATCGACTGCTGTTGTCCGATGCAACTAGTGCTCCTGCACTTCCCGGGGTACGCTGTTCCTCCTCTCCCCCTCTGATCACCAAGAAGAAAAACACTTCAGCCTATTTACACATAAAATGGTCAAACAATTAAGTGATAATACACGTCTTTCGATTCACTAATAAAACAGTCCGCTGAGTATACGCAGTCAACATGTGGATACGAAGGCAAGTTTCGTTAACAGTATGAGGCAGTCACCACTAAGAGTGAAATTCTCTCACCTTCACAATTCAAAAGGGCATCTTCCGCTGATTTTAGACCACCCTGGCACCCTTCAGAAGATGACAGAGTCCGATCCTCTCAAATGACGGTCTTAGATGGCGTGACCAAAGGATATCTCTCCACAGGCAGCGGGCACACATTACATAATACCGTAATTTGGAGAGAAAACAGGTTTCGAAAACACTACGTGTGCAGAAATATCTTGTCATCTTTGACATCTTCACTGTTTCATTCTCCAGGGAATGAAAGTCTAACACACAGAGTGTATCCGGAGCCAAAAAATCCGATCAATCCTTGGAAGAGCGGAAAAACCTCGAGAGGAAACCACCTTTGTTACGGACCTTCTTCGACTTCTTCACAGTCTCCTTAACCTCGTTCTCAGCTTGTTCAGCTTCCCTGATTATCTGCAAAAGTTCTTTAAGTAGTCTTCGGTCTTGAGACATTCGCTTGCAAAGGCGAAACTAATGCAAATATTCCTGATCACTGCTCATGTGTTTGTTATTTATTAACATAAGCTACTAGCAACATTCTTGCCGTCAGCTTTAACTGTAATACTGCTTGGCTGATGCTCAGGAAGTTGGTACTGCAAACCGAGACAGCTGGAAATATGTGATTTAGAACTGTTCACACGTATAATAAATTAGAACAATATATTCCACAAGTTGCATCGAATCAAAAGAGGGAAAGTAATACAGGGATAGCTTATATGCAAAAGTGATGCCAAGGGCAATACTACAGATCCCCACAGGAAAAGAATATCCGGACTGTTATCTCAATGCCTAATCTTCCCTGCCAATTATCGTCACATCTGGACTGTACATACTGTCATTCTGAGGAAAGGTGAGTCGGATTTGCAAACGCACAGCAGTCGAAGGAAATCCTGCGCCTCAAACAAACTGCTGTTTACATGGCCGAAAATTGCTCTCAACTGAATGTGTCACGAGGGAGCACCTGTTTAGCTATTTTGAGCTGATCAAAAACGATGAACTAGCACCTCCCTCAAATAACGAAGTGCAACTCGAGAAAGGCCGCGAAAGTGAGTCAAGCGGCTGCCGCAATAGGTTTCAGTTGAAATTCCTCCCAAGGTGTCGACTTCCCAACAGCCTGGTTGTGCGATAACGCATAAAATTCAGGCATTTTAAGCTCATGCGGATCCTCATAAGACAAAGATGAACAAAATTTTGACATCTGTTTTTCGCCGTTGTGCTTTCCATGATTTACGATTTACAATATTCCTATACAAGGCTACCATGGGCAAATCTGTCAATAATCTGTTCACCAAGGAAAAGTAGCTAGAAGAAACAATCGAGATCCGTCGGTAGTAACGGATATTTGCTTAGGGAGACCCGAAGTTATTACTTAGAAGCGATTTCATGCGCCTTTGAAAATTTTCCCTTGCGGATGTGCACAACAATGACGTCGCGTCTACTCGGACTCATATATGTTCCTGTCTATCGGCCCAGTAGCCTCAATTCGGGGAATTACTTACAGTAACGAATTCGACGCATGTAATGCACACCCTTTAATCACGTTCATCGCACTGATCTGTCCAGTTTGTAATAAACTGTAGACATTTCAAGCCGCAAAAAAAAAATTCCCATGCATTTTACGTCATTCGATTTAGCAGGTAGTGGAGTTCACCACGAGGAGTGGCACGATATGCGCTTTTGAGTATTCTCACCTAATCAGCCAATTTCATGAGCAGCCATGTGCAATAACGATGCATAACAACAGTCGAAAAAATTTCGGCTTCTTTCCAACTCGACTGCTATAAAATGAACAACGGAAGTGCAAACAAATTTTCATTCCCTTTCAACTTCCTTCAAGGTCGAAGTGAATCGTCGCATGAGAGATCGTCATATGCTATATATCACATTCAAAAAATATCACAATTTAAGCTTCACGCGCTTTTGCCAAGTAAATTCGAAAAAGATAAGTAAAAAGCGGACGCTTGTGCAAAGTCTGTGCGGATGGGTCCGCTCATTAACATATAAAGGCGACATTCAGTAAGTTTATTTTTTCCATATGCGGTTGATCAGGTAAACGGCCTACAGAAGCGCATATTATGTCGGCTCCTGTGATACGCTTCATCATTTGCATAACTTCGGCGAACTGTGAATGTCGAGTAGATTGTAGATAAATTTTCATAAGGATTTACTACACTAGCCATTGTACAGATAAAGGCAGAAAATCCTTCTATTTTTTTTCTTCCTCTTTCACATACCATCTTATCTTCTCAGTCCTTCAGCTCATTTCTGAATCAGAAGCGATAATTGGAATAGAAAGTAATTCTTTTGCTGCGAACCTTTTGCAGTTCTGCTTCGTCGACCTCGTTATCCTCATCGCTATCAACATCATTACCATACTTGTCCAGGCTTCGTTCCCAAAACTTTCCCAACTCTTTGTTGATTTTTTCGTTTTTAAGCGACTCTTGTCGAGCTGCAATTAGAAAAAACTGATTGTTTATGAAGTGAGATATGCATCGAGATTTTCAATTAAAAAAAAGCACTGATATTTTGAGATTCTCATCGACTAAAAAACGTTATCGTTCTATCACTCTTCAAAAATTTCTCATGTAGTCATCGAAAGCACAATGGTGGGAAATCATTTTCATACCAACTAAGACAAATTTCTAAACTACTCCAATCTTAATTTTGGTTTTTCTCCATATACTTCTCAAAAGAAAGGAGATTTATCCAAAGAAAAATTATTACCTAAGAAGAACCTTGCAAGTCTTCCCTCCACTTGTCTTAACTAAAAGGCGGCTTGGCCTGTAAATAACGCTAACGTGAAGTAATAAATGCTCACTTAATCTTGCAATCCTTCGCATTTCTTTCTTCGCCGATTTATCGCTCGCCGCCACGCATGCAGCAGCTTCAAATGATTCCTGTTCCGCAAATTTCAGTTTATCGGCTAAGTCCTTCATTCCACGTATCGTCTCCTCGCCCATTATTATATCATTACTGATACCGGAGCTTGTCGGCGATTCGCCTGTAACAGTCGATATCACATCACTTTCACTTAGGTTTAGTTACAAAGTATTCATTGAAGAAATATTAACGTTCTGCACTGCGAAACATAGAACCTCCCAATAAAGTCGCATTATACTCCAATGCAAGGCAAATACTCTTAAATATAAAACAAGTCATTAAATTTTTTAACAGCGCCGAACTCTGACCAGACTACATGCCTTTGACCTTTATGTACCGCTCATATAGACTAGGGCTATATTCGTACTCGTGCCCTATATTTTCTCTTTGCTGTAGCAGAATGTAAAAAAAAGAACTCCGTCCCTGATTAGGCGCCCTTCCCCTTCCAAAAAACCTGGAAAACCTCTAAGCTCCGACAGTGATAAACGAGGTTTTGCGATAACTCTAGTCATCATTCCTTGACCAATCGCTGTTCTCATTATAAGTTTCCATGGACGGACCATTAAAGATGAAACGCTTGTAAACCATCGTTATACTTGATGCACATAACGACGTTAAAAAGGATCCGACACATTTGGCGAAAACGGACGCGAATTGTCGCCTTCACCGACAGGTGGTAGCTTCTTTAAATCAACCCAAGGTGAACTGTGGTGACAAGGGTCAAATATTACCCACAACCTCGGTTTACTTTTCCATAATCAAGTGGTGAAATTTGCAGAGCACCGGTTAACTGTGGATGCAAATAAAAGCACAAAGCAACAATCTAACTGACCACAGAATTTTTTTGTTTGTACTGCAGGTAACTCTTCCTGATCGTCGTTGTTGACTTCGATGTGATGGTATTGGTTGTACCTTTGCTCGAGCTGCTTCACCGGATCCCATTTCTTTTCAATACGGACTTCATCGCGCGCCTTTTCTATTATATCTCTCACAGTCTCTTCTTTTACTTCACCTTTCTTCCTTGCGAACATCTGCATTTTTAGATGTTATCGCAACGCAATTAACCCTCCGAGTTAGCAAGTGGAAAATTTCACAAAACGGGGAGCCTTCGAATTTTCATCGGGGACCACAACAAGTGTGACATGAAGTGCTAAACATATCAACGCTTCGGGAAGGTGGTGACAGCGGGGATGCAGGGGTGGGGGAGGATGGAGAGGGCGCCTTCCGGCGTCACAAGAAAACTTCCAATCGGCGAATGTTTTCACCCCTCAAAACGCTTTTTTTTCAACAGTGAAATGCAGAAAATTTGCTTTTATCAGCGTTCTCCAAACTCCAATAACTTTATTTCTCTTTGAAATTCTTTAAAACCAAAACATTAACTATCAATTTCCTCCCTTCGATAATTTTCCCCGTTTCCTCATCCACAAATCTCAACTGTAATGGTGAATGTATTTTGATAACGGGAACCACAAATACACTCGTCGCATAAAACAACAACGCGTTACGGTGATTTATAGAGCGAAAACATCAAACGAATTGAAGATTTTCAATCATATTTCGTGGTAATAATATCTAGCTGGTTTTACACGGGTTGAATAGGTATCTCCAAGCTCAGGAAAATGCTTAGGCAGACTGCTCCAGCCGGTTCTTCAATCCCTTTAATCTTCTAGAGGGAATGAATCTATCATTGGTAATATTCAAAAAAATGACCTCCATAACAATCAAAAAAGCATGCCGAAACTATTTTCTAATGAGAAAAAATATAGAGAGAGGAAGGGCGAAAAAAAAAACAACTTACCAAAGAAGGATTACGGATTTCCTCAACTGGTACCTCACGTAATTTCGCCAGACGCTCTTCTATTTCACTTAGAGTTGGCGTCTTTTTCCTTCCTAAAATATTTTCGGCACAACTATTAGTGCAATATTGAAGAATAAAAGATTCAAAAAATGCAAACATTCGAAACGAACTCAGTCATGTTCGTTCAATGACAACTCTTCTTTCATTCCTTTTCGTAATAACACGATAAGAAGGTACTCTCAGACATATCCGAAGATTTTTTCAACTTTTAGTTAGCCCTACCGGAAATTATTCTCTTAATAAAACTTTCGTTGCTTTTTTCAGCATTCCTGAAGTTCTCAACAGCATCTCTCTCTTCGCTGTCACACACCAGCGATCTCCTGCCAATCATCCCCCCCCCCCCCCCCCACCTCTCCCGCGTGTCTCTATTCGCAAATAGGGAACATCAATGCATTTATCGTATAAGCAGTTTCTCAACTTCAGCAGCGTTTGTCTGTATCCATCGGCTTCGCTCATCTACAGTGGCCTCTCAAGACTGTGCTCTTCTCGAATCGTATATGAGGAAGAGGGCTTTGGAACCTTGGCCTTCAAATAGCATTCGCGTGCTATCTCTTCCAGCTTGATCCTCTCTTTGTGGCCTCTGTAAGCTCTAAACAGTTTGCACTGCCTGTAAGCTGAATTTCTGCAGTGACAGCTTTAGCGAGTCTTAAAGTTTCAGACAGATTGCGAGGAATCTTTCGGTTCCACAAATGACTACTCATCAATTAGCCACTCCGTAAATATTCATCATTGCGCCATTCGGGGGGGGGGGGGGGGGAAGGAGGAGGGAGGAGAACTTAAGGTACTCAACCCGAGATCCACATTCAAATTGCAAAAGATTTTCCAAATGCTCTTGCAATGACCCGAAAGCTGCGTGTCTGCGCACCTAGCGTGTGACCAATAATATTCCACAGCCTTTAGCCTTTAATTGGCAAAAGGTGCCATAACAAAGAATAAAAGGACGGGATGATTCCACGCTTAACTCTTGCTTTTAACTAGGTACAAGAGTTTTCCACCCGAAATTATTTCCACCTTTTATGTGAGATCTCTTACGTATACGTGAGCCACACAGACACACGCGCACACACACAGGGGACCAAGGCTTGTACGTGAGATACGTGAACTATGTAATTTACCAACTTATCCACCTCTCCACGGAAACAGATGACTGCGAAATGATCTCAGCCGATATGACACCTGCAGGACTTCCATAACTATGAAAAATGAGTGGTGTCTTTCTTCGGCTGTCTTACGGTTTCCATTTACGGAGAAGCCATGCATGAACCTTCCAAAGAACGCATAAGTCACTTATAAAGAACGAAGTGAATGAATTTCTGATCCTGGTTAACTGGCGATATATTTACCGCAATAACTATCTGTTGATACCTTTAACGAGGCAGCAAATCATTTTAATTCTTCTTCGGCATTAAAAATATATAGTTAAAAACTAGAACTACTAGTGCAAGAAAGATGTGAGCACTCTCACCTTTATTCTCCAAAATGGCACGTTCAGATTTCAAATCGTTGAGTCGTTTTTCGATGTCGCGATCATCGCTGCCACAAACAGCAGAATAAGGCGGTGGTTGAGGAGAGACACGATGAGGTAATTTTGTACGAAATGGACGTTGAGATGGTGAATATGTGTGACGCATCGATGGCGGCGGCAGCTCATCCTCTCCCCACCATCGTTCACCCATTCGTCCCCCACCGCTTTCTGGTGGACCATGCCTCGCCTACAATCACATTTTTTGAACCTATACAAGATACCACCATCCAAAATGTGTACAGTTTCAAATGCAAAGACGACATCATTATTTGCAATTACTGAAACTCAAATCTTGCCTAAATTCACACTTCCGGTGTGTCAAATTTCGAGGCAGATACCGATATTCGTCAGAAATTCTCAAATAAGGTGGTGATGGACAACAGCCTCACACGCCTTTCGGAAAAAACGTCGGCGACAAAAATTTTCCTTGAGGACTGCATTGTTTTACAACGAAATTAAGCGCAGAAATGCAACAAAAGAAATGTGCAACAATAGTGCTCAAATCACCTGGATAACCTAATGTCAACGTTAATTAGATCCTCCTAAGCAGCGAGATCCAAGTAAAATCGGTGCACAATAATCGCATTGTATCCGACCATTCATTCTTGGCTGATAAATCACAAAATGACCGGCTCTAAAAAACTAAGGCTGCGAACTTCCGTGGAGGAATTCGTTTCAAATTGGACGGAGGAAGAGAGGAGGGCAAGGGAGAGAAGATTTGCTTACCACGATCCGCAGATAGCCAATGCCCTATGAAACTGATTCCTATTCTGTGAGATTCCCTCCTACAACGAAATTTCTTCCGCAATTTTTAAAACACCTCTTCAGAAGTTGGTTCTTATGCCTATAATCGAGGTCTTGCTTTCAATGATAAGGTATAAACTTAACGAAAGTTAATGCAACAAAACTTCACGTCTAACTCTAATTGATAATGCAGCGGTGTGGAAATCAGTTCCGCTCCATCCTTCAGAGCTTCTTATCTGAGTGCATGAACTGAATTCTAGTCAAAAAAAAAAAACATTGCAAAAGAATAACCATCTCGTTATTTCCTTGCGTAAGCTTTCGATAGCAAGGTGGGCACACTGAGACAGGTTTATCGGCAAGACGACGAATGATCACTTTATGATTTAAACAGTTCGAACAGAATCCGAAACCACAATTCGAGCAACCTTGCTGAAAATTACCTTCTTCAATCAATGAGAACACTGGAAATCATTGATGCTCGATTTTATCTCTAGTACTCTCTGCTATTCTCATCGTCTGGGCTATCCCTTTGCCTAAATTTTTATAGCAAGGACAGGGAGGGGCGAAGTGATTGTCAAGGTGGAACGATGAACTGAAAAGGAAATCCCGCAACATCCCCACTGTCATAGAGTAGAATCATGTACGTTGTATCAATTTTGCTCCCATACAACATCATTTATTCTTTCGTTGCTATGTTCAACTCAAGCACTGAAGCGATCAATCTCAAGTAGAATTACAAGAATTCATAACTGAAAAAAGTGTTTACTGTTATCTTCAACAATTTTCTTTAAAAGAAAAGTCGCTATTTACTGTATTTAAGTGCATTTAAACAAGGAGTTGATGTTTGAGCGACGATGAATGACCGAAATAATTACACATTAAAGTGTGAAGTAAGACTGTAAAGGAATTGATACAACAGGTGTTCCCATACCTTTTCACCTAAGGAATCATTTTTACGAATCAATGATAAATAAAATATGCAAAATGATCTCTCATCGTTTTGGTGATTTGACCACTCCTACATATCTACAAAAGATTCGTTTTTTTAATGTGACTTGATTATTGGAAAATATATGCAAATTTTTTTGGTTCTTTTGAATATGTACAACTCCCATCGAAGTTAAGAGATTAGCGTGAAACACCATAAAGGAAGTCAGTGCAAATAAAAACCACCAAATTTCGAAATATAGCTCCCATAATTTTCGAAGTCAAATTCTCAGCAAACAGGTGGATACAACACATTTACATGCTGAGACACAACCTTGCCATTATTTACATTTACAGAGGAAATTTGCATAAACAGGATTTCAACACGGATCTCCTTCAATGTTTTCATTGTCACGCCAAGAAAGCAAAGAAAGAATATAGATTATTGCTCAAAAGCTTCTTGTCTTCCATACGTTTTAATATAACACAATGTTCTCGAGAGAAAATAACATCTATGTGATTGGAATGTGAGCAATTATTAAAATTCAAATAAAAACTTGCATTGATTAAAAAATTCGATCTTAGCAATACTGTTGAAATTTTCGCAATAAACTGAAAAAAAAAAAACTCGATTTCTAATCAATTGCCCTATTTTACTAATAGCTGCAATAGTGTTCGATTGATTAGCACTTAAAACCTGATGGGAAGTCATTCTAATTTCATTGAGCGAATAAGACGATTAGCCTCAAAGAGAACCGCTAAAAATCGATAAAAACCAGCAAAATCATCAAACAAAAAACCGGCACTTACAAAATGAGGTAAAATAATCTTATTTTTATCTCTTCTCGTAAGCGCTATTTTCTTCGCAATTAGCGAAAAATTATCAGCAAATATTAGTATTAGTTAAGAAGCGTTAAATAAGAATCGATGAAGTTCAAATTTTCGAGTATCTTTGAAGAGTTCAATTAGTTCTGCTAGATGAATTTCTCATTTCAAGTTTTCGGTAATGAAATTATTATTGAAAGAAATTCTCAAATTTCCTCAACGTTTTGCCTCATTTGCAATTTCAAATTATTTCTCGAATGCTTCTTCCTCAATACTTCAAATTTAGCGTAATCAAATAAGGCAAATTTTGCGAGTTATATACAAATAAAAAACCTCTTTTAACAATAAAAAGCAAAAAATGTTTTAATAGAATAGCTAAATGATGGATAGCTAAATGCTGTAAATAAATGAATGAATAACTGATTACAGTTTATGAATACTGATTATTTGTATTGATCAGTGTTTCGTTCAAAAGTAAGCATCACCGTAATTAAGCATCAACAACGGTCCACATGAATCCTAAAATTCCCCTCTGAAACGATCTAAATTTGGTGGATTCCTGATTCCTTATGCGGAGATATTTATCATCAAATAGCAAACAATAATATATAGCAAACTACTCGGCTATCGAAATAAACTACAAAAATAAACATCAATCTTAACTATTAATATATGAGTACATTTTTCTATATTTGTATTTCAACTTAATTATTTATATTATTTTATGCATTTAATATACTTATTAATCAACCAGTATAAATCAACAAATATTTACCAAATATGAAACTCCAATAAGTCGTCTAATAATAAATTGAACGTTAAAAGATAAATGCATTTTATCAGCGATTCAACACGATCAAATCGAGATACTCTTAATTGAAAAAGAAAATTACTCACAAATAATACTAGTTAACGAAGCCAGTCATGAATATCTTTAAACGTAAATGATGGCTAATATTTGAAAAAATTTACAATTTTTAATGTGTTTATAAACGAGTAATTCGATAGACATCGTAGTGGTGAGTGAGAATATACAAAAAAAAACGATTTAATACGACTAACAGTGAATTATCCTATTTTATTCAAAAGAATCCGCTATGAGCGTATAAAAGAGCATAAATTATAATATTTTTAAAAAATTGAACTCGCATTAGTTCTAATTCACTCAAATTCCCTCGTCTGATGCTTTCATTAGTCAAATATTATAAATGACCACAACAATGCCTAAGTTTACAATGCTCTTGTAACAGTATAGGCTTATAGCAAAAATACCAATAACCACCATCGTTGTGCAATAATTTGCATTTCTTTTATCTTTATTTTTTATGCAAAAACGATCAGAAAGCATATAGTCTCTTATTACGTATTCCCTTTCGTTTGCCTCTCAAAGAACAGATGAGAAAATATTTTGTGTTTTTTTTTCTTATTTGAAAGAGCTATTTTATGAAAAAAAAAAAAATTAGTGTATTTTCAGTTCTTGATATAGGAGACATCGGAAATAACCTCGACTTTAATTTTGATGAAATATAATTTTCTTCTCATTGCAATGATAACACTAATGCATAACAATTAATACCTTCATGGTTGCAATACCCTTATCAAAAAGGGGTAGATTTTTTTGAAAATCGTTGTTGATTTGTATCGATCGCATTTCATTTTTTCAACTACCGCTAATGATTCGAAGTGAAATTTTGTGGTTTATATTTGAATTACAGTCGTATTAATTCATTGCATATTCACAAGAAATTCATTTGCGTAGTGCAACTTACTAATAGCTGTGTTAATGCTGAACGTCGTTTGCATTTAACAGTCATCGTAATTCTCTCCGATGAATCACAACTCAAACATTGCAAGTTTCAGATTTTTTTTTTGTGGTCGCCCTCATTTACACTCATATATATTCGTAACAGATTTCGTTGACTAAGATTAATTACTAGTATTCATGTTAACTGTGAATTCTTCAAAACAAATAACATTCACCTATCTCTATAAAATACGCTGTCGCCCCTTCACATATGCTAATATTCTCGACGATGACTTTGCGCCATAATCTGGCACTGGATCAGCAATCCGATAAATCCACAAGCCTATTGCTCCTGAGGACAGCAATCGGATGTTGCTTCTAAGTGACATACACATTCAATTCAACTACCACTTCGGGATGAAGGATGATGACCAAAACCAGAAAGGGGAATAAATATTATTAGAGGCCAAAGATCCGATGACCCTTTCTTCCTGTTGACCATTACGCGTGGTGCTGTAATTCAGCCACCAACTTTAAAGCACAATAACTGTTTTACCACAGACGGTTCATCGTGACGGTACAACAAATACCCTTCGAAATGAAAGGATTCAGTTGTATTCTTTTATAGAAATAACTGCTAGAGTTATAAACCCTAATGACCTATTCCCTATGGGAATTATTGACACCCATCCATGAGGGGATAACTTAACTGATCCTAATCTAATGAGCAATTATTTCAAAACTAACCTCTTTTCGGAATGCAGTATAGGGTGCCATACATTGTGTGCAGGGCATTTCCACATAACCGAATACTGCAATTCACAACCGTAATCAACACCTCCACTCATTTCACGAACATCTGCACATGCAACAAATCGGTCTACTACTTTATATCATTCATTCATTGGTTAAATAATTAATTTGCTATCGTGAAATGACGCAAATGTGTTTGAAAATATATATAATTTTTGTGTGATCGTACTTGTGATATATATATATATATATATATATATATATATATATATATATATATATATATATATATATATATATATATATATATATATATATATATATGAAATTGAATCCTGACACGTTTTCCACATTACAACAACAAAATGAACATTAAAGGCGTCACGACCATTTGAGATTAACGTACACTCGATGGGAAGCTTATAAGGAAAAAGCATTTTAGTCATACTGCCTTAGGCTTATTGAGAGACTTGATTTTTTTTTGCGCAGCATCACCACCGATGAGCGAAGAAATGAATGACTAAGGCGACCTTGGGATAGAGTCCAACTGGATGACCTTGCAGCCCCTCTTTCAACTACTTCATCCGATTCTCAACAATAAAATAGGCCAATGAAAAAAAAAAAAACAAACGGATGTTCACGCTTCAATCATATTTATTATTTTCGTTCAGTTGAAAACATCCATGCGATGTATTTCGTCCATAATCCTCACAAATTGAAGGCTAAACGGATGGAAGTGAGAGTTTAAACGCAATATTGCAAATCAAAATATTACGCAAACCACTTTCAAACTTCTATCTTCCCAATAGCGCTCTAATATTCCACTTTAAACTTATTGTGTTTTATGCAAATTTCCACCATAAAAACAAACAAACAAAAAAAAAAACGTAATATTGGTGGGATTCGAGCATTAAATATGAGATCACAAATTAAATTATACTTTAGAAAAGATTATTTAAGAAGTAAAAGTAATATAGTTTATGATTGTAACAAAAAAAAAACAACATATAATTTTATGATTATATTCTCCATATTTTAATCTTTTATTACTTTGTTTCAGCTTTCGTTAAATAAAAATAAAACGTCCATCAGTTTTTCATAAATTTAGCGCATCATATATTAGCTGAAATTCTCAATTTGTAATACAAGTAATCATTCACAAGAGTAACAGTAAAGCTGATGGAGATAATAAATCGCTGCGGTGATAATCGCCTCATCGAAGTAATTCATAATCTCTATTGTTTTCTATGAGATGAAAGGATTTTCTCTGCATTATGAATTAGTATACTGCACTCATTAAATAAACGAGAAAATAAATAATAAATCATCAATATTTTTTAAATTCTATCCAGTACTTCGTCGTTACTTTTTTTGACTATTGAGTTAAAAAATCTCATCGAAATCTATATTACATGATAAATATACGTATAATTGCTAGAAAGCATTAGAATACAGAAGCGATCATTGGTGAACTAGAATGTGAGAGTGTGCTTGATGACAACCGTCTGTCAATAGTGACGAACACTGCAAACATAACAATCTCTAAAAACACATTCCAACTTCTCTTCTTGGTTCAATGAGCGGCACAACACCTATCCCTACGAAATCAATCAACCATCATATCACTTTTCGATGTTATTTTCACACCATTTACGATTGAGAACATTGAAGTAAACCGAGAGAGAAAACTTCTCTCAACTCACTAAATTATCAACTAATTACGAATAAAAAAAAGAATGCTAGAGATAACATTGATAACTAAAAAGCATGGGAAAAACTTTCCTTTTTTTTCAAAAAAGCGTATAACCTTCTGGATGTAATACTGAATTATGGGATCAGTCCTTCATACTATTGAAGGAACATATTCAGAACAATTTAGTAAATTTTTACTTGCTCAACGCTCAACTGTTACAGCATATCGGCCCCGAAAAGATCGGAATTCCGAAATGCTACTACATTGGAAGGGATCATCATTCGACGACCCAACGCCATTTCGGAAACGGAAAGAACGAACGATATACGCCAAACGGCAGTTGCTATGTGTTATTTTCTTCACCTCAGTGTTTATTTCTTATCAATTATGTGCCCAGAATGCTTGCTATAAGCAACTAAAAATCATCGAATTTATCTCCTGATATTTTATACCAAACTGAAGCATATTTAAAGCATATTGCAACCTGCCCATGGGCCAACGTATCAATTTCCATTTAGTGCAGTTGTTTCCAGAAAAAAAAAAGACTCAAGCCACACACTTCTCAATACCTCATACGGAATGGTACTTTCATCCAGTAAGACTTTCTGCTGAATACGCAACGATCACTCTAAATCAACAATCGAATTAAAATATCGTTAAGCTTCAAGCATTCCTTCTCAAAATTGTTGATTTCTGATCGTATCATTTGCGATATACAAATTTCCACTCAATTAAATAACTTTCTGAAGAGCGTTGAAAAGCAAAAATGTGAAAGATCATCGCATTTCCTGAAATCAGCACCACTATGAAAAATTATCATCTCTTTGATGCAATAGAATTTCCATAAAAATTCGCTGAAAAAAATATTTCAAAAGCTATGAGGAATATTACAACTTTTGATAAATACTCCAAATGAAATAAGAAAAAGAATCTGAGGATCGTTGATTTCTTTGTTTTCTCTTCGATTTCGGCTATTATTGGCGTCAATTAGCAATAACACAATCACATAAGGACATTTCAGCGAGCATAAGCGCCAAATCTATCTATAAGAGTAAACAATTCATTTAATACTTTTATCAATGCAAATAACAACTAATAAAATATAAATAAAGGAAAAAGTTCACTGAAATTCAAAATCCACAATCGAATAGAAATTTCTCGACGAGTGTCCGATCGGCTCCCTTAACTCGAATAATTCCCTTTAATTCATCAACATTTGTTGCTACAGGATGATTCAATTGACGCTCGAGAAATTCACGTAAATCTCGTTCACAAGCCTAAATAAAACAACTTTATTTTTATTTTCTAATCGTATTTTTGTTTGTAACCGCAATTAATTCAAAGGCAAATTGAAACTCACATTGTACTATATTTTCTCAAATATATCTCATGGTGAACGAAAATTCAACTGTCAGATGGCATAAAAATTTTCGTGGCACTATTTCATCCCTGAGGGTCCAAAAATAGACTACCTGAAATACCGCCAATCCTCAGAAGCATGAGATCTTAAAGAAATAGTGCCTTCGAAATATTATCGAACGTTCTGATCCTCGCCGAGAAGTCATTTGGCATGTTTCAGCTTTCTTTCTTTTCAATGGACCTATGAAGTTAGGAAGGTCTTCAGTTACCAAACGCAACTATTTATCTTGCTTATAATCACTTATTTTCGTTAATGACCGCTTTAAAACCTGGGTACTTATTCATGCACCATGATAAAAAAGAAGAAAGAAAATGAACAAGAAGATTTACTTCTTTCTTGCGGCATGATATACTTCTTTTTACTTCTTTCCTGATGGAAAGCATGGGAAGATGGAAAAAAGTGGATTAGAAAGTAATAAACGTATATGATAAAATCGCAGAAAGGTGTAGAAGTACCCTCCAGGATATACAAACAAACTATTATATATTAGATACAGAGCATACAGCGGACTGAACCTTTGCCCATTGTCATAATTAGTGATGGACAGTGCAAGCCCGAAAAAACTTTCGTCCTCGAGTTCGAGAGTCCCCGAATTCAGAGGCTCCTGGAAACAGGTCGACGCCCGAGAAAGATAATGAATGGGAAGAAAAACGCAAGGAATTCGCTGAGATTAAGCGGATATAGCCTGGTTAAATACCGACTTCCGTTTCATGTTTCGATTTTAGAACGTATCTGGAAAAGACCAAGAAATGAGTTTTGGACATTAGCCATAACAGCTCCGACTCTGTTTGCGAATCAGAAATGACCCAGAACGCTTTCTAACACCCTTTCCACTTATGATAACTTAAAAGGCGAGACTGGTGCAAACTTGTGCACTAAATGACTCGGCTGCAAAACTGCACTGATTGAAGTAAACCAGACAATTATCTTCAGAAGAAACTTACAAAGACATCACCATGAACATTCCTCAATACGACAAGGTCCACATAATCAAATTCCATCGTTGTCGGGTCGAGTTTATCTCTGCGATTCTCCAAAAATAACGGTAGCATATGATTGCGTCGACGGGCCACATAGTATGACAAATCTGGTGATGCTAAACAAAAACAGTTTCAAGAAAGCAAAATATTTCGAACGTTTCATTGTTATCAGGCGATCGGTCGAATAATAAGAAAAATAAATATATGCAGGAATGAATAATTGACGGTAGAAAAGAAAAATTCAAATGATTTACCTCAAGCGATATATTTCGCTTCGGAAAATTTGAAATTTTTCCAGTAGTGCAGCAGAGCAAATTTATGCAAAAAGTAACATGTAAGTAGGGAATAGAACGGAACATTGCTCAACATAACTAAACAGCCATCAATAAAGGCATCAACTATACGTTCCTCATTATGATTTTAAACTGATTTTGGCTTATAAGTGAATACTATCAATGATTGTATTGTGTGATGATCGAATGCGAATTAAAGGAAATTTCTATGCTATTGCGAGATAAATCAACCGCATTTGAATATTTAAAAAAACACTAATTAAGAAATACAGAAATAAAATCGATGGCCGTTTAAAAAACAAAAGTGGCGAATGATTAAAAGCGATCAGTGATAAAATCGATATCAGATGATAAGCGATCACATTAAATCAAGTAACAAATCGATTTCAAATACTTCCGTCTTTTCGAATACAACGAAAAAATCTCATCTTCAGAAATCACTTTATCACCGATAATAAATGAAAGAGAGAACACTATTATGGGAAATGAAAGAAGCAGTTAAGAAAGATTTAGAAGATAATACAAGAAAAAAGAGGAAACAAGTTCGAATTTTTCAATTTCATCGAAAACTGCCTTGAAAGTATTTTTTGACAGCCTGACAGCCTGCATCCTTCCTTTGCTAAGAGGTTTGCAACAGTTGAATGAGGCACTAACGATTGGGAGGCATCCAACCACTAGGCGTTGGATATGAGGCATGCTCAGGCACATCTGGAATTACCCTATGTGGCATCAACCGGTCCACATATTTCCAATCAACGGCAACTTCCTCGAATCCTGTCAGTGTCTCCTCTGAAATTATGCATTAATTGATTTCATTACACCAATATGCATAGAACATGAAAGAGCGGACTGATGAGCTTCAATATCCCCACCTCCCAAGTCCTCCTCCCTTGACCTGTGTCTACCTCAGTTCCGTGAGGCATCCCTACCTCAATGCATGGTTCGCCAGGAAAACAACACTTGGAACACAATGTTCACTCTTGTTTAACTGCACTCAATGGTGACAGAATTTCGGTGATTTCATTTCCATGTTCTGCCAAACTGTAGTATTCCGGCAAACATCCTTTCAGCCTCCCACTCACCTGACAGTTTCTGTCATACGCACCCTCGTTTTGAACAGAAAATCGCCTTCCATATGAGTCATTAAAAGTCATTAAGAATCATCAAGCATAACAATGGGACTTCAAGGTACCCCATTATCGTGGTAACAAAAATTGCCTGCCGCATAATATGCAGCATTTTGAAACGGAAATTTAAGAGAAGAGATAAACGTGTGCAGGTGACCAAAGTTTTCAAACGTTCTATCAAGCATCAGCCCCTCTCCCCTAAGTCTTAAATATTCCGCGATCCTTCGAAGACTCTAATGAAACAATGGATGATAACCTTGTTGGGAGAGTGCATGC
Organism: Ascaris suum; assembly: GCA_013433145.1. Classification (NCBI taxonomy): domain Eukaryota; kingdom Metazoa; phylum Nematoda; class Chromadorea; order Rhabditida; family Ascarididae; genus Ascaris; species Ascaris suum. The sequence goes on from CM024174.1 coordinate 10,275,611, forward strand.
TTCCATGGATTTTTCCAAGGAAACTCCTCGCTAGAACTGTCTTCACTCGAGAAGCAGCGTTCCGCTCGTGGACCCTTTCTGAATCCGAACCGCGAGAACCTTAGCACTCTCGAAAGCATCGCTACAAAGAACATCTTATTTACCTTTAGAAAAAGGCGTGATCGGAGATAATGGAGAACATGTGTGGAGCTTTCGGGTATGGTAGTCAAAAGGAGTGGCAGAAAGGGTTGAAAATTGTCCGTGCGCACCTCATGCTTTCACACGGACGCACAGGATGTTACCCACAATGGATGTATTGCGACATTTTCCAAGTGCAGACCGCACCATAGTGAAAGCATTCAGCTAGCCCTCCACAATTACAACAAATACATAACTACTGCACAGGTATTCGTCGTAATTAGCTTCAAAGTTAGCGTCCCTTTTCGAAGAGGCCAAATTGAGATCAGTACGAGGATCAAATTGCAGCAATTCCAGACAAGTTTCAAAAGTTTCGAAAAAAAGCTCTTCCGGTTCCAGCAACATTGAAACCAATAGATCGTGATAAATTGTGAACATATGGCTTCCGTTGTGATGCTTACGCGGTAACGATTCTTAATCCATTATTCGACTTTAGCTGTCTCTATTTTCAAACGTTTTTATATTCGGCTTTTTATATATTCGTGCGAATTTTTCAAAGGATTCCGAACCGCTATATCATTTCCGAATAAATACTTGCCTGTCTGTCTGCCAAATGTCTTCAACTTACTAACAACAAAAAACTGTAGTAGTGAAATTTGACGGGGTACAATTCAAACAACAGATCCGACATCCATCTAAATCCCAGTTCAATCGTTTCGATGATTGGTGACATACCAACACGATAATTAATTTGCATGTGAAAAAATATATGCCCAATTGCTCAAAGGATATCGAATAGAACAAAAACAAACTTTTTCGCTGAGGATCTTAATTTTACAGGAAACCTACAGTGAACAAACCCATCATCACTTCCTGCCAATAGGCAATGCAATCGATGGGCCCTCCTATCTGAGGAAATATATTCGTAAAGCCTACTGCAATACGTCTCTTTTTTCGAACAGAAAACTAGGGACCTCTTGGATATTTTTTTGAGGACGATAAAGTATAAGCCCTAAAAGCTTCAAGTTGGGGTCATGCGGTATTTTCTGTTCGAATTCTCTCTTCGATAAAGCATCGCACAAAGTAGAAATGAAATTGAAATCGTTTCGAACACATTTCAACGATGTAAATAAACGTGCGGACCTGACTGCATAGAAAAATAGACGAGAAACATTCGGCTTTATTTGTTTATTCAATCGAATTTTGAAATACTCAAATGAATGATAGGAGAATACGAAAGATTTACATATATGAAGGTGATCATATAAAGAAGAGAAAGAATTGAGTGAAGGCACGGTTCAATATGCACCCGCATCGATAAAATTCCAACCATATGAGCACATAAAAACCAATCAATGCACAAAGAACCACACCAAATAATGGAATGCATCGAAATGCAACAAGCAATTAAGTGATGGTGATGATTGATGAGAAGCAATCATGCACCTCAAGATGCTTGATATGACCTGGCAATAAGAGCTCCAATTAAAATAATACAATTCAATCCATATAACTGCTAATGTACCATCTCAGGCAACTCACATCCTGATTCAGCCACAGACACGAGGGATTCGTTGTCAATACCACCAAAATTGGGTAATTCGTTCAAAGAGCCCTATTACACTTCCCCCACCTCTAACCTGGCACATAAATGCTATGTGCATCATTCATCACGGTATGCGCTTCCGCTCCCCCCCCCCCCACCCTCTTTATATATACCTCTAACTTTTGCATGGTGTTTTATGCCACGTTCGGAATAAAGGTATAACAAGTCTCAAGCGTCCTAACCCAATCTGAAGTTTCCTTCATATCAGATCTAATAATCAAATGGAACGAAACTCCAACAAAAAAAGTGAGAAGAAAATTTTGCTATTTTTGTGAAGTGAACGAGGAAATGACTTCTTTCTCACATACAATTCCTTATCGTAACCTTTCGTCCCCTAAGTACTATTCCGATTGTGCCTGCAGTGATCAACCCGTATAAAATGTTCTCTTAGTACCGCACACATTGATATTAGTGAAAAAGTTCCTATACGATAAAGTCATTTCCATGAAGTATTACCTGAAACGAAATCTCACGTTACTACTGAATGTTCGGAGATTTGCATATTACATTTCTAACGATCAATGAATTGAAGAGCACAATCGATGCTGAAGCCATTGTTTAACTCGATTAAATCCCCTAACCTCAAGAAAAACAGTAATGGCACTGAAATCGACATCAAAGAAGCGAAAAAGCCGTAAAATCAAGATCGAATGCTTTTTCTACTTTTATAAAAAGAGGCACTAAAATTGTTGGCAAGTTATCAGATAAGTGTCAAAGATATCCTAATTAGCGTTGTCTTGAGAGGCACTGTCCATTGAACGATTCTCCTCGTCGTGGTCAGTCGAGCCAACTCCACCCATAGCTCTACCCTGTTCGGAAGAAGTTCCGACGCGATTTTGTTGATCATTACCGTGATGTGCACCGGCACGACGTCTCGCCATCGCTGCGATACGACGTTGTCTGACCATATCGCTTGCTCGTTGCGGTGGCACATTACGCGCGAATGGAAAGAAGCTGCTGCAAAATGTTTGCTGTATTAGACAACTCTTAGGTCTGTCACAAGGCTAACTAACCCTCTCTCTACAGCTGCACGTTTGCAGGGAGGATACGAAGCGGAAACGAATCCGCATGGAAATGTCTATGAGCTCTTGAAATCGGCTTTCCACAAAAACGCCTATATTTCGCCTATATCGATAGAGCAATAATAACCTGACGTGAATTTCTCAAACCCCAAAGTACACTCAAAACGACGTTTATCATCGCAAATAAAAAAGTTGCATAGAGTGAAAAAGAAATTCGATATTTCAACTTGCTCTCGTTGCACATTCTCGAATAGTAAATGGGAGACGGGAAAGCAAATGAAATCACCCGACTATAACTTTGCTTTCGCAACATAATCCTCATCACAAAAATCTTTTCATGGACACCTAGCGCCGTCACTGGTGAAATCGAAAGGAAAAGGCGCGGATGCTACACGCAGGAATCTCAGCTAGACTACAAAATCATGTATCACCTGCTTGCAACTGGAGAGCTATCGAGTTGATCACGCCTAGTTATCGCTGTGTACAACTATGTTACACCTCCTCTTTACTTTAAAGATGTGCCAAAACCGCATTCCCCACGATCGGCAATTCCCGCAGAATAACCTCCAATTTATATCTGTTATCTCAGAAATCCTACAAGACAAATTACCTTAGAAAGATGCTTCGCCATAACAACGCCCTCTAAATTGCTCTCTAAATTATCCTCAAAAAAAGCCAATAATGCAGAACTTGGTCGTAAATAAAGGCAAAAAAGCATCGATTAAAGAATTTCCGGAACTTAGGATAATGAGAATATTGCCAACAATGATCAAAGACCATTCAAAAATTTTATCAATAAATCAACGAATGTAGATCAATAGTAACGAATTCCTGCGAACTATGCGGCACTGTACAGGCTAAAATACTGCGGCACAATGTCGACATGCTCGAAATAAATGATGAAGGAGGAGCCTGACCAAAGACCGCAGAAGCAAGAATGAGGATGTTTCGCGGTGGACTGTTTCGATGTTACGCGATATCATGAGGTTGATAGTGCCTATTCACATCTGGATTGAAGCCCGCGTAGCGCACCGAAAAGTCCCACCACGAGACATCATCATGTGCCAATATATGGTCTTCGGTCAAATATATCTTTTACCATCCGCTTCGTGCTGAAAATGCATACGACCAAACTTACGCATGTACTCATTCCATCATATATCACTAACGCTGCGATCTGACCTGCTTTCGATTTTCGCAGATGTACATGAGTGACCGACCCTAGCAATAAAAAATCTTACCTGGTTGAATCACACATGTGTTCAACTACAGTCAACAAAGGCGGACTTACCTTCCTCTTTCAGAAGCTAAATACTAACTTCTGAAGATGACTTGATCACCAAACTTATTAAAAATTTCTCATAGTTTTCGATTAATTTTAGTTCCATTTGGTCAGGCTTTTGATGATCACTTTAAAGCGCGATTAATTCTTCCATAGGAGGCCTTATCCGCCGAATATCACTGTTATCTTCCTTTAAAAACGATACCTTGCGATTTGCAATGAGCATGCACATATAATCGCTGCATCTGAATGATTTTTAAGTGTCGAATAAGCGAAGTGCTAAATTAAAGAGAGTAAAACAGATGTCTCACAACTGAGCTCAACTAGCCATCCTCCACCTCTTTTTAAAGGTACGTTGGAAATATTCAACGAGCCAGTATTCGACATTCACAGATATCCTCTATAGAACGCCGTTTCTTTGCCGGGCTGGGCCAATAGGTCAAATCTCACTCTACCGGTCGCGTTGCAGCAGCTGTCCTTTAGATTACTTTCTCAAGTCGTCTACCATATAGAAAACCCATAATCGATAAAAGAATAATTCACCTCGATGGCCCATCCTCCTGATTTCCGCCGATCGTTAGACCTTGAAAATTCGCGAATCCAATTACACTGGAAAAAAACGATTAGTTGATAACTTATTCACGAACCATCATTGCATATTTAAACAGCGACTACACAATGGCAATCTCTACACCAATTATGCAGGGAGCAGATTCTCTATACACACAAAAAATCAGAGGAATATTGTAAGGGAAGAAGAAATAACTCATGCAAATTGAATTGAGTAAACGAGATGCATTAGATAAACTTAGTGAAAAGCGAAAAAACCTCACCGAAAATCTTCACGGAAACATAACCAGACCGAACCGAGCCTTTGAAGGTGAAGCGCTCTTCTAGCCAACAGATGAAAAAATGTAGAGTGGAGAAATTTGAAGCTAAAGACATACACATAACAGTTTGCCAAATATGGAAGCCCTTCACAAAGATTTCACTGGTAAAAAAATTTATCGGTTATTCACCTCGACGAACTGTCGGTGCCGGTCTCAGCCAAATCAAAGCTGAGTTCAGTGGACGCCATGAGCGAATGCACCTGTCGCACTATCTCACGAGTCCACGCTACGTAAGCCACGGTTACCTGATATACGACAACGGTCACTTACAGAACATTCAGAATCTATCTAAGACGAAAAGACCTGCAAAAATCCGCGAAAAATAGAAAACGGGAAAGAAGTGCTCGAAAAATGAAAACAAAGAACGATGGTGACTTCCTTATGAACAATTTATATTTTCCTTGAACGGACCAAATTGCTCCCTTATAAAAATAGACACGTGTTCAGAGCATAAGATATAGATTACCGGTTACGCTAAGACTCAGGAATGCGCCTACGCAGTGAGAAACCCTTTAATCCAACTTGGAGGTCAAACTAAGCAACATCACGAATGACCGTTTAACATATGTGTAAAGAGAATATAGAGAATAATATTAACGTAGTCTGCTGAAAGCGATTTGTTTCTAGTTCATTACAACTGGAAGAGACCTTAGCTCGGGGACATCAAGCATGAATGTTCAACAAGAGGGGACTCAGATACATATTTCTCGCGGAATTCATAACATCATCCTGCATTACTTGAAACTGTTCCCATCAATGTATTACCTATCCATACCTTCTTTAAACGATGAAACGAAAACAACTCGTTTTATACTTGAGAGGACAGTTATGCCTATTTAACAAGGCAGGCAGGTCGTGCCACCACCAACACAAGCACGCCAAACTACTTGAGATTCAACTACGAGGTGAGTCCAATAGGATCTTTTCTCAGCATCTAAAGGCTCCATAAGAATTATGCTCCAACACCACTTAGATAAACAAAAATCATTTTAACAATGAGAGATTGAAGAAATGCATACTCAAAACGATTTTTAAAAAAAGCAAAATTTTGAAGTAACTTTATTCTTGGGATTTCTAGGAATCGTAAGCGAAAATCTATTCTTACGACATTTACAAGGAAAAGGCCAAGAAAGGCAAAAGGCAATTCTCAGTTCCTTTCTGATTGTCCTTGAAAATAGCAAAAAAAAGGCAAATAAAGAACAAGAAAATGGAAACTAACTCGTTGCACAAATATTTTCCAGAAATGCTCAATGAAAAACTTCACAAATTTTTCACATAAAGCGCACAAAAGAATAGTGCATTAAAAAGCGACGATTCTACCCGAAGAGGCTGTCATAAAAAGGTTGTGATGCAAGAAGGCTGAACAAATTTTTACGAGCCTGACCTTAACCGTATCATAAAGAATCTAACCTATCGCCGTATCACCCACCTTTCACTTTAAAAACCTTTGATAATAAAGAGTAAAGAAATGGCCAAACCTCCTGAAAAGCATGACCAAGGCGTTCTGCCCTGGCAAGTTTGTCGTCGCTAATGTTCCTAGGGCACACCTCCGCGCGCTCCAAATCGCCGATCAAGACGTCAAAACGCGCCAACTGCTCCCTTATGAACTGAAACGTACAGCATTGCTCGCAATTAAGCTGAAAGTGGTTCCAGGTAGACAGAAGAGGCCCGATACCGGTGTAAGCAAGGACATGATCACATAACTACGATTCAGTGATGGCGGGTCATATAATAAAAATTCATGGCACAGTTAGAAAAACCAAATGATGCATGAAATTTGAAAACAACGAACTTGTAACGCAAGCGCTTTTCAGAGATTTTCAGCGAGAAGACTTTCAATTCGGCCCATAAAATACACGGAACAAAGGGTCACAGAAACCCTCGATTAGGTTTAAGAGGTCTTAAGAGAAAATGGGAAACATTCTTCAATGTCCCGATCTCCACCACACAACAAAGAATCGAGCAGCATCACAGCGCTCTCACCTCGAAAACCACTAGCAACCGAGAGTCAACAGGCATCGAAACCTCTTGACATGCATATCCATGGCATTCAAAACACACAAGTTTGTCGTCGCTGGAATTCCTTGAAAGCATTCCCCTTGCTCCAAACCTTAGCACAGTTACAATTAAAAGTCCGCGCCTACTTGGGGAACTGAACGAAAAACGTTCGGAAAGTGCCCTCTATTATTCAACAACACAAGAGAACGACCTAGAATTCCGTGCGAAAACATTTCCACCCTTTTTTTTGCAATTCATCAGCACAAATGCTATCTCTTCCCTCCCGTCCCCCTTCTCTCTGCACAGCTGTGCAATTGATGTGGCCTGTCGTATTCAACCATCTTCGACAAACGTCGCCTCTATCCACTGTCGCCCCTAAGAGAGGCCTGGCGATGGAAAGACCGACTCTAAAGTCCCCACAGTCGTCTGAAGTTTTACATCCTCTCACCTGCCTCAAGTTTCTTTAGGGCTGCATTAACCCTTTATTATACCTAAGCGCGCAAAGAGGAATTAAAGCACAAAATGAAATGAAATCCAGCTATGAAAGTATCTCTAGCGCTTCATGTCTATTATCACTAAATTTGAAAGACCACTTACGTCTGGATAACCAGCGATATTGGCAGCAACATTTGTATTTGCTGTTTCGCACTCAATGATGCACGTAGTAGCGTTTGCTTTCGTTTCCCCAATCTGCTGAATCGCCTCTCTGCGGGCAGCTTCCAATGCTGGCTCAACTTGTGAGACCATATGTCCATGTTTTGAATGCTCATTGAGTGCACAAGTCACGCATAATACACGCTGGAATACAAAGTCAATGAAGTGACCAATAATTCATGCTGGCCGGTGGTATCCAATATCTTGGAGTTCATTTGGCTTAACAAAAACTGCTGGTTACCGAATTTTCCCTCATCTGATAACTATTAACAGTGAGTCAAGAAAGTTTTTTAAAAAATTCAGTATCGACATTTTACTATGTGCCTGAAGAATCAGCGCACAAGCATCCTGAACGGTCGAATGCTTCTCTATTGCTAAGCCATTAAATGAACCCTTAGGAAAACAAGTGAAAGCTTTCTTGTGTCTGCCGGTTAGGTGTGCAACGAATCAGCTACCGACAGAATGATGCCAATCAACGATTCGGATGTAGTGCATAGAAATCCGAGTTTCACCATAAACGCTGCACAGATGCAATAGATAATTAATATTTGGTTATTTATGGTATCAAATGAACGACCACGTCGGTTAACTTGGTTAAGAACGGAACGACATGAATATTTTGTTGCCAGTTATCAATTAAATGACCATAAAATATAAATTTAAAAAGAAACAAACGGGTGGAGTGGCATTCCCATCCGAAGAGCACGTTGCACAAAACATTTGCGCTTCGTAATTCACCGATCTTTCACATCCACTGCATGTACGTTTCAGCTCTTGAGTTGTATGAAAGCGAGAGATCAACTCTGCAAGAGGTGATTGAAAATATAACAGAAAAATGTGGACGTCCCTTAATGTCGCGTAAATCTGCTCCTTCATTACTATTTTGATTAAAAATTGTTTAAAAAATCGTTACTATTTATTTTGATTAAAAATAATTGTTGTTTTTTCTTGGAAGAATATTTCATAGCTATAAAACTCCCTTGTCCTCTCTTTTATTGGAAGAAACGCCCATCCTTCGCCTACGATCTAAACAAAACGAATTCCGACGGTGCCATGTGAAAATACCTGGTACTACTACTTGAAACCAGTTCATGAGCATACGGTAAAAATACACTAACGGGGCGCATGAAATTTTTCGGCTGGTATTTTAGCATTTCTGATTTACCAGCTCAATTGCAGCCATTTTTCATGCAAATTTCCTCGCCCACATAAACAACTTTCCGGTCATGTCCAATTTAGCCAGATGCTAAACGAACAGTTACCGACACCACGAGCAGTCTTCAAGTAAACATCAACGGCACAAAATGACCATGACTGATTCCATGGATGATGCGGCAGCAATAGGCGCTTAAACAAGGTGCCTTCCATTTCAATTATTTATACTTGCGTTGCTTAATTACTATCAGCCATCGACAAATCGTTTCAAAGTAACCACTAAATCAAGATCTTTGTGACAGCGATAAACTTCGTGAAGGTGATAAAGCTTGCGGCTCGAAGTTTTTGCCGGGCCTATGGAAAACAGCCGTAATTTTCTTCACAGCTACCAAATTTCAGACATATGAATAATTACCAACAAGAGCGTAATTGACAGGCAATCCATGTGAAGGGACATTCGTATATGCGCGACAAACCGGGCATGAGATAGTGACCGGATATGAGGATGAAGTAGCGATGCCACCAAGTCCACGTACCGGTGGCATTTGGCGCCTTAACTCCACCAATCTCTCCACACAGTGCGCACACAACGAGTGACCACAATGCAGCTGTCTTGGCTGCTCGAAAATCTAAATTCATTTTCATTAAACATACAAACATCGTGCTTTTCTTACTGCATCGTTATCTAACCGTAAGGTTTGCATTAGAAGGACATTGAAATGTCATTAGTTAAGGAAATAAATTCTCAACGTGACCCCAATGTGCAACTGAAACACTTATGATATCGATATCAAAATAAAACAGTAAGGAGATTTACCACAAGTCTCTAGTCATCCTAGTAGCCTTTAGAAATAAACAGACCCTGTATGAAACATAGAGCGCGAAATAGGATGAACATATTTGAAATGAGAGCAAGTTGTAGCCGGTCAGCATTAAATGATCTTCTGGGATCGCAACAACGGTACTCACTCTTTTTTCCCTCTTCCGATACCTGTCTCATCTACACAGCACTAAAAAAGAACTCATCGGGTTGTTCAAGTTCAAACAGCAATTCTGCTCCAGCTGAATATTAGTGAATCAAGACAAGAAATTCGGCTAACGCTCTCAAGCGACATCTTTTCGTCGAAGCTTAAGAGCACTACGCTAGAAGATTACACCGTAGCAGCTCGGAGGTCTCCGCAGATAGATCCCTCCATGGAGCCTGGAGCATTGCGATGGATTGTATCATCAAAGCCCAACGATCCTTAGATTCGCAGACACGCGGCTCAAGCCTGAGCATCCATAACAAATTACTGTGCGCATATTACTGTTTCAGCGACATGGATTCAACTCGGGATCGCTTTAGTAGTAGCAACGTCTTCATGGGATTTCGGTTTGGAAGTCACCATCCGCTGAACTCGGCATAATACTTTTGGAGTTATGGAAGCCTCAAGATTCCACATCCTAGAGGGCGTACAAGATATCTGTCAGATCAACCGCAGTGATAAGTGATGAAGAGGACAAAAAAAGATTGCCCATGCCAAGCAAAACCAATCAAATCGTTATTAATACACCCCATAACTTGACGAGGCTCATTGTGACCACCGCACCAAAACCTAATCAATGCTACCAACGTCACAGCCAACAAGTTTCGCGACAACACTTCTCGCAGACTTGAGACGCAGTCATAGCCAGAGTGGTGACATGCTACCGCCTAAGCGTTTAATCAGTAGATAGGGTGACATTGTGCAAAATACGCAAATTTTCGAAAAAAAAACAAGTCAGTTGTTTGGTAAGAAGGAGAAGATTACATTATCTCAATTTGTTTGGATTTAGCTAAGAAAAAACTGCCGCATAGTGTTTGTCAATATTCTTAGCACAGCGGATGAAAATGTTTTCATGCGTCTCAACCTAATTCAGAAAATTCATTTAAGGGAATATGAGCTCGTTTCCATTAAAATATCGAAATAATTTGCAGATTTTAACTCGGGAACTTGCACTTAAAGGAGAACGACGTAAACATCGAAACGATCGCTTTTATTCGTTTCATTTTAAAAATAAGATTCACTGTCACGGTACAGCTTTCATTCAACAAAAATAAAAAATTCATTAATTTTTGTTGACAGATCTTCCATTGTTTGATGTGGATAAAAGCAGATGATAACATTTTCTTAACGTTTGTTTTGTTTCGATCTTCAACGATAAACAGTGCCTAGAACAAGCTCCTAGCATATGACAGATAAGATACCTGTGTACAGACGGGGCACTCCATCGCCTCGGAGATGTAATCGTCCATCCCTCTTGGCAATGGTACCATCACGAGTGTCTCGTGCCTGAACACTTGCGACCGGCAATCCTCTCTATGACCTGCACTTCATTATGTAATTTAGTTATCAGAGACAACTATAAAAGCAAGCCGACAATAACGCTAAAATAAGTCAGACCTGGTGCAAAAATGAAAGAATATTGCGCATTAAAGGTGTTCTTGAAAATACACTGTACAAACGGACAAATTACTTTATACCTCAGGAAATATTTCGCCCCACTTGAGCTTCTATAAGGACGTACTGCCACCCTGAGCTCAACGTACAAACAGCGTGAAGAAAATAAGCATGGAATGCGGGAGAGGTCAGACTCCCTGTACGATTATGGTGATGGTCATGACCGTTCATGAACCTTTATTTGCTTGCAAGTTCATACGTTCTTCAGGAAATAACATCGAAAAGCATATCCGTGAATAACAGCTTCAAGCTCCATTGATCAAAACACCTAATATCCGGTGAAGCATAAGATATGTGCTGAAGTGGTGTTGCGACATTTGCGCTCCAGACATTCATATCCCGATAATTTGCGTTCGGGACATTTGCGCCTCGGCTACTTGAATTTCGGACAACTTCTGAACTTTTTGAATGAGTTTGCTGGAATCGATGCGGAATCAATGTAATTGGATACTCGAAGCAATTCGATTTTGTTTACTATTTACAAGGAAATGGAAAAAATAAAAAATGCAACAATATTTTGGCGGGAATATGAATGCACTTGATGTGCATCACAGAGATGCGCTCTTGCAGAAATCCTGTCGTGCAATTTGAATAAGAAAAAAAAAAAGAAGATAAGCCATAGATGGATGCATAATGAATTGTTGATGACAATGATGAAAGCCTATGAGATATATTATTAGATGGGAATAAATGAGATGAGTAAAGAAATATTTCTTATTGAGAAAATACATGAATGGAAAAATTGAATGCCTTAAAACTGCGCCAACTATGCAACAACACTGAATAAAACCTAATATTCACTCAATAAAGCGGAGAATTTGGTCCCACCAAGCTATGTCGCTCAGCGCTCTCATGGGAACGAAGCCAATGGAGTAAATCCCGAACCTCTTTCTAATGGAAACGACGATGAATCGAGTCGTTAGCATTCGATGGACAGGAGATAAGCCTGAATTCTAACCTTCGCACGACCTTACAACCAATGTTCTCAAACGGAAATTGAAACGATATAAAAAGATATTTATTCATAATGAGTGCTTTGTTCATTACATTAAAAGAAAAGTGGAAGAAATTAACACATGAATTCGATTGAAATGGGGTGCAACAAAGCAACTCCCGCTTAGATGGCTGAAACATGCAAACATGATTCCTGAGCATTGGTGGATTAAAATTGAGCATGCAATGATGGGACGTAAAAATACAGCTGTTGCAGAAAAATGTGTGGTACTATCGACATGAAGAAAATGTTCAACGTTATCAATTAAGTAGTATGGAATAATTAAGGCATATGAAGTGGAAGGTAACAAGACAAAACTTGGAAGGTAACAAGACAAAACTTGGAAGGTAACAAGACAAAACTAGGAAGGTAACAAGAAAAAACTACTCTAACGTGGGAGAAAACGGATGATACGCTGGAGCACTCTTCTGAGGAAACAAGACCTGAAAAGGAACATTACAATGGGACAAGTATGTGACAATAAATACATGATCTGGCCTAGACCAAAGTGGAGGGCGTATTTCCGACATGAACAATCAACTTCCATTTCCTTCACTGTAATCCTTTAGTTGGCATTCTCAATGACCAACGCCTATACGTATCATCATGTGCACTTAGACAGTGATAGCAAAATGCACTCGACATTCCAGGATCAGCTCAATGACTACTACATGCTTATAGAACGACATATTACAGTTACCAAGTCAACCCTAACACCACTGCCACCTGTTTTCTACCGCCTCATTACTTATAAATCAACGACCCACTCATGTAATACCCCACAACCTTACCCTCATATTCCACTCCTTCAAACCATACCCCAACTTACAGCTTGCCGCAAATGGGTTGAAGTTTTTAAAATTTTCCCCCCGTAATCAACCTTCCCTCGACAATCGAGCCACAAAATTCATTACGTTCATTACCGTAATCGACCGCTTACGAACCCGTCCTAGTATGTCGCTTCAACGATGATTGACGTTAACAGCGCTGTTAAATTTTTGTTAGATCGTTTGCACAAATGTTCGAACAGTTGTCTTCTCGTATTCTTCGATCTTCGATAGCAACAGGTGTAGAACTTCGTAGCAACACGGTTAATTCTCATGTTATGGTCATTCGAATAAACCGTTTCTCACCTCACACTCAATGAATCAGAATCGAGAAAACTTGCCCAACACTAAGTATGGTCTTGCCCGGTTTCCGGTCGGTTTATTAACAGGAAGATCACAAGCAGAATGAATTAGTCGACATAACACAACCTGGATAAGAAATCTGAGGCATTGAAAGATTATAATAACATTGCAGATTTTGCAGTTCGACTGTCGTGCCAAAAATTGCTGATTGTGGAGAAAATTCGGAGAGAACCAAAGAACTCAGAGATAACATATTTTCAGCTAGGCGCATATCCATTGCGCTCTCAATTCGGTGAGAGTTGTTCATTCCAGAGGTGACACCTATTTATGCGGATATCTCTCAACGTTATCAGTAAGAAACATCGAATATCCTTGCACTATTAAGTGAGCAGGTCTCTTCTCGATCGTTTAAAAAATAATCTGATACACATTGAAGTGAATATCAACGGTCATTGGTGGATGCGTACTCAACATCGACTGCAATAGCAAATAGGGGCATATGCAGGAATGCAGTATCAAGCAAATCGTCGCATTCAACGCTTGTTGAGAGGACTCACTCTGAAGGGTTCTTCGCTTCGCTTCTCCTTATTATATAATCGTTATTTCCTTTACCACCAACAATCGGAAGAATTGCTGCGTTTCCGCACAATGCTGTTCTCCTCCCGCTTTTTCAACTGAATTGCATAATTTGCTTCTTTTTTACTTCGTCTTCATTTCCCACGACATATTATTTGTTCCTTTCCGGTCTTTCCAAGAAAATTTTTTTTCATACGAGGACATAATCCTCTTCGATCCTATCAATATCACATGCTCAAGTTTAACTTGACTTTTATCATAAAATTATGTGCAGCATTTTCGATATCCATCTGGTAGGAATATTTCGGCTTATCATTTCCCCTAGTTGACGGCGGCTTCAGTTTCATTTCGCGAGGAAATGTTGCACTACAAGCAGTGTTCTGCATATTTTCCAGTTTCATATTAATGAACCCGGAGTTTGCCTTTTGCAATTACCCGTGAATGTGTCCGATTCTTCAGCTCTTAAACTATGACTGAGTCGTTTTCGATCTGCACGATATTATCGCTTCTATGCATTGATTGTCCTTTAGGCAGAATTGTACTTTGTTCCTTGATGCTTGTTCAGGCTTACATAGCTTTCATATATCTTCCGACTTTGGGACGTTTAAATCAAAGAAAAAAGAAGTAATTTAATTCCATATGCGAAGCAGACGGGTCCACTGTAGAAGCCAATCGGTTCTCCCTCCCCATCCACATTGCAGACGCCGTATTTTGCAATCAAAAGTTTATTCGAAACCAGTTTCCGAGCCTTGGCTCGCGCTGTGAAGATGATTGCTTACTGATCCTGGCCTTCGGAAGTATGCGAGTGCTTGACATGTAACGAAATATCAGAAGTATGTAATATGGGCCACCTATGGCAGCAATGAAAAATTGCAATAGGCTTCTCATTTGAAAGGAACCGTATACCGTCAACCGATCAAGGACAACTTCATTGCGACTACAGAGTAGTGCATAGATGTCGTAAAGTGCACATGTGTTGTAAAGTCACACCCACGCCTATCAAGCATTTCACCATTTCACGGCCACAAAAGCTAGCTATCATAAATGCCAAGTTAAAGCTGTGCAAAACTCCTTCATGAGACCATGCCACACGACATTTGACACTTTGCTTTTAAACGTATAAATACTATAGGATCGAAGGTCAATTTGAAGAGGCATTTGAAAGAAAAATTCAAACATCCGCTGAATTACGAAAGGAAATGAATAGAATGAGATAATGATGGCTGTCATCGATAATCTCTCAAAAGCATATAAAATCGAAAGTAGTGAGCATGGCGGCCAACACTGAAAGCATTTTTTCAGCACATTGCTTTATTTCCGAGTCAAACCCCATAACTATGGGAGAACAGAGAAGGTGAAGCAGCACAGTGCGGTCCTTTTGCTTGCGAGAACCATCATCACATATGGGAAATTCGATACGAGAAAAAGTTTGCCATGCAAAAAACTTTTTTTGTGTATAGAAAAAGGAAATTTCTTTTCCTGAAAGAGATTTTACCCGGAATTTATACCGTAGGACAATCACGCTCATATTTATTAACGTCGCTGATGTATTGTAAAATTACTTTCTAATATTTTTCAAAACACTCAGTCGGAACCATGAGATGGTTAGCCATCAAACGAATGAGTCGGATAGCTGAGAGGTACCTGAGAGAACACGCACGCGATGTGACACCACAGAGTAGCTTAGACACTAAAATGATGATTTAAAAAGCGTTTTTCATGTCAATGTCTATGATACGCCCGCCTGCTCGATGAATATCATGACCGAAGAAAAACGAAGCTGTGAAGGAGGAGGGCCATTTTTTTTTTTTGCTCTAAATATGAAAAAGTGTACCGCTTGTTGACGCTCGAGAAGCAAGAATTTACTAGCAATTCAACGAATAGTGCCGCCGCGCACGAACTCGACGATAAGGACACAATGAACGACGCAGATTTATTCGTTCTTGTATAGTACGACGGAATCTAACCAAGAATATATAACATTCAATTTTTTTTCGTGTGCTATGACCGATAATGAGCGTTTATGAAATAGCGCAATTTGCCATATGCAAAAAAAAAAAAAAAAAATGGCTGTTGCCGATAGATTTTCGTTCCGTATGTCCTCCAAATCGATTACCACGATATTCGGTTACAATTTTTTTTTTCAGTGTCTGTCGTTTTATTTAGGTTCACATTGCTAACAAATATTTGCATTTTTTGGATTGGCAACGCAAAAGCCTGCTTTATTTTCGAAAGAAATTTGATAGAAGTAATCATGTGACATCGTATCACATGCATATCTGCAAAATCATTGCCTTCTCCGAACTACTTTTCCAGCATTTCAACATGCCTGTTGCAGATTTCAAAAGATCATTCATTGTCCGCTGTGAAGTCTACCAAACTGAGCAATAAAACCTCACAAACTCCATATCGTATCTCTCCTAATTTCATTAAACACACGGCAATATCGATAGTTGTCCCACCATATACGATCTTTCCAGAAAAGCATCTCTTTTTATTGAATCCCTTCTGTTCGAAAAACAGTCGTTACCATCACCCTCTGGAAAACGTTCTATCTACCTCAGTAGAAAATTATCGCCACATAAGCCTGAAACTACCACACGCAACTTACCGAAATCATTGTGGAGGATTCAATGCCATCCTATACTCTCTTTTCTTCACTTTTCAACCCTTCACAGTATAGTTTCTTACCGGTCGATTTACACTCTCGAAGGTGACTTCACCTGTCAGCGACTAGATCAAATCAAACCAACGCAGCGTACGTTGACTATGCCACCGGAAACTTGCACAGATAAGAAGCCTACAGTGTATACGGGCGATTGTTGAACTAATAAGAATGTTTCCTTTTAAATCATTCGTTCAACATGAAGGCGAAGAATGCTTTTCGCCTAGCCATTAATAGCCCAGGGAAGCGTTCGAGGTGCAATTCTCTCTCTTGGTATATATAAATGATGTTTTGGACGACCTCTCGACCAAGTGAAAGGTGCTTGCCGGTGATGTGAACATCTGCTGCCCTTGACATGATCCTGCTATTGACTTTTATATGCTTTCATTTGGCGCTAGTAGATTTAGTGAATGGTCAAGACAGTGGCAAAAGGAGAGCGGAGGAGAACATTTTAGGCGAATTGCGACGTACTTGCAAAAAACATGGCTTATTCTTTAAAAGTCTATCTATACATTTATTTTTCTTCTATAAAAGCAAAAAACTTTTGAATAAAAGTCTACCTATACTTTTGTTTTACCTTTATAAAACCTTTACGAAGTTATATTGCGATATGATGAATCATCACCGCATATTTCGCAGCGATCACCGCAATACAATGGAAGCGTCATCACGATGCGATGAATCATCACCATGGATTCTACAGTATTACATGAAAGATGCTGTATAAGCGTTAAATGTTTTTTTAAAATTTGTTAAGGTGAGATGTTTCGGTGTTATTACCTGATGATGATACGATCCGTGATCTTACCATGGGTCTCCACCTCAATCTACAACGGAATTTGCACCGTTCAGGGATTGTTTCGGTGGCCTCCAAGGAAGCAAATTGCACTCCACGAGCTTTACAGTGCAGGTATTTTGAACACTTACCGTAAATCGCATATCTCATTACCGGTCTACTCCCAAATTGACGTTCAGGTGTGGTCCCATTATCACATTATGGATGTGAGGACTGTTGGAAAGGGTCAAGGGCCTTTCAGTCATATGGCATTTTGGAAACTCTTCCTCGGGGTATTCTTATTCGACCATCAGAGTCGATTAAAGGTTTTCAATCTCGAAACTTTAGAATACCGTTCGATGAAATTTGCTTTGATTCTCTTTTATAAAATCCTGAAACGATTTTCGGACTAACTCCTCGAAAACATTTTTTCCGTTTGTTCAGGAATATGAGCCAGATCGCATGGCTACAAATGAAGCATAAAACACGCCTCATAGGCAGCACCATTCATACTTTCCCGTTAAAGCCAGCTACCGACATTGGAGAACTGCTTCCTCGAAATACATCTGAAGCAAAAATAAGCAATTCGCCAATTCTGAAAACACGGACGAAGAAATGATTCCTCCGTTACATAAATTTGCGTCAAAAACCCCTCGTGACTATCGTCATCGTAAATTCCTCTATTTAGTGCTAAAGCGATTGCACGAGCAATGACCGATTCATATATAATGCTCGATGAGAATCGAACACACCAACTGCAAAGAAAATATTTCTCTACGATAAAGTCAATTCCATGCAATATTAACTGAAATGGGATTCACGCTATTACTGCATATTTGAATATTTGCATATAACTTTGCATGTAATCAATAACTAGTACTATCGATATTTGGAACTATTGATTAATTGAAGTCAAATCCCTCTAGTTGACAAAAATTGTCAGCATTTGAATAGGCATACGACCACAAGAAAGTCACAAGTCAAAATCGATCCTCAACAATAAAGAAAAACGCTCTTTTTGCTTCATTACAATCTAGCACAAAGTTGTTAATTATGACCGGATTTCATTCGAAATATGATCCGTTTGGGTGCTGTCGTGGCAGCAGTTATCTGTTCAACGGTTCTCCCTCATGCTGCATCGAGCCAGTTGCATTCGTGGTTCTGTCTTGTTCAGCTGAAGTGCCAATATGATTCCGCTGTTCAGTCATGAGATCAGCTGCAGCACGACTTCTCACCATCGCAGCGATATTTCGCAGTCTCGCTATATCGGTTGACCGTTTCGATGCAACACTGCTCCTGAATGAAAAAAGCTACTATAAAGCAAACTCCAGTGTTTTCTCTACCCACTGTAAGTCCATCACCGTGCTGACGTTAAATGCGTTTCCAGCAGATCGTGACATTTCCGCGTGCGGTACGGAATAGAAACGGGCCCATAGGCGAATGGTGTGAGCGAATGAAACGGGTTTCACATGACAAGGCCTAGTATTTTGTCCACACTGACACAATAGTGATGTCAAGCGTGATGTGGAAGCGTCAAATTTTAAGCGCAACCACGCTTGTCATAACGATTGCTGTTCGAAGAAAAAATTGCACACGTACACAGCGAAAATGAAACCTAATATCTTAATCTTGGTTCCATTTTGCCCGTAGAATAACAGACTGGAAGATGAGTCAAGAAGATGACGAAAATTAGTCCAAATGACCGTTACTTCGCTTTTACACCATAAAGAGGAGCGGAAGTTTTTCGTAGATGCCCATCGTTCGAGAAGCGCGTGAACCAGAGACGTGTAGATTATATCAAAGGAGTCGTAGCTATACTGCCGGACCATGTGTCGCTAACTTTCAGGTGCAAATGCGCCACGTCCCATAGCTCGTGAATTAGTTCATAGGTTGCCCTCAAGAAGGAGACTCAGTAGTGCGGAAAGTTGCTGACTTGTTTGCTTTGTGAGCAAGAAGTCATCGTTCATTGAAAATTTTGGCCAACAAAGAAAAGTACGCTGCTTGATAATACCAAACCTTCGTCAGCTATGCATTCATATATTCGTAACGTGATTCTGAAATGATTAGTGAAAGACGAGGCTGATCGATGATCGTTCTAAACGTGAACGTGATGATAGTTCGTGGTGGTACGTATCGAAGCTATACGAAACCTTGGGAATAGACAGGGCGTCTATGTACGTGGTAGATGAAGGTGGAATGGGGCGTCGAAACGCTTCCACATGAACCATCATCACTTACGATTATACGGCCTTCGATTAGAATCTTTTATCGCTGTTCCATACTCAGAACGCCGACCACCTTGCCCATTCATATACTCACTCTACTACATACCGTTAATGTTCAGATATACCCGCAGCGAATATTTACAGATATTTGCAGATGTAGGTAAGTCGCCGAACCTTATTACCTCTTCAAGAATAAATTCTAACTGACTTGAAATGACATGTGCATAGCCGCAATTAAGAGGCAACAATTACTCCTCCTCCCGAAATCAGCTGTGAATCACTTACATTTATTGCATATTTTCTCACTTTTTGATCACTTTTGCACTCACTTAATTAAGCTTTCTTTGGACGGCTTGAAATCGCGAATATTAATTACATGCGGTGATGCGTCCTTCAAATATCACTTTCATTTCCGTTCGATCAAAGATCGTCGTAAACGCGAACATGACGACAGTTGCAACTGCATGTGAGTTGCATGCAAACAAGCTGCATCGTTGCAAAGTTGCAAAATTATTGCACCTGAAGGGGAGCGGGAGGGGGGGGGGTTTAAGTTTCTTCATCCAAGCTGGAACAGATAAATAAAGCCCCATTCTGCTGATTGTAATTAAGCAACTATATCACGTCAAGGTCATCTGTCATAAAAAGCTTTGCGGCTAATGAGAGTATCATTTACCTCGATGGTCCTTCTCCCTGACTTCCGCCGATCGTTAGACCATGAAGGTTCGTGAAGCCATTTGTGCTGCAAAATTAACAATTAGTTGTAACTTTTTTGAAACCACTGTCCATATTAAATGGTGGTCAAGTAATAGAAAACCCTTATACTACTTGAACAGAAGAACAACTTCTACAAGCAAATAAAAAGTTCCGAAAAAATAATGCAACGAGAGAGAGGAAGAAGAGCGCAGACATCACGAAGCGAATCAGGCGAGTCGAGTAAAAGTGGGAAAAAACATGGCCTAAAAAACTTCCCGAAATTTACCCATGCAGCTTCAAAAGCTGAACGTGACGCTATAGTCAGCAAGTTTTGGAAAAAGATGGGGCGCAAAAGTCAGAGGGTAAAAACTTCCCGATATTGCAACGATAGCCACTGATGAAGAGATTTCATTCATAAGAAGAAACTAACGCTCATTGCTTATTCACCTCGGCAAAGTATCCGCGGCGGTCACAGCCAAATCAAGGCTGACCTCAGTGGAAACCATAAGTGACTGCAACTGTCGCACTACGTCTCGCGTCCACGCCGCATAAGCACCAGATACCTGATATGGTACAAGAGCCACTCACAGGACAACCGGATGCTATTCACCTCCAAGCGAACCGCACAAGTCTTGGAAATAAGGAAAATGGAAACAGGAAGCTCAAGAAAATAAAAGTAACTGACATAGGATACTTAATTTCTAAGAAAAGCTCCTGAACAGTTCATATTTTCCTTGAACGAACGAAAATTTTTCGCCGAAGAAGGCCACAGATGTATCTATTAATAACTGCAAAACACAAGCGACACATATTGTCGGCTACGCCAAAGTTTAGAGAACGTAGCTGCCTTCTGAAAGAAATTTCGAGTCGAGCTGGACATCAGACTCACTAACAGCGCGAATACACCGTTTACCACTTTAAACAGAATATAGAGAACAATATTCGCGTATTCCGCTGGCAACGATTGGTTTGTGGTTTACCAGGAGTGGAAGCGAGCTTAACTCGATGCCCTTAAGCCGGTACTGGCCCTTTGTGTGTTTCAATAACATTCAGAAATGTTCAACATGGGATTCACGTATATATTCTCACGGAGTGTATAACGTTGTCCGGCATTCTATGAAAGTATTCCCCATCGAGGCGTTACCTTTCCATGCTATCTTTAAATGATCGAACGAATACAACCCGTCCTATATTTGAATGAACTTACATCGCACGCACGGTTAACCGCCCTAGCACTAACACAAAAACGCCGGGCCGCTTTTGCCAGGGAGCGAATTCAACACCCCCATATGTATGCCATCCGAAGGGCTTCATAACAACCATGCTTCTCATCGCTCAGATAAACAACTCCTTAATCCGCGTTGAAGGCACACAAAGCGAAAACGACAGAAGGTTTTTTTTAAACCACAGCCACCGTTGTTTCCGATATTTTAAAGAAAAGCTAGCGGAAATTTATCGTTTGGATGCAATCAAAGAAAATACTAAGCGTCCAACACATATCAACTCATTTCTAATTTCCCTCAAAAACAGAAAGAGCAATAAAGGAGCAATGAAATAAATAAAAACGAAGAAAAATAAACTTACCTTATGAGTACTTTCCAAAATTATTCAACGACAAAATTCAACACGTCAGGTAATCACATGGAAAAATGCTGCAAAAAACCTCTGGTTTTGAGTGAAAAGATTTTCACGAAAGAAGTTTACGACAGGGGAAGTGGAAAGCAAACTTCTCAACATTCGGGTTTTGTTCGCTTTTCCTACATCATAAAGCCTACATCCTAATATCATATAATAAGGATCTCATTTGAATAACTAAAAGCAGTTGGAAGCAAACTGCGAAACCTCTCGATGCGTGCGTGCGAGACGTTGTGCCCTCGCAACCTTATCGTCACAAGTGCTCTTTGGACACACTGCCACATGAGCCAAATCACCGATTAAAACGTCAAATCGCCCCAATCGCTCCTTTATGAACTGAAAAATCCAGCCATAACATTATAATGCTACCAATCGTTAGTTGACAAGCATGAACTGCATTAATGTAAATAAATATCCCGATAAAGAATCGAAGTAAGGAATGAAAGAAGAATTCCTCAGCGCATTCTTCAGTCCTTTGATTCGCAAAAATATCTGCCAAATATGTTAAATGAGTAATAAAAACAACATATATATGCATATATATATATATATATATATATATATATATATATATATATATATATATATATATATATATATATATATATATATATATATATATATATATATATATATATATATATATATATATATATATATATATATATATCGCGTTGCTGATCCAGCGACCCAACTCTTCTGTTGGTTCGCGAAACTTTCTAACACTTTAGTGGCTCCTTCGCAATTTTCAATGCGTAAAGTTGTTGTCTGCCCACTGCTGCAGGAAATGGGGCTGGAAATGGATACGAATGATCTACAGAGACCTCTATTGCTTTCAGATATCCCACTGACTCATTTGCTGTGCGTTTTTGTATATGTCTGCAAATGTTTTTCCCCGCTAAATCATGTCGAGGTTCAGGCAGAGGATGCAATGAGTTAAATCATATTAGATGGCGAAATCTATCTGCTTGCCTTCAGATTTCATTAGCACTTACTCCGGGATATCCATTGATGCTAGTCGTGATACTTGCATTAGCATTCTCGCATTCGAGAAGCAAAGCGCTTGCATTTTTCTTGATTTCCCCGATTTTCTTGATGACCTCTTTGCGAGCAGTTTCCATCGCTGGTTCAACCTGCGAGATCATGTGCCCATTCTTTGAATGTTCGTTTAATGCACAAGTCACGCACAGTACACGCTGAAATAAAACGCGAGTGGAGTGGACTAAAGCTAGTGTTGCCCGATGGATACCGATGTTTCAGAACTCGCTTATCAGCTACGAAATTCAACTAGCTAGGAATTCACCTTTCTTTTGTTGACTGTCACCGCCAGCAAGATAATGAATGCCGAGGTCCGATGGATGGCCTTTGGCATCTATGGTTGTGACCGAGCTTGTGTATTTCCGTTCAGTGGTTTCATTATAATACACTGAATGCTATTTTCTCTGTGCCCCTCTCAGTCTCTCTGTCTCTGTCTGTTTCTCTTTCTCTCTCTCTCTCTCTCTCTCTCCCTATCACTATTGTGAGACCTCGCAAATGTCAACTCAATTTACAAAGCGTAACTGTGGTGGATGTGTGTGCTTTCATGTGTATGTTTGTGATGTGTGCTTGTTCGGTAGTTCCAACTCGAGAATCAATGACGAAATATGCATATCAACTTTTCAGATAAACTGTCAAATTCAGTATCAGTTATAGCTATTAATGCTTTAAAATTTAAATACACGTTGGGCTCCTCTTATGCTGATCGGTTTATATTTTACCGTTGAAGAAACAATAAAAGCAGTCGAACCATTATAAATGCTTGTCTAATATATCCTTTGACTTGTTATGCTACATATTCTTTCTTACGTTTCCCTAAAACTCATCGTCGTATCTTTTTGTCAAAGAAGCAGCTCGAGTGAACGTTTTGGAAACTTAAGTAACAATGTTCTTTCACAGTTAACGAGATGACGTGGTGAGAGAATTTATATGCTGAATCGTAAGGCGTTATCGGTCCATTCGTTTGCTCTCGTAATAAAGACACATCGCTTCCATATTTAGCGCAAAGGTCTCTTGCACACTCTTAGATCTCTAAATACAAAAGACCTCATAGTTAATTAAATTCAACCTTAGTTCTAAAGCTCCCATGTTTCGGTATAAAATTTCCTCGAACCTCCACATATTTGATCATTGTCAAGCTAAGCAAAGAATCCTTAGAAGTGCACAGGAAATATTCATTATATTCACCTCTCAAGTGTGCAGTAAAGTAGGCCACTGACAAATTGAATCGCCATTATGAACACCTTATAAATATTAGATATAGTTGGTTGCATAGGTTAATCAGTGATCATTGTCGTTAAATGAATAAACAGATGACCTAATTTATTTCTAGCCGAATGCATAAATGACTGGCAATAAAGCATGACTAGATAACAAACCGCTCGAGCAGTTATCATTGCTGAAGAACATGTTATACAATACATTTGCCCTTCGTAATCCACTGATCTCTCACAACCGCTGCAGTTGCGTTTTCGCTGTTGAGTTGTATGAAAGCACGAGATCAAGTCTGCAAAACAATGTGTGGAAATAAGAGAGATATGAATAGAAATCTGATGTGCATTTCCAGAAAGACGCGAAAAAACGTCACTTTCGTAGGTATATTTTCCAGTAGTAAAACTTTCATGTCTTCCTTTCTCTCAGTGGAAAAAAATGGACCATCACCTCTTTCCCTCACCTTCCATTCCCATCCAATGCGATCTTACATAAGACAAGTTCCCACAGCACATATAAATATCATTGATATTACTAGCCAAAACTGCGTACAAGTTTTTCGACGAATATTCATTTATTTATCATCTCTAACTGCAGTCATTCTTAAATGATTTACCGCTTTTCTTATGAACAGATGTAATAATTTTCCCGTCATGCCGCTACTTGATCAGTTTGACCGCTGGCTAAAGGAATGGCGCCGTTGTTTACAGCAATAGAACACCTTCAAATAAACCTCAATGAATTAAAATCACAGTAACTGATTTCGGGGGGGGGGGGGTCTGCGTGGATGTGTGAGAGGCTACAATTCAGAAAGGCGATAACGAACTGTGGAACGGTCCGTGAAAGAGGCAACTACGCACTTGAACAAAGCTGCTTTCTGCTGTTGTCTCTAGTATTTGCATTGCTTCAGTACTACTTGAGGTCATCATACCATTTCACATAGTAATGGCTATGAATTCGAAAGCTGATGAGTATGATCCCTCGAACTTGATTTAATAGACGCTGATTCGCATTGTTCGTACTCCCTACCCTCTCCGAAAGGTGAAACAGCAGAAATACAGTGTGGAAAATAATTTCATGCTGCCGTGCACGTAACATAAGACATTTGCACGGCGGCATGAAAAGAACTGAAATTTTCTTCGTAACAATCACAGATGAACAGTGAAGGGACAAAAATATGAGCGAATAATTACCGACGAGAGTATAATTAATAGGTAATCCTTGTGAAGGGATGTCTGTGTTAGCACGACAAATTGGGCATGAGACAGTGACCGGACGTGCAGAAGAAGCGCTGGTATCAACGGATGCTTCTTCTTGTGGCATTTGGCGCCTTAACTCCACCAATCTCTCCACACAGTGTGCACACAACGAGTGACCACAATGCAGCTGTCTTGGCTGCTCGAAAATCTAAATTCGTTTTCATTAAATACACAAACATCATGCTCCTGTTACTGCATCGTTATCTAACCGTAAGGTTTGCATTAGAAGGACATTGAAATGTCTTTAGTTAAGGAAATAAATTCTCAACGTGACCCCAATGTGCAACTGAAACACTTATGATATCGATATCAAAATAAAACAGTAAGGAGATTTACCACAAGTCTCTAGTCATCCTAGTAGCCTTTAATAATAAACAGAGCCCGTTTGAATCATAGAGCGCGAAATAGGATGAACATATTTGAAATGAGAGCAAGTTGTAGCCGGTCAATATCACAGCATTAAGTGATCTTCTGGGATCGCAACAACGGTACTCACTCTTTTTTCCCTCTTCCGATACCTGTCTCATCTACACAGCACTAAAAAAGAACTCATCGGGTTGTTCAAGTTCAAATAGCAATTCTGCTCCAGCTGAATATTAGTGAATCAAGACAAGAAATTCGGCTAACGCTCTCAAGCGACATCTTTTCGTCGAAGCTTAACAGAACTACGCTAGAAGATTACACCGTAGCAGCTCGGGGGTCTCCGCAGATATATCCCGCCATGGGAGCCTGGAGCACTGTGATGGATTGTATCATCAAAGCCCAAGGATCCTTAGATTCTCAGACATGGGACCTCAGCCTCAATATCCACAACAAACCGCTGTTCACCCGTTACTGTTTCGGCATTTGTTTCCGCATTTGACGATCAGTAGTTTGAAACAAGTTCCTAGCACATGGTGGAAAATACCTGTGTACAGATGGGGCATTCCATCGCTTCTGAGATGTTCTCATTTACTCTCCTTGGCGCTGCTACCATCATGAATTGTTCGACGTGAGCAGTTGCAATGAGCGGTACTGCCAATCCTCTTCAATTCAAACGTAACTTGTCTTCACAAGACAATTCACTTTGGGAAACATTCGAATACAAACGCAGCACATTTGTCAATAGATTGAGCAGAAATGTGACAAAAAATAAATCGGACTCTCATGATAGAATGAATGAATACGATGAGTTAGCAAAAGAGAACATTCCCACTATCGCTGAGTTCCTCTTCCTGCCATCTTAGGCTCTGTTGTTTCTGATTCCACGGTGCTCCATAAAAGTGCCCTTTTTTGTAGTCACATACGCCCCCATTATTAACAGCATGGTGGTCCTAAAAATTCACTTGGCCCTTCTAGGTCAACCAATAAATTTAACGAAGTGGCGGATGGAAGCGCGACCACGTAAAGCCGACAAGCATTCACGCATGCAGTGAGTGAGTAACTTTTCGATCTCCCATATATCGTATTTTAGGCAAATTTCGGGGGTCAGGAAACCAAAATAATTAAAATGAAAATTATACTTAGAATCGAATGAGCTATGGACCATCAAAATCATTTCATAAACAACGTATCGATGAATTCGGCCATATTTGGCCACGTCGCGAGCCATTTGGGATCGCAGTTTCTCAATTCGGAATTGAGGGCACTACAACTTTCGAGGAATTCTGGCCATGTTTCAAATTCTTGCGACCTGATTGGAGGAGAAAATTGTAAGATAGTAGTTCTTTATATGATAATTGAATACTCTTTAACTCGACTCAAACGTTTCTTTTTGGTTGAAATCGCTCGTCGAGGCAATCTTTGTGGGTTTTGTTTGGACCTTCCTAGCTTGAAACGCGGCTTGCAAAAATAAATTCAGTAGGTAAAGCAAGAGGAGGCTTGATAGGCTGAAAAAGAGGTGCAAACAATAAGTTAGATTTCTACAAATAGTTGAGATCAAGATGAAATTTTTCAACTATTCCATAAGATTGCGGCGAACAATATGGCTTTTGTCAGATCCCATCATCTACCGACCTGAAGTTTTCAAGCTATCTTTAAGTGCGCAGTCATCGTAACGCTATCGATTCCATTTGCCAATTCCATATGGTTGTCGCGCGTTGTTGCTTCCATTTCTGCACTGTCACAGCAGCGCTGCTTCGTTCAGAATGGTCACTCACTTCATAGAGCTGTTAGCGAACAAGAAAATTACAGAATCCTTGCGTTATCCGTGACCGAACAATAACAATTCGCCCATGCATTGGACTGGCACGTGACATTCTCATCACCGCTCGCTCATAGTGTACAGATCGCTATCGCATATAACTGCGGCACGTTTCCGAGTATGGACGCGCCGAATGAGTTTTTTTTTGCTAAGACAAAAACAACGGAAGGGACAGCTTGTTCGTTCAGCTAGATGTGGGTGCGAAGTGTTGAGACTTCTTCCAAAGTTCTGGACTGAAAATTTCGAGCACAGAGGATTTTCAACTGCGCTGTCGGATCCGACTTAGAAACTTTCAGAATATCAATAAATTATGTTTTGCGTCTTCGAGAAGCAAGATATCAAATGTTACATTTCGGCGGAATTCGGTCGTTATGATAATGCAATGAGATTTGGCTTCAGATTCTCCACGTCATCATGGGTTCCTACTACTCTATGCCTTCGAATATGGAGGTGAAAAATAATCATTCACACTAAACAGGATCGCGATTTTTCGATCTCGGCGGAGATCTGAATCGTAAGAGTTCAGGTCATTATCAGACCTCGCGTCTGCCTGTTTTCAAGCATGAACATGTCGAAAGTGCTCTTTTTTCAAAGCAAAACTATGCAGCTAGAGTTTCTCGATGCTGCCGCTGAGTATTACTGTTGTTCGATAAGAAGTAAAAGCTCACGCCTGAAGGTTTCGGGCATAAAAATACTGATAATGATATTTCGATTCAACCGAACAAGCGTTGGCTGCATGTTTTGGACCGGAATTATTCTGATTGACGCTAGACCTCGTGCTTTCGCTATTCGAGCATATATATGCAGAACTGTGTGCGCTTTTTTCGTTATCTTATTCCCATCTACGAGAACGACAGACGTATTGAGCACTACAACAGAAATGCGCATCGCATCATCCTTTTGAGCGTGCTTATTGATGCGCATTAAAAGAGCTATATTTTAGTGGCAATGTCTATAGACCGCTTATTGATGTTTAAATTTTGCACTTCACATAATTTAACTCTGTGCTATGAAATAATTTTGAGTATTTTCATCGAATAGTAGTAATTGATTTTTTTTTGAATGTCGTTAATTCTGCATTAAGAAAATGAAAGAATCTTTATTAATATAGGAAGAAAGCGAACTGCAAATGAGTATTGAATAACTCAATCACAGGCGGATAAATTAGATCGGCAGGATTTTGTCCACAAAAAAGATCTCTTCCATTCTCCAAAAATATACTCGCAATTTTCTTTCCATATTCATAAATGTTGTTAATGTGTTGAAAAATTATTTTCCGATGTATTTTTTTCGAAGTATTGAATTGGAAAGCATTGAAGCACTTCAAGTTGAACGCTTTGATTCATTTAGATCACTACAGAATATATTTATAGACGACTACTGACACATGCGCTAAATATATTACCGTGGATTTTAATTGGCGCATTTTATGCCAGCTTGTAAGGTATGCATATCTATAAGGTATGCATATCTATATCTATAGTTCATAGTCGTTGAAGAGAGGAGTTAATGAGGAGGACTATCAATTTCTCTCTCAATCTTGACAGGAATTTGCTTAAGGAAATGTTTCTTTGTTGGAATTCGGGAGTCGAGAAATTCCCAGCAGTTTATCAAAATAGCGTCGCGATATAAAGTCGAAAATGAAGATGAAATAGAAGACATGGAGTTATTTATATAAATATATTAAGCCGGCCTGAATCTAAAATTAGGCGTCTCCTCACCCTCCCGGACTTTCAATGACAGTAATAAGCAGGCAGGTGATGATAAAAATGGCGATTCTGAGGCGAGAGTGAAAAATTACATTCAGAATGGAAGAGACCGCAACGAAAGTGACCAGAAGTTAGGGCTGCAACCGCACAGCGGAAAGAATTGGAAATGAGAAGAGAGGAAGCGATCATGGGAGAACGCTTTCTATTATTTTTTTGCCTTTGCCAATCTGTCTCTATCATTCTCTCACTCTTCATCACATTCGGTGTCTTATCTCTCTTTTAAGCACAAGTTTTTCGCTTGTTACCGTAATCCATATCGTAGCGTTTATCGAAGCAGAATTCAAAGCAAAAAGAATTTGCAAAGGTGAGGCAAGCGCACTGACGCTATTTCTTCTCTGACTACGATCGCGAATACTGCTTAGTGTTTGAGCGATGCGTAGAACAAGGAAGGGTGAGGTGGAGGAGGAAAATACGAAAACAAATAAGCAACGAATGAGTGCAGCAGTATGACAGCTTTGACACACCGCTCGCTCACAAATTGCCCGAAAAGTGACGTCTAAATTCCGACAATGCTTTAATTTTTTGTTTGGCGCACAGCTAACAAAACTGCTGTAGAAGGCATTTCGCTTTTAAATTCTGTCAGCTCCATGAAAATTTTGAACATCAGAGCACTCCTCTTTAATCTTCGTTAATCGTATGAAGCGGTTTTTTGGATCCGATCTTATCCAACAATAATAATCGCCGAGTTTCATCTTTGTTAGTTAATTCCTCCAGGGCTGCAAACTATTGATTGAATATCTTTTGAATAATCGAGAATGAATGACTTTAGCAGCGAAAAGTATGCGAAGCATTTTGTAGATTGCATCAACTATGCTTCATCGCTGAAACGTTCACCGGCCACCATTCGCCGATATGAACGGCTCGAAAGCTAAACATGGGTCAAAGGAGTATATGCTTGCCATCAATGTGAACCTCTCTTGAAGCAATAACGACGTCGTCTACGAGCCTGACAGAATTTTTTTGTGAGAACCGATCGCAGCTAAATTTTTTTCTGCCCACTTTCAAGTACTGCTCGGTCCTACAATGATTTTCATAATTTTATATTACATCTACGGTCATTTATTGAAGCGGAAATCAACTCGACCGAATGCAGTCTTTAAAAATAGATTATACGTCATAATTTCATCGTCACAGCCTTTACAATTTGCTGGAATGAAATAGCGAAAAGGCAAGCGTAAACGTTTGCAGAGACAAGTTACTGTAAAGAGCCTTTGCCAAAATTTGCAATGAACGGCTCAAAAATCTTCAGAAATATGGCATTAATGGCACAAATCGATAAAACAAACTTAGCCGCACAGAAAATTAGCATAAGGCTTAAGTTTAGCATCTCGTCCCATCATCTATGAAGTTGAACTTATTAAACATCGCGTCGGCTGTTTTCTCAAAGTTAGCCCATGTAGGAAAGGAAGAGATGAACTCTTTGCACGCATTTATGTGAATTCAGAGAGTCAGCGGATGGGAAAGCATGCTGAGAAAAGAGTCCTACAGATTAGTAATTCTCTTTGAAAAGGATTTCCGAAGAGTATTGGCAAAGCGGTCTTTGGGCAGCTGGAGTTCATGACCTTTTCTTATGGCGTATAATAAAGGACTTTGAAGGACGGACTGATATTTTGCAAACCCAACAACGTTTTGGAAATCATAGGAAGTTTCTTTTTTTTGCGACGATGTTTAAAGCTTTCACGTGATTTAACCTTTCCATTAGTCGGACGTTGCGGTTTTTTAGGACAGGGCTCGCTTTTTATTTCAGTAAAAAGACTTGTTACTTTTTAAATGAAGTTACAGTCTTCGAGCCCTATTCTGGTGATAATCCAACATATGCCAGCGCATGATGTTTTTAAAGCTTGTTGAAAGTGGAATGCTTTATAATAAGCATTATTGACGGAGAGATTTAACTCAGGCTGAGAGAGCGAACAACGACAGAGTCGAAGCTTTCTGTAATGTTAACTACTGCACTCCTTTCCTATGCCACCACAGATATTTGTCGAGGCACCAATGTGAAGTAGCGAACATTTATGAATGATCATGCTAAGTCGTCAATTTCTCTTGTAATGGCGATGATGATTTGATCCATCTTCGTGCCTACAATGACCGTTTGATCCGCAGTTATCACCATGAGAAGACTCCGCCTTGTTGACCTAAGGCTATCGATAACTGCTCGAACCCCTATAAAAATTTTAAAAATCTATAAATTTTTATAGTTTATTTGACCGCTCAATTCGTTAAATGCTGGTCCATGGTCCAAACTGACGTGCCTAACTGTTCGGATGTCCCCGGATATTCTTAATACTCCAGACTCTCTTAGTTCCTCTTGCAAAAACTTTCGGGTCCCCGGATATTCTTATACTCCAGTAAACTGTTCTGTTCTTTCATTGAACGCGTTACGATAGAGAAGAGGACCCGAAAGTTGATCCCCCTTCCCCTCCTCCTTTCCCTCAGCCTCACCGAACCCTCGTTTGAACGCGTTTGTGCAGTTAATGCAGTCCTGAAATCATACGTAACCCTTGCAAATGTCATGAATATTTGCTTGTTTGTTTCAATATAATTTCTTCAGGTCTGAAACATGTAGTTCTCTTCCATCAAACAAAAACTATGTCTCTTAGTTCCTCTTGCATTTCACATATAGAAATGCTTTTATTTGTTGCATGCTTTGAGGACATTTTGCAGAAAATGATGCATATCTCACGCGTTCATCTACGATCAAATTTTTATGATTTGGTGGAATGCTTTGAGCTTTTTGTTCTCGATTTTCCAATATGAACGTTCGTTTCTTCCCAATCGTATGGATCTGCCAAGTTTGCATCACAAACAGTAGCCGCCTGAAATGAGGCCAATTCCGGAATAAGCAATTACCAATTCTAATCTCGTTTGAAAATTGTTTTTTTTTAATCGATAACGTCTTCAAGCGATTATAAACTTGCAGGAAAACAGTTATGAATTTAGATGAATCAGAAACTACTGCATGCAGTCAGTCCATACAATATTCAGCCTGTGTTATGAATTTTGTGTTGCGCTGAAGCAATCTAGCCAACGTAATGCTTTCCAGCTACACTGGAAGTATGAATTTGAAAATCCAGAAAACTCCGACGCAAATATCTTGAAGATAGGCAGCGATTACCGTTCGCTCGTCGAACATTTTCAACTGTTGTGTTTGGATTTGCAAGCCTCAACAAGGGCATCAGAGTAGATTCATCTCTATTTTCCATAATGCTCCTTTTTTAATCGCAATCATTAAATTTGTGACGCAGCCAACAAGTTTCTTAAGTTGCAATTGAAAATAATAGTTATTTCAGTCATTTCATTGTTTGATCGCTCATACGCTATAGGCTATTAAGAAGGTCGCTCCTTGGTAGCATCCATAGATGTCCAAGAGAAAGTAATTATAAAGAAGGGCAACCGTTCGGAGCATTTCATAGATGAAAGAATAGTCGACTCGATCCTCGTAGTGCAATGAGTCAATATAGTCCATAATCTTGCCGAATTCATCCTTGCATTTCAATCCATGAAAGAGTTTATCTCTGTAAAGATTACGGCATTCCTCCTTGTTCACCAGCACTTCATTTTTGTCGGAAATTTTTCGCCAAGGTAATCCTAAAACAGCGAACAACGTTCATGTCCATGAAGTCAAAACATTATACATCAATTTAAAACATATAGGCGTACCTGCAAATTACTTGTTTACTGCTTTTAGCTGTCATATGTAAGAGAAAAACTTCTTTATTAGAATATTAGATTCTAACCAGATTATAATTTTTTTTTAAACTCGAAATATCTCTTCAATTCTACGGACATTTCCCTTTCAAATAAGTAACGAGAGGTCTCCTTTCATGAAGTATTACTAAATTCATACTTCTCAATTTGTTTACTGTTTCTTTCGAATTTTATAAAAATTTGGCCACTATTCGAGTCTTAATGCAAATTTATGCACCTTTTTTCTCCTCTTAACGAACAAATATTCTATTTTTATAAATTCCCAGAAAGAAAGTACTTTGAAAAAATTTGCAAATTCCTTCGTTGCGATTTAGATGAAATTTACGAATGTCGCTATAAACTCTTTTCTGTGCATTTTTCCATACTTTTCTTCGAATCAACGCAGCCATACATAATATGCCTATTTAAAGACTTTTAAAAAACATCAAATTACTAGCCGTTGAATAAAACCAAATCGAGCAGTAAATAAAACCACGATTCACAATCGTCTTTTGGGCCAAGTTCTTTGCGTTTATGGCATGCTATTGCAGCGAACTTCACCGTTCCTTTAAATGCAACCGATACTCGTGGAGTCTTTATCTCTCCTTTATCATTGAGAATCTTCCTCGCTATGCCAAAATCCAAGATATATATCTGAAGATTTGCTTAACCATTCCAACTTTTTAAACACGGTTTTTTTAGTGTTTGCCAACAGCATTGATGCGTATTGCATCACTTCTGATATCGTTAGCAAGTTCACTGAGGGTGAAAACAATAACTTACGGTATGAATCTAATCAACAATGCCAGCAAACATCCCCTCGCCCTCCTCTATTTTGTCATGCCTCTTCGGAAACCTTTCTGTGATTGCGTTGCTTTCACTGCTGACTGCTAATTTCCAAAATGCATCAAAGAAATTTAATACTTACAACACGGACTTGCTCGCCCAGACCAATCGCATAGTTGGCAGGCTTCAAATCGCGGTGGATGAATCCATGTTTGTGCAAATCCTCAACGGCTTCGAGGCACTGTATGGAAGCACCGATTCCTGTGGCCATCGTAAATACCTAACAACGCTCATTAGAGCAGAAAATGGGAATTTACATATGAATCGCTATAAGTGGTATAAAAGCGCGGAATTTTTAACATATTCTCCTTTGTCGATCAGCATTTATGAGCATTTGCTGCGTAATATATTTTTGTGTAGAGAGAAAGATATGAGTGTATGCTGAGAAAATGAGAAAGAGAAGGTGGGAGCCATACGTCGATATTAAACGACGACAGCAAAAGAAGCACGGCTTCAAGAACTTGCATCGATATAGTTCGTGCATAGAATTCTTGCCATTCTGAACACTTTTCATAAGCAAACATACGTCAACATATTTCAATCGTAGCATATTCAAATACTAAGGTTCATCCTGCTTTTATATTTGTATGATAGGGTTTGCTACCTTATGAGGACGAGTGGCTTTCAGGTCAGCGAGTGATTTGCCAACGAGTTGCATAACGAGGAAAAAATATTTCTCCTTCTTGCCACGATCTATAATTTTCGTGAAGTGTGACTTCTCCGCACGTTCGCTCGAGACGAGTTTCAATATCGCGATCTGAAGCGCTTCTTCTATACTGATTCGTTCGTAACGAATAATACAGGCAATCACGGAATATACTTAAATTGTTTCGCTTACTAACTTTTTTTTCTAACTTCTTAAGCAATATTCGAGTATATAAAGATGACTTCTATATTGTT
This sequence comes from Ascaris suum, assembly GCA_013433145.1. Classification (NCBI taxonomy): domain Eukaryota; kingdom Metazoa; phylum Nematoda; class Chromadorea; order Rhabditida; family Ascarididae; genus Ascaris; species Ascaris suum. The sequence continues at coordinate 10,310,398 of CM024174.1, forward strand.
TTAAACGTGATCGATGCTTGTCGCACATTGACAGCTTTACAGCCTCTCCCACCTCAGATTCCACTGCAAGGAGAAGACAGTTCAAAGAGCACCTCCATCTTTAACTTTGAATCCCTTCGTGTCTCGAGCTTTCTTTCAACTTTCAGCGCGTACTTCAAGCTTGAGTTGCTCGCATCTTCCACAAGGTACACCGCACCGAAGCCACCTTCTCCAAGCATCTTTATAACCGTATACTTCGTGTGTGAGGATTCGATTATCGACCCCTGGAATTAATTGACCTTATACGTGCCCAGTGCATCATCTGAGGACGATTGTCCGTCGACAACTAAACCATCGTCATCAGACTTGCAGACAGCCAACTTCCACGATTACCTCATCCAATCCGAGAAAAGCAATTTGAAAATAATGCATGAAACACCTTCGCGTAAGTTATTTCACCAAGAAAAAAAATCAAGAAAAACATTTCAATCAACATTGCTCGACGCACTTTCGTCCATAGTTGCTGAATAAAGTATGAATGGTGCACAAAGCAAGAATTTTAGTCATTTACTGTGAAATGGTTGAACTTAACAAAACTTCGAAAATAATCAGAGAAATCAACAGCATTTCCTCACGCATTTCACTTTTGTTAACATGATCTTCGAAATACGCAAATGATTCGAGAGACTCCTACTTTATAAAGAACCGTAGTCAACAATAGGCTACGAAATCATAATTGCCAAGAAAATTAGACGTCTGACTTCCCCTCCCCCATCCCCCCCCTCCTAGCCCGTCCTCCTTCCCTCATTGAACGCAAGAATACATCCGGACAGATTAGACTTTAATGTCGCGAAAAAGCAAAAAAAAAAAATGAATGAACTGATTACTTACCTCTTTTATGCCAAGATCATCATCCTCCTCGCTTGTAGTCATTTCTTCGAAAAGAACGAGGCGAGTATAACGTAGCGCTCACCTCGCTGAAAGCTAGAAACATTGATCGTTCACAAAATGCTTTTCCATACGCCTTTTCATATGCAATTTAATTCATGCAAATTTAGCACAACTCTCGGATGCGGAAACGAATATGGTTATTTGTCGATTGGTGCTAATTTTTATGACTGCATTTTCCCGAATCGCAATTTGTATCGCGCAGCACTGCCCGTACCCGTTTGTAAAATTTGCATATCATATTTCATTCATGAATTCAGTTCCGTTGTATATCTTAGATGTGTTTGTGTTCAATTATTCGTTCTAAAAACGTACTCCTACTTTTTGCATAGTTGTATTCATTTTTGAGTTCTATTTTTAAGCATAAAAGATGAGTTCAAAAAATCACTCAAATGTGCGATAGGACGAGAACAGATGGGAGCTCCTCCATTCGTGCATTGGGTCTTTTGGGCTTCTACCTTTTTGTCCGTTATTTTGTTATATCGTTTGACATTTCAACTTGCAATTCTCACATATGTTGATGAATTTTTTCAAGCCGCATTTCACTCCCACTGATCGTTTTCTATGAGCTATTTGCGAGTTTTTGAAACCGCTAGAAAGCTTAGAGGTCTACTTTTTTCCATTAGGCATTGGGGAAATCACTTCCTCACAGAAAAATCCTGTAATAGTGTGGTGATTCTCAGGACGATCAGGACGGTTAATACTCGGAATATTCCTATATGTGGACAAGAATTATTGCGCTACTCATTGCGACGGCTGATTTTGAAGCAAGCTTTTCTCGTGTACATCGTTATGTGTATCTGAAGATGTTAGCAACATTCGACGGGATCTCTTAGAGGCGGTGGATTAGATGTTTAGTATTTCGTGCGAATTGCAGCAAATGAAAGAATGGGAGTGTGACCGCTTGTTTACGAAAGCATCGTCAATGCACTCTTTGGCACTTCAGAATCATCCACGAGCACACCTCCCCCTCCCTCAAACACTGCAGCAAGTCCTTGGCAGATGTATCACGTGTCTGGTTTACTCACAATCTATCAGCAAAAATAGCTTCACACCCACATTGACGACTAATGAAAGGGTGCCACGCAGCTAATGTGCACAAACTTGAGTAAAGCAGCAACGATCAGCAATCGTCATTTCGTGCCGCTGCTTTTTGACCAGTTTAAGGTGGTTGGCCAGTGATCCACGAAATTCGCGAATGAATATCTACTTCGCGATGACGACATTGGATGAGAAAATGGGTGACAATAATTACGTAGCACGATATTCAGTGCTTTTCATATGCCTTCGCAGGGAGCGAAAAAAAAGAGCAGGCACATAATAAAAACTTGATCTGGTCCCCAGGCCGTCATTCGCGGTGTCTATTTCTGCAAAACCTCTAGCTGGCCGTAACTACAGATGTTTGAGTGAAACTTTGTTGCATTTTCGAAGTGGAAAAATAGAATGCGGATGATGAACTATGAAAGTCCCCTCTCAATAGGAGGAATTTGATTAATGTTGCCCCAGTTTGTAGTTTACAATATGGTGTTTATTTCCGGTTGTGAAAGTACACGAAGCTTGAGTTTATGTCCACACAAACAAGAAATGATCACGTAATAAGGTCATTCACTGTGGAATGTACATAGCCCAGTCATCATGAAAAGTTGTCGAAGAAGGTAGTGCATTCTGTGCTGTCGATATCGAATCTTCAAGCGATGAGAAGTCAATGCTGACTGAATGGACGTCCTGTGCAAATCTTGAATATTCGCTCACTACAACGCTTGGAGGGGTTTCAGCTGGAGGAGCTAAATGTGTACAGTCCCTGCAAATTTAGCTAATTTTTAGGCGCATAGCTCTCATTAAATGAAGAAGGTGGAAGTTGTTGACCGATGGAATGATTAACATAAAATGCGAACATGGATGCTCTATGAATAAAATTTTTCAAGTATCCAGAAAGAACTTTGAAAAGTTGGTGGATATAAGGCAAGGTTTCGCTTGAGGTCATATTTTGTGCTCTCTCGAGAAAATTGGGATGCGATAAATATGAGTGACGATCCTTCGTTAGCTGTCTGTTTCTTATCTTCTAACTGTAAGTTCTTTCAAGAAAGACGTAATTCGAATTGGCGAATGCTTGTGGTACGTTCAATGAAAGTGCACCATACGATCGATAATAACAATTAGTTTTTACCTTGTGACAAGACCGTGCCGTCTCATTTCCACTTCATCCCAAGCGAGGCGTCGCCTGGTCTTCCTCTCTATATTCTCCCTCTACAATAGAAAAATTTCTTCAGTATGCGCCATAATTTATGCTGCTTAAAATACGCAAATTAGAGGATGATCATGCTTGATATAGAGGTTTGCCACTTTGTAGTCAGAGCGATGCATAACAAATGTTAGAGCATCTCATGTAATGCTAGATGGCCAGGAATTTGTAGATGATAAGCACGATAACTGTGTTCAAATGAATTCATTCCTTATCGCCAAAGCTTACAATACTGTTTGATTTCATGATCGAAATTAATCGTCAAAAAATAGTGGTCTATTACCGTATTCGGTAGCGATTTGTTTTGTTGTTATTAGAGACACACGAAATTACCACGAGTGCTAAAAGTCTTAGTGGTGCAAATAAAAACTATAAACCTTAAGGCGGTCGGTAGAACTTCACGTTTTACGAATGCCTGATGCTAGTAGTTTCCGCATGGCAATTTTTACAAAACGATGAAAAGTTTGCGCTTACAGGAATCTCCACAATAGCGATTTGTTACGGACACTAAAAATTCCCTTAATTCTGCTATTCGGCCAAGACCTAATGAGCGAATTTACTCAACGATCTTCATCCTCGATCCGCAACAATATCGGGTCAGGCGATACGCAGATTGACCTTTCAGGCGTTTGCATTAGTATTTTGGATGACTGATGAAGGTGTAGTTACGCTGAAAGGTTCCGCCAATAAAGGTTCATCAGCGTATCCTCTGCTTCGCAACACTATCTCCAACGATTGTCCTAATACACATATCCGCATAAACTCATAATTTCATTCCTGAAGTTTATCCTATGGATGATGTAACGAGAGTCAGTTGTGATACGATTGAAATCAACGAGACTATCAACGGATGACTGAATGCAGATTGCGGTGAGCTTCATCATCGCTAATGATTTGGTGCTTGCTCAACGGTGCAGATGGGCGTTAGGATGTTCCACGATCAGATCGGGTCGTCAAAATTCAAATGTGTCGCTATAATTCCTGTCTTCAGCACTCACCTCGTCGAGTTGTAGGAATTCCTAACCAAGAGACCCTATAAGCTTCATGAGCGCTTTTCATGAGAAGCTTATTTGTGCGTTCTGAACAATATATTTTATTCGCTGAGTTATCACTTTCTTACAAACTTTTACATACTTTCCTTTGCATAGTTTTCGCTGTTCTTTCGTTTATTTTCTGATGTGTTTGTTATCTGTTGAGTGTGCCTATGATAGGCTTGAATTTTCTTTCTTCTATGCTATACTCTTCTTACAGTTGTCATTATTACCCATATGGGTTATTATTGTTCACCTATACTATCGATACACTTTACAAATTCGACTTGCATGTATTAATGCTCTCTAACAAAATTTTGTGCATAGTGGTGAGTGAGAGGGGAGTGGAAGAGAGAAAGGAAGAAGAAACGCGAAAAATGACAGAAGATTTTCATTTTACGATGCAGATAGAAGGGAAGTTTTAGAAGATGATGTAGAAATAGGATAAAGCTGACCTCTGCACTAGACTCATGTCCGGCTGAACTCCGTCGTGAGGAATCTTTATTGATTTCTTTCTCCGATGATTCGGATCCATTTTTCGACGTTGTCTTCGGAAGGTGTTGTAAGGACGAGTTGGAATCATCCTCTGATGATTGTGAGTAACTTTTCGGCGGACTTTTGTGAGGATTTTTCGTGGATGTATGGGGCGTAGATTCAGTTTCTTTCGATTTTGATTGCTCTTTTGCATTATTTTGCGGTGAAATGTTGTCAGCATTTAAATTCTCCACAACCTCGATATCTCTTTTATTCTTTTCTCGGCGTCCCTTCAATGATAATTTCAAATATTTAATCCTTAATTGTATTTTTAAAGCAATTTATCCCATATTTTTCAAAAAAAACCTGCTATAATAGAAATGGAAAGTTTTTCTTCAGTTTGGCGGTTGTTTTCGAGCTTAAAATTCTTTTTCGCTGTAAAACTAAAGATTGTAAAATAGTCGAATTTATTTACAGCAAATGCCAAATCGTTCATGTTTTGTTGGTGATTCAATTCGCTCATCTTTGCTGAACGTTGCACATCTGTTTTGACTATCAGGTGAGCTTAAAAAAATTTTATTAATTTCATCTTCAAATGGGAGCATTCAGTCATAGAATGATAGCTCGAAGTATTTTAGTTCGATTATCCTAGATAGCAAGAGACTGATGCGAATGCTTTTTAGTGCCGCTAAACTCTCAACTTAAAGCAACAATAAAACGTTGACTTAAGCTTGCATCTCTTGTAGGCAATGCTCGCATAAGGAATAAACCTTGCAAGTGGGTCGGTCTCTGAGACGATATAATTGGCGTGCAATGCGCATTGCTTCAATAGTTTCTAACTGTTGCTTTTCTCGATTTAATGTCACTGTGGAGCGCGTCGATGGTGTCACTGAGGATTCTTTGGAGAGCCCTTTTGTTGCCCGAATAATTTCCTAAACGCTAACTACTTATCGTTATATAGTTGTTATTATTGTTCATTATTTAGAGCGCTATTGTAGAATTAATATAACTTAAAATATCGAGAACACACTGGTGGTATGAATTAACGCATTCTGATTCTTTGGCACTTCGATCAAGAGTTTCTCCGAAAATAATAATAATAATAATAATAATATTGTATGCTCGAAACATTATAGCTACTTTTTCTTCCATGAATAAATATTTTCTTGTCACTATCATAGATTGTATATCTCGTTATATACTGTCAATATATGAATACTGTCGATATAGTGAGTACTTGAATAATCCGCTCTCGCTTACTCGACTCTCCCATCGCGTCATATATGAGTCAATAAGCACTAGAAGGAAACGAAAAAACTTTTTAACTCTAAAAACTTTTTAAAATTTCTGGTGGGTTCGACTGCTACTTATATAAAATTTGGCGTATACTTTAGACTTTAGACGTATACCTATACTGATATTAGACTTTAGCACCGGGGTGATAGTGATGCGTTGATTAATAGTGCTCCGCAGTTAGAAATATTGTCGCATTTCCACAATCATTTCAAGTATTGACCTTCCGTTTGAATTCCGATAAAGATGACTAGTTCGTGCATACAACAGCTGTACATTACAAATACAATTGGTGTATTTAGTACAGAAATGCCGCAATTGTTTTTGTGAGCCATATTGAAAGTGCTAGTGAAATTGTTCAATTAGATGGATTTTTGTGATGAATTAAAATAGGAGAATAAATTGAACCCGTTCATTGAAGATATTCATTTGCTCTTTGCAAAAAAGAAGAATAGCAATAATTCCGAGAGCGATATGGAAGACGATGAGAATCACTCGAGTAAGTTTAGCACCCTGCGATATAAATTCGCATGGAGGTTCTTTTCGTGTTCGTAATTTATGCCAAGCAACCGCTCCCCGTCCAATTTCCATTCCGATATTGGCAATAGGGTTCCAAATTTTTGATACATGGACTCTAAAAAATTATCATTACTAAAATATAAAGTATTTCCTGGGGTGTTCGCTAGCTATAATTCCCTTCAAAGTACAGGTGCACGCATCAAAAAATAGGTGTAAGAAGAAACACGGTGGCTGCATTTTTTTTTTGGAAAACAGTTCGTCCTTATTTCTTTTTTAGCAAGAATTCAGGTTTACCAACTTCAAGGAATATGAAACACAACTTCTTTCATTACCTCATGGCTATCTCCTTATCATTTACCAATGCTATCTTCATGATAATCGAATGCGAATTTCTGAGATGTGACTAATTGTTCATTCCATTTCTCATTTCTTTTCCACCTTACATTCTGTGTTTATTATTCGGCTGTTTTTGATGTTTTTTTGCTAATACCTGATGCTTAAGATGCAAAACTTTATTAGCCCTTATTAGCTTCGTTATTCTAATATTGCCGGAAAAATACGGGCGCATGAAGAGAAAAGGCTGCGAAGTTGATAAGCTTTATGCTAAAATTAATCTTTTTCAAAGTTCAACATCGGTTGCAGTCATTCTTTTAAAGAGATACAACGAACTCGGAGCGTTTTATTTGAGATTTCAATAAATCAAAAGTTTTGAAATGACGAGAAGTCACTTGTTACATGCCTGCGGGGGATGCACTCGGAGATCTAGAGGCTGTTTAACCCGTTTTGTCTCTTGGGTAACCTAATCAGCACTAAAACGAAACTAAAATTGAAGGCGAATGTTCATTTCAAGGTCGCAATATGAATAACATAAAACCTGTTAAAGACCCTGCTATCTTCTTTGGTGGCTTGCTAATCTTGAAATTTAACGCCCTCGTGACTCCTTCTGTCAACGCACAGTAGTCAAATAGGTGACTCAAAGACTTTGTGGCACTAATTGAACTTCTCTCTCCCAACCTCTCCCCTTGTAGTGATAAATTTCCGCACGGACTTACGGATTTGGAATAGTTGACGTCCGGAAAATGGAAAGGCTGTAATGCTGACAAAATTACCGAGAATATGTCCTAGCTTGCAAGATGTTATTGCGAGACACCATCAGTATTGCAACAAAGATGATTTCTTCGAACGTTTTTATACGTATCTTGTTAGACGCGAATTATTGATGAGCTTACTATTCACCTTACAATCTTTTGCTGGTCGTTAATAGACAAACAAATGGCTATTCGATGTCGAGTGAAATATTACGTATTCTTTAAGATCATATAGCCTATCCGAAATGTTCGGAGGGGAGATGTAGGGGGATGGGGATAAGGTGAAGAGTTCTATTGAAGCGAGTGGCACTATGCCGGCTTTGCCGCTCCACTGCGCGACATTAACACGGTTCTTTCTTCTATAGAGAGAAAAGTGAGCTTAGGTTTAATTCTGGAGAAGTATTGATAAATTTTTATCAAATCACTAACTTTACCACTGCCACTTGCATCACGTTTTGTATTCGTCCCACCAGCAGTGATAGCAAAGAGTATAACGGAAATAGCTGCTGCAACAAAATACTTCATTGCACCGACAGACGAACAATCAGCCGCAAGCGAAATGAAGTCGACAAGACAATGATGGCAGCAACAGTTGCTTGATACGCCCGAATATTGATTTACATTTGCATAATGTTGTCAGCACTCTAATTCACAGCCATAAATTTGCATAACTGTTTTGTGGATGAACATACTCAACTAAAGAAATTTATACTTTTCTTAATCCATTCCAAATTGGCAAATGAAGATGCCAAAATAACCCTCACAAGCAAAACTTTCTTAATCTCGCTGGACAAAATCAATCATTATCGTTGATATGTAAAACAATACTTTTATATTTCTAATGGATCATGTAAATCGATCATGTAAGTCACCTATAAAATACTGGCTTTCCACCTGACTGCTTGCAAATTGTAACTTGGCCAATGAGAAACGCGCCAATCCCGGCTTCCTACTGAAATATACACAACATTTAAAATGCAATTAGAAGTCAACTGCTCAAATTGAGAGTGAGTACTGAAGGTATCTCTATCGCGTACACTATAAGCATTCAGTTTGATTGCTCTAACTTCATCAGTTTTTGACCTGAAATCATCGACTGACTTGAGTCCATATGAAGACGAATGAATATGCACACGCATATATATACATAAACTTCATTGCTGCAGAAAATGTGCGGCAGCATTTTAACCTACTGCAAATAAATTAGAGAATTTGCTAATAAATTTGCTATTTTGAGCATTCTTCAAGAAGTTCACCATATATATGGATTATAAGCACAAGCACTATTTTATCGAATGTTTAAGTGATTAGTCAGCTAGTGTTTGTATCCATCGCTCTTGCCCATTCCGCTTAGCCCACTGTGGGTTTTATAAAGCGATGTATTTGGTGAAATAATGGAATGAACGCCACCGTTGAATGTGATTAGTAAAGGAGACCAATAGGTAAGGAGAGAGAAGACTGATTTTAGAAAAAGTGCAGAAGAAAAAAAGTTGCGATGAGTTGCAACGATTTGAGCTGTCTTTGTTGCAATCAACACATCGACCACTCGCAAGGAACGCCAGAAAACCCTTCAACACGCAAAACAATGCAAATAATTTACTTGATTCTTCCGCTCTTTAGTTTCCCTCTACAGAATACTCTGTTTTTGAAGCAATACGAAGAAAATGCAATCTGTTCGGGTAGAAAATACACTCGAACTTTTTACGACCTTTGTCTGGTGACTACAGATAAACATCATCTCCTTAGAACTTTGTAGCTCTAGCTTCAGTAGAGTGTGAGTTGAAGCTATCGGACAGACAGGGAGATATAGGCATACATATACGTACACATACATATGCATCTTGGAAATGCAAATTTGCATACCTGCAGAGAACACGTTATTAGGATACTTGTAAAAGTAAAGTACAATAATGAGAAGTAAAGCTAATGCGGAATCATTGCATTTCGACACACTTTACAAGACTGACTCGTACGATTTCGTTTTTGACTCATTACTTATCTTGTACTGCACCACCCAATCGTATAGCTACGATGTTCAGCTATAGTGGTTTTTTTGCATCATTCGTATATTCAGCTACTATCAGATTAGCATTTTTTTTCGTGGAAAATGGGCCAATTCTAAACGACCACCAAACTGCCTTATGTATCAATAATTGATTACTACTTAAATTTCATTTATCTCATTTGATATATTAGTTTCACGGGACAGAGACGATATTTCACCTCAGTCTATCTGATAATCCGCCATTTGCATAATTTGTTTACAATGCAATCTTAGACAAGCCTCAGTTTTATGTTGAACGCTGATAGAATCATATTCATCGTGAGGAAAATCCTGGTCTTTATTAAATGATCGCAGCAGTGTTCAAAAACAATGATGAATGAAAGAAAATGTGCAAATGATATTGCAATAGTAAATAATTTTTGTATAAGTGTCTTCATTTTCAGCATCACTCAAAAATTAATATAGAGAACAAGTTCAACCGGTCGAATTTTACATGATTCTTACGCTTTTCGATGACACTTCAACAGATCACTTGTAGTTTTATGGACGCATACACAGGATCACAGTTGGTGGAGATGAGTGAGAAGAGGAATTTGAAAGCGAAGAACGAACACAATAATCAATGGGGATTTGCATTCGGAAGCATTCAGTCGACGAATATTTTATTATGAAACTGCAAGAGAAAGAGACAAATTTTTCGGCGCTGTGAGTTGATTTCTTCGTTATGATGAGGGTGCGCTCTTCGTTTTCGATTTGTTCGTATGAACGTTTGGCTCCTCCCAATCGTACGGATCCGTCAACTTTGCTTCACATACGTTCGCTGCCTAGAGTATGGTCTCGATTATTAACTAAGTAAACCTTTTAGCGGTGACATTGTGGAAAAAACCTTGATTCTCGTGGTGAGGGTAAAGTGCCATCTTGCAAATCATCCTTCCTCTGATCTCATTGCTGAAATGAGTTGAAGGACCGAATAGAAGAGCTTGTAAAAGTCGTCGAGATCCTTACTTCAGTTCATTTAAACCTCATATTTAACATATTCCACATATGCATTGATGGCCTGTCATAGTAAGCAGACTAATGAACATTAGCGTTAAACACTGCGATGACGGTGTATGGAACAAACATCCAAGGCAAATTTAGTTTGAAATACAGGTGTTTTCAAAAAACCATGTAGTATGAGTGTGCTTCATCCGGCTTCTACAAAAGTTCCTCTGGTTAAGTCTGTTAATGTAACGCTTTACCGGTAGTTTTGTCTATTGCCTTCACACACGCATTTTGCGCTACAAGAATTGCGAATACGACAGTCGGTTGTCGTTTGCTCACTAATATAGATTAACATAAATCAGAGAAATGCAGAAAATTTCCGATGCAATTTCTGACGTATAACTGATGAATAAGTAGTTTAGAAGTATGCTGTATGGTTTTTGACCAACAGAGGAAATATCAACGTATATGTATCTAAATTATCCCACCAGATTTCCAGCTGACCCACTTAAGGGACGTGGAAACATGAAGGAGCCAAGAGACTGCAATGCAAAACTTCATGAACTTGAAATAAAATGGGTAAAAGTTCTATATGCATTTATTGTTTATGATATAGCTAATTTGCGTACAGCTTCCATTCATAGCAGCTGCGTCTTAGTGCACATCAGAAGCGTGCAATATGAACTAAGAAAAGAACCTTGATTATTTGTGTTTAAACAGCTCCCTTTAATATAACAATGATTAGTAAAACATTTTATGACAAATTTTCAACGCTTGCAATCTATTTCAGAATTTTTCCCCTTTCTTTCCCCTCATTATTTGAGGATTGTTGAAAACAATCAAAAAGTTATGGCCTCTGTTGCTGGAATTAAATGAATTTTGCCGCTAATAACTGTAGGAAGAACGACGCCAGAGAAAATTTCTAAGCGCATGGCACATTTACGTTCAAAATTTATAGGCGAAATCAATTCGCCGAAGTGCACTATACGAATTTCGGTTAATCAATGTCGTTGGAGACACCAAGTCGATTTTACAGAACCTCAGTTAGTATATAACGTCGCCTGAGTTTAATAGAAGTTTGAAGTCTAACGTATGCAAATGCTGATTACATAAGAAAATACAAATTTCAAATGATCTAAGAAGTTGAACCGTTCGGAGCATCTCGTAAACGTATGCGTAGTCAACACGATCCTCGTAATGAAGCGAATCGACATATTCCATAATCTTGCCAAATTCATCTTTGCATTTCAATCCGTGGAATAGTTTATCTCGATGTGTTTTGCGGCATTCTTCTTTCATTGTAAGCACTTCATTTTTATCGGATATTTTTCGCCATGGCAATCCTAAAGTGAAACACGAAAATGGCGTCGAACCCATCAAAGCTCAGATTATATGACGACACAACATCTTGACGTTTTTATGAATTTTGTTAAATATTCCTCTACAACTAGATGAAAACATTTTGGTAGTGCTTTACTGCGCGTATATTCAACTGCTCAGAGAATCGATGCGGATGGATTGCGATCGGTGTATCCGACACACTTCTCGATGCACTGAACTCTTTAAGAAAAGATGAGAAAAAACCAGCTTCACAATTACTTTTGCTCGCTTGCAACAGTGCGTTAAATGCCTCTATAAATGGACCCTAAGAAAAATGCCTTTTATAATCTTCCTAGATATTTGGTACTGCGCCCAATTTTCTTTCTTCATGAATTCCACTCAAGAACCAACCGCTGATTAAAAGTAAATCGAGCAATAGGTAAAACCACGATTCACAGTCATCTTTTGGGCCAAGTTCCATACGCTTATGGCACGCAATTGCAGCGAATTTCACAGTTCCCTTGAAAGCCACCGATACCCGAGGTGTTTTTATTTCTCCTTTATCATTCAGAATCCTCCTCGCTATACCGAAATCCAGAATATATACCTGAAAATCGTTCAATTCATAACGCTGAATTTTGAATCATTTTATTAACTTTTACCTTGCTATCCCTGTTTGATGTACGTGCAACAACTACAGACTATCTAAAAATCAAATTTACCCAAAATATGGTCGAGTGAAAATGTTGTGGAAAACCTACGACACGGATTTGCTCCCCCAAACCAATCGCATAGTTGGCAGGTTTTAAATCACGATGAATGAATCCATGCTTATGTAGGTCTTCGACTGCTTCAAGACACTGCATAGAAGCACCGATTCCTGTGGCCATCGTAAACACCTGCAAATATAGCTTTCATTTTAAGTTTTCAGTCAACATTGCTCATCTTGAGCAATCCAAAGGTAATGATTTTCTAGGCTTCTCTGTTCCTAGTGGTCTTGTACTAACTCGTAGTCACTATAGCACACTATTCGTTAGGATGTGATTTCGCTGAGCAGTAACGATATATAGAACGGGGCATAACAAGCACAACTTGAAAAGCAACTGCTTATTCCACATGTAGTTTACATTGCTAAGATATCTAAGAATTTTCGCTTAGCTTCAAATCGACCGTCAATTCGTTCCAAAAGTAATACAGCTCAATTACGTCACCTTATGAGGACGAGTGGCTTTCAGGTCAGCGAGTGATTTGCCAACGAGTTGCATAACGAGGAAAAAATATTTCTCCTTCTTGCCACGATCTATAATTTTCGTGAAGTGTGATTTATCCGCACGTTCGCTCGAGACAAGCTTCAATATTGCGATCTGAAACGCTCATTCTATTTACTCGTAATGACGATAATCAAGACTTTAGATATGCTAAACTTTCCATGAATTTCTTCGAAGTGGGTTTCAAATTGAAAAATTTCTACTATCATTGAAAAATCTTGCCACATTTTTCTGAACAGAGAACTTGATCTCTATTCGAAAGTCTCTAGAGAAGGCATTTTCTTATCAAGTAGAGGCACCGTTCTAAGCGTGTTTTCAATTTATTACGTCTTCTGCTATTCCAGAGACGCAATAGGGGTTTGTGTTCGAAAGAAATTTGCAGTTCAAGTGAAGCGTTCTATTTTTAAATTAGAGAGGGATGGCTTTCTGCTCATAAGAATCTTCTGCTCGGAGAGCTTCTATTCAAGTCAGTACGGTATACTATACGGAAATTATGAAAGGTGTTTTTTAAAATAATGCCTCCATCTTCAATTTCGAGTCTCTTCTCGTTTCCAACTTCCTTTCCACCTTCAATGCATATTCCAAGCTTGCGTTGCTCGTATCCTGAACCCGATAGACTGCTCCGAAGCCACCCTCTCCAAGCATCTTTATTACTTTATACTTCTTATGCGAAGATTCGATTATCGACCCCTAAAAGATTTTTATTTTTACTCGCGCAACCCGAGATCATGATTTGCGCTCCTCGAGTAATAAAGTTCTGCAATACTGTTGAGCGGCATCACTGCCAAGGCAGCACATGCCGCGCAACCACGCGTGAGATGAACGTTTCATACACGGATCTCATGCGGAAAATCTGCGAGGCTCCCAGTTATGCGGGTTTTTATTGCCTTCTTCTCAGTGGATGGCTCCTCTCCATTTTGACGAATTGTTTGGATGACATTACTGAGCACTATTAGTGCAAATTAAATATTTTAAAATGCTGCTTAAAGAAAACAATTTTCTATTAGATTTTCGCCTGGTGATTGGAAAAAGAATTGGGTTACCGATGAAAAGCGACACTTCAAGAAGTCTCAAATTGTTCTTTGTGTGACGCTGCAAAAGAAATATCGCGAAAATTGCAACGACCATCTTGGCTTATAAATGCTTATGCTATTGTGAAGTAGGTTAAAGGGCCGGGATCTATAAGAGGGCTCCACCAACCTGAGAGTGCGCGTGTAATTAAAAGCCAACTTGTAAACATTTAATATCAAAGTCTGAATAGGTTAGCCATCACACTGGAACTATTCAATGTGGTTTCCTTTGAAAATAACAATAAGACGATAAAAAGTAGGCGACTACAAGTTTTTGACAAAATATTCCCTAAAAATGGGAGAAAATGAAATGAAAAAGTACGATGTGTTTTTCACAAAATACCGTAAAAATGAATTAGTCCATCTCATCATAAAGGAATTTTCATCACTTTTTTGGATATTTCAAAATGAACATGGTTTTATAGATGAGAACAATGTTGAGGCGCCTAACAAACGAAGTTTTAGTGTGACGAGAAGTCAAAGATATAAACGAACCGCTTTAATGCCAAGATCCTCATCTTCTTCGCTCTCATTCGTTAGTGTCGGTCCTGCGGCCGGCATTCGTCGAACGATAGGAGAAATCAAAAGATCGACCTCTAGTCGTGCAAAAAGCTATAAACACTAATTCTTTTTCTAGATGAATTTCTTCTTCGCTAACTTTTATGTAAATTAATGAAGGTCCTCTTATGACGAAGTGAATATGTAAATTTTATTGTTCGCACATATTTTATCGGCGTCGAAGTATAGTTTAAGATGATAACATCTTTCAACAAGAATTTCTGTCTAAAACATTGAAATAACGACGCGCAATCGACGGATGATTTCAATAGTCAAATTCATTAAATAATGATCAAAAATGATTGAATAACGAGCGAACTTCCGAGAAAATATACAACTATAATTGGGAATCGAAAGTTGACTTCTATGCAAGCGAGCAATTAAACGATTTCGGAGAATTCCGAGGATTCGGACAATGCCCACTAATATGCTGTTGAAGAGTCGCCTACAGAATTCAACAATTCCCGACGGATTATATTTCTATAACTATACAAACAAAATACTACCAACAACGATGTGTTTGGGTGAAGGTTTCTTCGTTGCCCAGGATGGGTGCTGCTTGATGGAGAAAATTTTACACCTATTGCAATGGTTGCACATGGCTGTAGGCAATTTTTTAAATCATCGAGTAGAATATATAACTCGGCTCGATAAGTGCGTAGAAGAAAAATCAAGCAAACCTGAGAGCATTTTAATAATAGAGCTGCAGAGATAAGGAGAAAGCTGTCACGCTTTTCGTGACAGTCATAATTGGTATAGAAATAGCAATCCACCAGAAGAACTTCAAAATATTAATTGCTACTATGTGACGTTGATAGCAATGAGCTAAAGAGTTTTCTATTGATAACGAAAAATAACTCATATAAGCCGAACCAATCGCGAGAGAATATTTTGCGATCATTGTTCAATGTTAATTACGATTGAATAACTTATCACGGGCATTTTACGAGTTGCAACTTCCTCAGCGATCATTTCCGCTCTCATCTATGCATTCCTTCTCTGCATTCAGGCATAACAATGCATTCAAATATTAAATAACCGAAATTTTTCCATCAGAATTCTATAGAAGATTTGTGTTTTTGCAGTGCAAGTGGTGCAAAATAAAAGCTCGCTGTTGGCAAAGTTCACGTAGAATTTTTGGTTGTCTATAACGTTTTCGGAGACGAGCCCTCAACTTGAATACTTTGTATCTGCGATCAGCACAGTCACCCTCAGCACATAATAGTAGCAATCGTTGACACGACTTCATAAGCAAAAAATGTGATACCACGAAGAAAAGTTGTGGAATCTATTATTATGCTGAAAAGGAAGTACTCTTACTGTTAATGCTATCAGTATTATTATTATGTTGTTATCCGTGCGATGTTGACTACGCTCATCGGAATTTCTAACGCCATTTTCAGCGATTCCCAATTTGAAACTATCAACTGCGAAGACCCACATACTCGCATACACAAAAAGATTCGCATAACGCGACGTCGTCATATTGCGCTTTAGAGGTGAAAACTTTGGAAGTGCAACAGACACAGACATACAAGCAATATATCAACCATATCTGTGAAAGTTATTCGAAAATCTCGTGATAAGAGATTGTGCAGACGCATTTGTTGTAATCAAGATACAATGTTGCAATATTCATGCAATACGCAACAATATGATTATTGCAATTTTTGCAGTGTATATCGCGACGTTTGGATCTCATGAGTTTTTCTGAATGAGCATATGCAAATTTCTTTGAGTGAGTGTTCAGCCTTATGCCGTTTAGCATTTACTGTGTTTTGATTCATCCGTTGAGTGGCTTTGCCATAGTGCCCATTCCCTTCATTCGACGTGTGCTCCTCGAGAAAATGACCGAACCGGCAAGCAAGGAAACGAAAGTGGTGAGCATGAAAGAGTGCTTAATCATTACACTCTGAAGTTAAATGAACAGCTTGGCTCTAAGACTTAGGTAACTTCCAAGTTTAGAGTAGAGTTTTCATAGTACATTGGGACGGATAAGAATCGTTTGCGTAGTTCATGTGATTGTCAACTACGCCGAACTTCAACAGTTTTCCTATCTGAATAATGCGAAATAAATTAGGATAATTGAGGAAGTAGTTAAGGCACACTCAAATGAATCAATTCGTTCATCAACAGGAGAATATATTTGAGGTCGACGAGATGACCACACTTCTGAAGACTTTGACGCTACAAAGCGCCCACAGATAAAATTATCTCGTTGTATAATGCGCAAAATATTGCGCTAAGCTTGCATGGAATGACAAGAATATGATATTATTGAATAATTCCAGCAAAATTCATCCATTCCATTCACTTGATCAATTCATATTTGCAGTATTTTTATTTCTACAGTGACCATTTTTGTCGAATTAAAGAACACATTGGCTTTGTAAGTTTTGTGGTCAACGATTTTGAGCCTCTTTCAGAAGTCATTATCATTTTAATATGCACCGAAGAGGAAACAATTGCAGGCGAGTGCTGCCTCATCGGCTGGTGCTGCTTCTTCGTCAGAAGCACCTGCTTCCAGTAAAACGGTGCGATACCATATGTTTATTGATCATGTACTTGTTGTATCAACATTGCAAACGTTTAGAACACTGTTAAGACTCAGCTCATATCACTGTTGAAAGGGAAACAAGTTCATAGTGAAGCGATCTTCGAAATGCTCCTTAAAATGCAAGCAAATATTATGCAATAAGCGTGTTATGGCATTGCTTCGATTATATTTCACAGCTATGAAAATACGAAAGTTGACGCTAAAGGTATGTCTGAAGTAAATGTTGACTTAGAGTTAGCTCGCATATGGGAACAATCGACAACTCACCTCCGAGCGTCTTTGAGTCGTCCATAGATGTCCAAGGGGAAAAGTAGAAATCATTAAGCCCTTGCTATTATAATACCATCAGAGTTCAATCCAAGCGGATTTTGTTTAAATACTACATGATAATTGAGGTAATGGGATCAAACTTATTCCGTTTAAGCGTTACACATTTTTTGAGTTAAGGGAAAATAAAACAGTCGTTGAAAATAAACCTATTTACAGCGCAAAGAATCGAGAACGGACGCGACGCGTGGTAGTCTAAGCAGAAGCAAGTCTGGTGGCAAACGAAAGAAAAAGAAAAGGGAACAAATGCCAGAAGGATTCGAACAGTGGCCAGAAGATGATCAAAAGTACTACCAAGTATGCATTGCAATATTTCAGACAATAAAGCGAACTTTAACTTATCTAGTAATTGGCTATTAGTTTAGCGCAGAGCGTCACTTACGGCTCTTATCGAGCCGTATGCGTGAGGTGTATGACCCTTTCCACTGGTACATGACCCTACCCGCCTCTTTTCCCCGGGCAACATCGCCAATACTGTTCCGATGTACGACAGATGTACGACACACTGAGTGCATAACAGCACTTATCTTTCAGTCTTGGATCATCAGACACCGCCGGACGGTCGTACATTCCAAAATTTTGAACTTGAGCTAAAGAGTTTCGAGCTCTCAGGAGAATTCGATTTTCATAGCATATTTCTGCACGCAGTATAGTGTGCGTCTGTGGTCGATGTCTTGGAATCAGAAAATGTCTGTTGCTTCTAAAGTTTCCGGCAGGAACTTGAGTTCGAAGGATATCAAACTATTGGCAGAGTTGTTTTCTAGGACGCAAAATGAAGCGGATCATTGCATTTTTCCAAGAAGACGATAGTTCGTGACGTAATTGGGCCATAATAGTTAGACCCGTTGAAGCATAGAAAGGCAATGCCAATCAGCAATTTTGTCCTTTTTTCAGTTATGAAAGTTCTCAAAAGCATCGCATATTATGGCATAGGATAGAGCTCTGCCGAGAATAATACTTCGCCCGATGGTAATTCCACGCTCGCTAATAATTTCCGAATGCATGCTCCAGCCCAGAAATTTAAAATGGTCTGAAATTTTACAAAAGAAACCGTTCGACAGCTGGAAATTTCGTAAGATGCCTCTACCTATAAGGTACAACTTGTGGGGGAAATGGATCCCAGCAAGTTATGAAATCATGGAGGCTATGAGGCGAAATGGAGGCCACTAACCCGACTTTTGTTCCACTCAACAATTCAAAAGATCTCTCACGTTTACCTCAGATGACCAATCACAGAACATGAAATTTTGAACCTCGAGCAGAGGATTGTAACCTGTCCAGCCTTTCAACTAAGTCAAACGATAAGGTTGGCTGCATAGTGCTTTCAATGATTCCTTAGGAGGTGTCGGCTTTGCTACGTGATGCGAAAGCAACAAGGCGACAGTGCAGCATGAAACGGGAACATCCCAGTCGATGGTATATGTTCAGAGTATGTCTCTTCATTAGCAATTAATCATATTATGGTGATTAATAATAACTTATTTCTCGCTGAATTGGCCGTATTTCGCCTAAAATGTTCCCAAAATTAACCCATATCGATGATTACAAATCTTTGTAAACAGCTGTTAATTTATCGCCACATTTCTTATTCCAGTCGTTATTTCTTCGATTCACAATTTTCAGCATCCGCATTCTTCTAAGTTTGTTAGTATTGAAAGACCTTAGGGGCATAATCTCATCCTAAAAGTGCGGAAGCGGAGGGACACCTCATTTGTAAGGATGAACGGGCGATAATTCGGTTAAGAATCCTCATAAAATAACAGCAGCGCTATGACATTATTCTTTGCAGGAAGAAAATACAGTTAAAATAATTGAAAAATGAGGGTGGGAGGGGACATTTGTATGGAATTTCTAGCGGCGCTACATTCGAAAGTGATGTTTCGCTATCAACTATTACGCTCTTGTGGTGATCAATGGGCACGCGTCTTCTTGATTACAAAAGAATAACACAAAACGAAAAATGAATTCTCGAAATGGAAGTCAAAAATTATAGTGAATGATAGAAAACAAGATCGATTGTTGAATATATTTTCACGTTTTTTTGCTAGAATTGAGGATAGAATTTCAAGAGTACGATGATCATTGCCTAAATACCGATATTCTCATGATGTATTCGATGATATTTTTTTAGAAGAAATCACAAACCTATCCCACCTATCCAATGGAGATGGAGGCTTATAGGCGAGCTAAGGAAACCTTCATACCGATCGATAAGAATGAACAGCTTGATCTCGACTTTTAGCATACGAGTACAGCAGATATCCATGCTCCCACTTGTGATTTCTCTTTCTTCGTGTTGTTTTTCATCAATCGATTAAATAATGTTGACTAATAAATTGTGGACGTTTCGATTCTAAGAATGAAGATTGCTTCAGATGCTCGTATAAATATTGCATTCGATAATGTAACACTAAATGTTAGGCATCCATTCCTCCATTATAAAACACTTTATAGTTCATCTCTGATAATATGAAATCTTTTCATTGCTGAGTCTATTAGTTGATATGAGCATCGACTGCGTTACTTCACCTCCATTCACTGGCCGAAGCCAATAACTGGACAGTTGTCCTCCGATTGGCATCTATTAAATGTGGACTTGCAATCAGCCTCAAACTATAGATGAGAAAATAATGCAGGATTGGAAGTAAATCATTCAGACAATACCTAATGCCATATGAAAACCCGATAGAAACTCATGAAGATGGAGATATTGAATTTATTTCAAGATTCACAGATAGTATATAAAGCATTTTGATGGGCACCACAGGAAAGCGAAAAAAATCTCAATGTGGACAATGACCTCGACTCCCAAATCTCTCAACTTCAACGAGCTCATCACCTAGCACTTTCATGAGGGAAAAAACCAATATTTGCGTAAGACGAGGTATTGTAAAAAGCTTTTAACGTAAGTGATAAGAGGTAGTCAAAAGTATTTATAATACTTCGTTGTACTGTACAATAATAACAATAAAAAATAGTAATAATAATAATAATAGGTTATCGACCATCAGAAAAGCCGCTCATCATCAAACGGAACAACTAGCTGTGGTCACCAAAACGACAAGACTGAGCAACACATAAACTAAAGCAACCAACCGAAAGCCATACATACATATTATCTACAAATGTACAGCCAGGTAGGCCTCTTTATATAGCAATTAAACACGTTAGGCCCGGGCAACAACTGCCTTGTAAAGCAGCGCACACTAAAGGAATGAAGTTGAATATAATGCAAACGATCTCCTAAAAACGCCCATTCCCATAACATATTGAAATTATGGATATAAAGGACGGGTATAAGACGAATTCAATTCCATTCTGCGCCATTATTTAATTCCGACTGCAAACACTTCAGAAGCGGAGAAACTCCCTTACCTGGCTGGCTGTGAGATGATGAACAAAAAGCAGATGAAACCGAGATGACGAAAAAATAAATAAATATACGATTGCGCACACTGCAACGTGAGATGAGCGCATAAAAGAACGTAGAAATGGACATAGTCACTTACAAAGGTGATAAAGATAATGACGAAGAGATTATGCGAAGTACCAACGTGTAAACCCAAGGAGGAAAAACATCTGACGAGAGTCGAGTGATGGTCGAGTAGGCGCACAAAGTGTAGTGCAGTTGAGTGCAGCAAAAAATACAAGGGATTTGGTGGGAAAGAGCTCAGTGCAACCATGGGGCAGCGCGGAGTTACTAGGCTAGATAATGATCATCTGACTGCAGAACGAACATATGTGAAGGCAAGAGGTTTTTTCCGCGAAACGGTAGTACTATGTTCCAAATGTGCGCCTACTAGATTGGTACCCAAGCCGGGAACAAGCTCCAACTCATGACTGTTGACAACGTGACAACCAGCTTCAACGGATATTCGTTCTGGACGAAGTACAGAGGATGAAAAATACCTGCAGCGAAATCCTCGCACTTGCAAAAGATACAGTTTTCAGGGATCCGTTTAAGCGTGATCCGTAAACAGAAGCATACAAGCAAGGTATAAAAACTAATAAAGGCATCATATCAAGAAGACCTTGACGTCTCAAGACTCTAATCCCTTCTCTCCACCCGTTTCCAGAGTTTTCAAATAAATCTAAAAACAAATTCGTCTATGCCGAAAAGTTCGCAACCATTACAAGAAGGAACCTTACGCAGTTCAACGATCATCGATAATCGTGCCGCCACATATATGCCTCTGTGCCCACTTATTCGGATAGCTAGTTGGCATTCTATAAAACCAGACAAATTTGCATATTAACAAGACTCATTTAACGGTCACTAAAATAATTAAGCGATCAGCAAATGAACCTGTATATTTCACAAGCAATCATCCAGCAATCGTTCACTTAACTGCCTATCAATTTGATAGGTTCCCATCATTAGTTAAATAATAGCACATAAGCAGTAAGTTGAGAACGTCAATTAGTCAAGGTGGAGCACTAATAAAGCTAGATCGCATCCAGACGATACTAGCAGGGCAGCCAGATGAGTAGGCGACGCGATTAGCCTCATAGCACATCGACAATATCAGCAAGTAGCCATATATCGCATAAACAGCGTATTGTGAAGCGAAATGTACCTGCACTGTTCAAAATAACGAACTGCGCCGGATAACTGCAATGAACACACAATCAACGGCCGCTAAATAAAATCTGTAATGGGCATATGTTAAAAGGTGGCGAGTTTTGGCACAAAAAAAGGCAAACAAAAATAATGAAACCATAGCCAATTCATTGCAATCTGCGCGAAAAAAAAAGGTATAAAGAGTGGAAACTGTGTGTACAGAATGAGATCGGAGCTAGATTTCTCGCAAAAATAGCTGGAAGCGAGCTTTTTTCTGGGCTTTTTCTTGACCACATGAGTTCCAGGTTTTTTCTCCATGATTTCTTTAGTTTCCGCATCAATATCGCATTCAAGTTTTCTTTCCTTTTCAGCTTTTTGCGAAAAAGAATGATTTATTGAATAATAGAACTAGCAGTTTCAAAATATGCTACCAAAACCCGATTTCCGAAGAAGGAAGGTTAATATCAACGTTATCAGCCCGATGTTTTGTGAACGAAATAAAAATCCAAGACTGCCCACGCAAACCTATACTTAAATGAGTAGAACTGATGCCGAGTCGAATTCCTACCTCAAAGAGCGCATATCGCAAAAGGTGAACAACCTAAAGACATTGTCTTTTGACAGTTCGCTTTTCACTCTCGCATGTTGCATTCAAATCCGACATAATCAAAAATTGCTTTTTAGTAGTCTCTCGCAAGGATCGCAATTTTAATTCCCCCTCAAAAATAAACAGTTCCTGGTTATCGCTTAATATCTAAAAGAAAAATTGCGACCCATAGATGGACCCAGCGACATTCATCACAACAAAAGAAAAACAATATCAGAGCGAATTTCATTGATGCGTACCTGAAATTCTCGCTGGATACTACAAGAATTCGTGCATTACAGTGCTTGAGATCCTCAAGGTGACACCTGATCTTGTCCGCCTTCTGTGGATCACCATAATCATGCTTCACCTCAGCTGTATGCACTCCAATCAGTTCAATATCGGCAAAAGTTGTCAACCATTCGGCAGCATACTATAAATAATTTTCTTTAATTATTACATATTCGACACCTATATGAAATTGTTTCATTTAAGCCAATATCTGCACAAAGACAAATTTTAAGAAAATGATAAAAGCGCGAATGTACGCAATAGAAATGATATCGAAACAACATATCTAGAGCACACATTACACAAATCTTTAAATCCATATAGGCGGTGGCTACAAGAAGACCTCCACATGCAGCTTTAGGGTAAGGTGAAGATGCCTCACGAAGATTATTCAGAAACAATTTGTTGTCATAATCTCTCACATCTAAATATTGCTGCGAGTGCTAGGAATACTCTTGAGTTGTTTTACCATGCTGCGCTAGATACAGAAAATATTCGAAAGCTCTCATCCTTTTACGGCAGCTCTTTATTTTCGGAAATAAGCGGAAAGCAAAAGGCACTCTACGAGGTGCACAAAGTAGATGATGCAATTTGGTAATCGAACCATCTTTACTTCATCACCTTTGCTTTAAGCACCCTTGCTTCGAAAAAAAAACGGCCCTCTCATATTTTCGGCACTTCCCAACCGCACTGTTGACTGATGTTCAATGAGTCAGCGATGCGCAGTGAAACTGTGAGATCGAAAAAACACAAAAGCATAGTCTTGTGCTGCTTTGGTACTTTCCACAACATTTCTTCTTGTTTTATTTTTTGAGATATAATGAAAGCAACTTGTTGCTTTACTCGCAATACTCCACTGCAGTGAGACTGAGGAACTTAAGAATGTGCCGAAAATATAATTGTAGGTGTATTTCCAGCAAAGTGCCACCCTGTGACCGCATGAACAGGTGCATGATCACTTAGAAGTTGATAGTCGTACCACTGAATAGATATGCACAAATTTTTTCTACACTGTGGGAATTAAACTAACACAGCCCATACCTTCTGAGCAAACAAATTTGTGCATACCTGCATAGAACGATTTAATCAGTACACATATCAATATTTGACAACCCAAGAGCCCAACAAAAATGCGGGATATCCCTCATTAAATTCAATATACGATATGACCAAGTAAATTGACAGGCAAAGAAATAAACAAAATCGAAATAACCGCTAAATGGGGAAAAAACGAGGTAGCATGAGAAAGAGGTCCATGCAACGGTCAGTAAGCACTACTTCCTTTACCCAATAAATAGTACAAAGCCAAAATCTTCAATATTTCAACATAACCTTGTGAAATAAAAATAGGTCATATCTGTATCATCGGCAGAGGACGTCGTGGCGAGGGGGGGGGGGCACTTTGTGTCATTGATGCTCTCTAATAACAAAAAAATTATACAAATAAGTGCAACACCACCGGCTCTTTTCTAGGACCAATGATATGACCGAAGCAAGCAACAAAACTTACAGCAAATGCGTGTTCCAGGTCTCTTAGAGGAAGTAATAATGAGTTGACGAGGAGACGCTTCAGGGATGGGAACACAGTACGGATTTCTGATGGCGCATGACACCGGTTTGGAAACTGGTCCACTTCGAATGAAGTGACACCGTTTAATGGTGATGAAGGTAATAAACCCAATCCGTCAAATAGTCCTCCGGACTGTTGTGTTACTCGTAGACTCTGTACCTAAAAATCAAAATTTATTGTAGATGAAGATTCTCACCTGGTCCAAAAAATTGAAAAATAAATATATTGAGTTATTGCGATTCCACAAGTTATAAGCACTTCATAAAGGTGGAAATTTAGAAAATATTAGTTTTGATGAGTTAAATATTGACGTAAAAAAATATGAATGAGATCGATTTTCTTATTAAAGAAAGAATTCAAACGGATTCTTTGAAGAAAATAATATTCCTCTAATAAAACTATGACTTTTAAGTCCGAAGTGCAAAAAGAACATAGAAATGAGTTAAACTAATCAGGCAGTGAATCAGTAACGCCTAAAAGCGGGGAAAATCGAGTTCAAACCTGTTGAAAATAAAATTAAGACCTCTATCTTTATCGAACCATTCGCTTTCCTGATAGTCCAAAAAAAACGTTAAAAAATTTGTTTGCCTATTGTTATCATTAACATTGATAAGCATATAACGTTTTTTGAAGTTACCAGACTGCAGTACAATTGTAACTATATTTGATAAGAAATAAAGTGTTGAAAAACTTTGTCATGACACTTTTGCAGAAATAATTAAGAATTCTGCAAACGAAATATACCCACGAGTCAACAAACTTGTAAATAATCATAAGTAAAGATACTTCCAGAAAAACGTTTCGAAATAGGCATAACGGTGGCTCAATCCAGCAAAACTATAAACCTATGAAAGCAATACCTAAGCAAATATACCACCTAGTTAAACAATAAACTGTTAGACCAACCTTTGTTGTTTGGATGAAATCATTATAGGGATGTATTGCTGCATTGAAGCCACCAACTGCCGATAACGATAAATGTCGGACACGCAAAGAAAATGAAGACCGTGTCGCCGAGATTCTCGAGAAAGCGGCAGCCATCTCAGTTCCCATTCTACTCATCCCAGCCGACTCCTCGAACAGATCGTAATTGTTCAGCGATAGCCTCTCCAGATCCAACTGCAACCACCACCCTCTCTTAATTGTGTTTCAATATAACACTTTTAATTGACATCGACCATATCTTTGATGATGGAGAAAACAAAAAGCACACTTCTTTGCACCACTATCACAGAAATATGAAATCCCTCCTTTCCCTTCTCCATCCAATCAAGAATTCATCAATGACGCTACTGATTATTACAACAAATTAGCTCTTTGACAGCATACTTCAACGAAACACACTCACAGTGGGACGTTGTCTTAGTGCCTCCTCAAATTCGGAGATGCCAATTTTGCCAGCAATCCGAAGTGTGCATGCGCATTTGTTTAAAAGTCTGCCAATGCGTTCAACGCGCAATCCTCCACGACGTCCGTTCACACGTATTGTCTCCAATTGCACTTTATCTGAAATTGGTACCAGGTTCGCGCACTGAAAAGAAAGCAATCAAATGACAAAAACGATAAATGATACGCACCAAATTCTTAAACAGTCTTGGTCTTCTTAACGAAGCTCGCTAGCTAAAAAGCAAATGTTAATGTATTCCGATTGGTGTTTACCTAGTTCTGTCACTGCTAGGAAGAAAGGTATGGCCACCGTCGATTCTACATTCCTTGTGAGGATTCTCCTTCGAGGAAGCTAAATAATTTCGGAGGATTCGATGTAGCTTTAATTTTTCTCTTTCGCCATATACAAACCATTTGCAAATGCAGAAACTACCTTGAAAGATACTGTTAAAATGCAGAAATTATTGTGCGTGCACATGTTTCTATGTTTAGTAGGTTCAGTTCTCTGCCTATAATGTCTATGCGATGCATATAATGAATCCACAAAACAACATTCACCTTCCTGACAGCTGCTCAACATCAAAAACACGCCAACTATCAATGAGGTGCAAAGCACCACTCTTTCTGTCCCCGCAATAAACCTTGGCAAAAACGTTAAAAAGCTGCAGGCTTGGATATTAAAACACCTCCGCAATTCAAGTTAAACTATCATTGTAATTTTCACACCACATCCCATCCATACGCTACAGCAACTAGGGGCCAAGAGAGGATCTGCAGAGAGGGCGAATGCAACTAGTGCGGCCGCCATAATAACCTCCCCTCCCCCCCCCCCCCCCCCTCCCTTTCTCGCTGTAGAATCTTGCGAGAAAATTAATACTTCCGTAAATTCAGTGGGAACTCGCAGTGGCTGCTGAAAAGAGGTTGACTGCTCGCAAACCAGCAGGCAGTGGAAAGACGGAGAGATTGCAGCTGCCGCTCAATAACATCTAAAGAGATAAAAGGGAATTGGCAACTTCAGAAACACATGAGTCCTCTCAGTGTTACAACTAAGAGATGCCAATTTATGCTTCCAAATAATCAAATGCGACTAGAACCACTCAGTCAAGCTTAGACTGTGTGGCTCGACAAATAACATTCTAACTCCCATATACAGAATTAACAGCTCAATACACCAACGTTCCTTAAAGTGCTCTTTAGCAGGAACACTTCCGCCCGAGGAAATGCCATCCGCCGGATGTGTTCTTCGTTATTTTCCGTCCACTCTAGACGTTAAAATGTGAGCATATTCAGATCTAACCTTTCTCTCAGTATCAGTACTTGAACTAATTTCCTATCTCTTGACTAACGTCCACTCTTAAAAAGATCGCATGCGGCAAATGCAACATAATCTGCTCCTTCAGCAAGCAAAAAAAAAAAAAAAAGAGTTAAACGAACGAAATAGAATTGCATAACGAACCGCTGTTAAGAAGGACATCAAGCACATCGTTAAGCATACCAATAGATGGGCCCGACAAATAAATAGAGAGCTGCTTGAGGTGATCAATTCGTGAGAGTAAGTATTCCACACACTGCACAGCCTGAAATTTCATTGCGGAATAATCATTTAACGCGTCGCAGTGTTACAACTTCCAATATACTGGAGAAGCTTCTTGAAGAAAAAATAATAAATATAAGACAAATATGCATCAAACATCCAACTGACTCCACAATATGCAATAATCTATGCATCTGTGTACTCTCACTCAATGAAACTATTGACGCTGGACCGAATTAAAACGAGGAATCGACAACCTCAACGCATTTCTCTGCGTTTCGATGATCCCCGTCCCGCGTTCTTCTTTTCTGGAAAAAAGCATAAATCGTTGCCGTAAAATCCAGAGATTTCTATCTAAGATATTTCATCACTTCTTAATAAGTGCAAAATTTTTGGAATCAAGTTTTCCTTCAAGATTTTCAGACGCTTTTTGGTGACATCTCGATTAATCCCTCTCCCATACAACAAAATGTTGCTCTCAGGAAGACACTAACACAAAAGGAAGATAAGCATGAAGCAATGCGCAACCAAACAACTAAGATGGAATACCTGCTGGGATGAGCGCATCAACGACCCTTGTACAACAAGCGCTGTAACATTCCCGCATGGTACATCCAATCGGAGATCGGTGCACTGACGTAAAGCCCTTGAGGACCAATAATACCAATCACTGCATACCTCCTATAAGGCTTATAATAAGTAAATCAGAATAATAACTACATTGTTTGCTACTGTATAGCCCAAGAATGTACTATGAATATGTAACCAAACACTCATGTCGCAAAACCACAAAAAATGAGTGCAAAAATTATGGCAAATTTTAAAAGCGAACCTTCTATCACTTGTTGAAAAACTATAATTCATCAACATATGAATGGATGACTGTCGACTGCGAATGACATGTGATCTAATGTTATTTTAATATTATCCGAAATATGCAATCAACGATAAATGGTCGTTTTGAGTCATAAAATTGAGTGGACAGTCGTTGATAACTGGGTTTTTGTAAACCTGGGCAAACATCACATCGATAACATTTAAACTATAAAACGAAATATCGCTAATGCCAGAACATTGAATTTTTCCACACTTATGAATGACCGAAAATCCAGTTAAGTAAACTGGATTACAGTGAGAGGAGGCTAAAGCAATTACCCGACAAATCAAAAAACATATGCCAGTGATCATTAATCAGTGGCAAATTAAGAAAACAATAAGAGAGTGATCTAGTGCAAACAAGTGACTCACTCAGATCAGTCTACTTCGCTGTACATAGTCCCGTGACTACTGCTTACTGTTGCAGTTAGTCATTGCCACATAATCGACTGGTAAACTGTTACACCAGTACTACATAAATCTGTTAGAGATGAGATGTATGATGCAGTGTCCTTGGTAATGCTGGTCAATAAATACACCTTGAAGACGGAAGTTCGTAAAAAGAAAACTATGCGTTTTTAATAACCGAGGAAAACTCTCATCACAAAAGAAATTTGACAGCCAACTAAAACTTGAGCAGTAGAATTTAAATGGAAGCTATACTACTGCAATCTAAACTTTAACAGACTAGAATCAAACTTAGCGCTTTATTGAAACTTGTCGAAATGATCAAAGAACTATTTAAATCAATATCACTTACGTTTAGCTCGGCGATCTTCGCGATCGGTGATAGAGTAGTCGCTGTGCGTATAACGTCAATGAGAAGCGTCGAATCGAGGAGAACATCATTGTGTGGATCGGCGAGTGTTTCCCATGATGCACTTGAACACGCTAGGCTATCATTCATACTCATCATTTGATTCATTTAATATATAGCTGCAAACTAACATCAATCATCCCTTAATTTGAGAGTATATCAAATCTACGAAAGATTAACGTGAAACAATGTGGTACAAGCATCATGAACGATCGCAAACGAATACATACAATCTAATATATAGGCCAACAAAATGACTGCCAAAACGTAAGACTGATCCAAATCTGAGTCAATATTCACTATTAGAAAGAAAGCTGCTTAGAAAAATCCCAAATATTAAATGAATCATGACCGAACCAGTCCAGACAGAGAATAATCGATAGGAAGATGAGGCTATAGGTTAAATCTCGTCTTCGTCGACAGACTGGGTATAACCTATAAGAATCAGTAGATGAATCAAACGCGCTCCTAGTCCGCAATGAAGATCACGTCCAACAAATACTATGATCGTTCGTTGAAGCCGGTCCCGACTGTGGATCCCGATGGTGATGAAAACAACAAGATTGATAACCTTATAATGACATCGCTGCGCGCAATATCAATCCTACAGTTAAGAAATTTCATCAATTCACTCACTATTGCAGAAATGATAGAGAAAAATGATCAAGCAAATTAATGACATCAATATCGTTACCTCGCACTAGAAAAGTTGAGGTAAAATACAATTAGAAAGAGTAGCAGTAGCAGTAAATAGATACTTGACGGAGGATTCAGCAATACACACATTAGCTAGCAATCCTCACACAACTATTCAAAATCCTAAAACACCTGAGTATAGGTGAATTTTTGTTGCTTTCTTTAAAGCAACAATCTTATTACCTGACTTATCTACTAGCAGCACTGTCCACATCATTCTAGTGTGCACATATTGCTCGAGATCATCAACCAACATTACCTTCGATCAGCTAATAAAAATTATCACCCTAACAACGAGAGGTAATTATTGCAACAGGTAGCATTTAAATAGGAAAACGTAAACATACAATAGGTTAAAAAAAAAAGAGAGATAACATAAACATTGCAGCATTACATACTCTTCACTTATTCGTAAATAATTTTCATCGATAATAGGCAATGAAAATTATTTAAATCCTATAAAACGATAAAATAACATACTATTCGCTATTAAATGACCATAGATGAACAATGCAATCATTCATCTAATATTTGCCAATGAAAAAAAAATTCCTCTATAACGTAATAAATAATTTCTTTTTTTTTGTGTGTTCATGAAGCACATAAAGTGCAACACGTGATACAAATGTATATGTTGATTGCCTTTACATGCAAACAATGTTTGCTCTTTTTTTTCTCTTTATGTTGAATATTCATCTCCATTTATCAATCACACAAACGATATTATTTCCTTTCAATTTGATCATCAAACATTAACGATCATTCAAACGTTTGCAAGTGCTAACGATCATCCGCTAAAAATAATACAACATTAGTGATAAAAAATTGCAAATAATGCAATATGGTTATCAATTAGTGTTTTTTTTTTGAGTAAATTTTAATAGAACTATTTGCAATAGAGCGTAATGAAATTTCATTGCAAGAGCCTCATAAATTGCTTTCTTTATTTAATGCCTAACTTAGTATTCAATTATACTACAAGTTTTCGATGATCTTACAATTTATAAACTTCTCATTCAGCAACAACATTAATTTTTTTTTATAATTCATCAACTATAATTCGTCTGTATCATATTTGATGTCAGTTTGATTTACTTTATGAAGTCGTTGATGTGACAGAATGAAGTAAAGTATAGCATAATGGAAAATGAAAAACTACCGCAAATTATCAAAAAACTAAAGAAAAAATAATAGTAAGCAATCAACTTCTATCAAACAAATAAATAAATCTATGCGGAAATAATCCCTCTTATATGTCTGCATAAATCAGCAAAAAAAAAAACCTCTACATTCTATATCAATTGTGCTAACTAAATAAGAAATGAAACAGGATATATTATCATTACAAAGCAACGAATAGTGCAAAGATCACATTAAAGATCAAAGATTAATCAGTTGAACCAACAATCAAAAGCGTAAAAAGTAAATGCATATATCCACACAATAAGAGTAAGTGACAAAACGCAGTGCTCTGGATACAGTGAAGCCTGATCGATTTTCATTTGTGCTCTATTTGAAGCAATAAGTCGCTTCTAGTGTTACAATAAAACGGGTGCAACTATCAAATATAGCATCCCATGGTCACAATAAAATTCACTGCAACGACCATTCCCCCTCCCCCCCCCCGTCCTACGACAACCTTGATGTGTACCACGGCGTTAGGTTTTAGTCCGGTGGGTTGCCACCCTCTCCCTTCAAGCCATGTGTTAGTTAGCAGATTTCATTTAAATGTCGGCAAGTAACTTTTTTTCAGAACCTTTATCGGCCTTCGGCTCAGGATGTCGGCGAAGAGCTTAATGAGTGGGTGCCCTGTTTAAATGATTCAAAAAAACAAATTCGAAATGCTTGTTTGTTGAAAAATTTTCCTGTAAACTGCATCAAGGCCACCGCTTTCTGTCCGTCCGTCTCTCTTTTCCTCGCTTCCAGCACGCTCAAAAATCTTTTAGTGTTTGGTCACGTGGGGATAAAAATAGACATTCTGTAAGCTGTTTGTCGCAAACGTTGTCCACACTGATAATTTGTTCAAAGGTTTACACCCCAAAGAACAACAACCTTTTACGAGACTAAACCTCACCGTCAAAGGTTATTGGTTTTACCATCAAACTCAAAGCCGCCTTGTCAGGGTGAACGGAGAAATATGCATATTTCAACCTCCTATGTCTACGCTGTTCAAAGCAACCTCACCTTTGTGGCGCGATTCACAGACCTAGAGATAGAACCACCTCAAATTTTATTCGTCCCTTCTCTCCTCTCTCTCTTCCACTTTAAGCAAAAACTCGTGCTCACATGTAATGCAGCAATCACTACAATTAGTAATCAGCTGTTCTAGTAAACATCCTTCACAAGCGGTTTCCTATATTTGTGATCAGTTTCTGAGCAACGGAAAAGTGGGACAAACACGAAACGAATATAGAGACACTGGAAAGGCGCTCGATCATTTTCGACTGAACAGAATGCAAAAATTCTTTTGCATGCTTTTTTCCGGAATGGGATGTTACCGCGGATGTGATAGGCCTCAAAGATCCCTAACTTTCCGGACAATTCTCCCGGCAACTGTCTCGAAAACGAGCAATCCAGACAAAAAATCCGTGTTTTCACAGAGGTCAGTCCCCCTTCCTTCTCCAAGTCTAAATTGTCTATATCGTTCCTTATATGCCAACTAGATGCTCTAAGGGCAACACATCTACTATGTTATAAAAGCCACGAAGCTGATGGAGTTGCAATGGTCACTTCTTGGCTACTCGGGCTTTTTGAAATTTGACCATTGCACCTTACTTTACAGCATCCTTTGATAGGTTTAAAAAATATAAATAATATTTATATTTATATCTTACAACCTATTAAAAGTGGGTTTAAACAGATGTGGGGTCTATACGAAAATTAAAAAAAAACAATGACAATAAAGTGACTGCAAAGTGCAAATAACGAAAAAGGTCGAATGCGAGATGGCAACTGCGTGATGAGAACATGTTTTCTGGTTGTTTACCTTCTCTAAAAGTATCACACAATCTGTCAGCTGTGTTTTTCTGTCTGTTAACTCCTCAATGTCTGCGTGTCCCTCGTGCACACAAGATATGTGGCATATCTACAAAACAAGGAATTGCATCTACGAATCATTATGTTTGAAAGGAGAGAGTAAAGACCCATCGAAACCTTTGGCTAAACAAACAGGAAACTTGACAGGCAGAAAGGAAATAGAGAAAGGGAAAGTGGTGGATGATGAATGTTTTCTTCTCGAAACTTTGGGTGACACGACGACAGCACGCAGCCAAGACATTCGCAGAAAAAAGGAAAGCCACCAAATATTACGGGACATTAAACCGAATTAGTCCCGAAATCTCGTAAAAATTTTCAGCCTTTATCTCTATTGATAGAGATTTAGCCTCAACACTAATATTTCGGTTCTTCCCTCTTACCTTTCAACGTCAACCTCTCCCCCCTCCCCCTCCCCTCCTCCCTCTAAAAAAGTTGCATTGCTCTGAGCACAGCATAACGTTGATATAGTTAAATTTTGATTACAGAACAAGTCGAATAACAACATAACAAGAGAGTTGGAAAATAAAATAAGCGTAAACAGCATCACATTGACCATTAATAGCAAGTTCCATAAACGTAGCGATCAGCACCTTATTTCATTGGAATTTCGATAGCAGCACCTAGCTACTAGTGAATACTATGAGAAAAACTGCTGAAAACACATCAACACACTTGCCTTGCAAAAATTACGTTAGAGATGAGATGGAGGCGTATAAACTCAACGAGTAGATAGCCGTGCACTGCACAGCCGATAAAGCTAACAAGATCTACCTATGATCCACGTAATATGAATGGAAGACTAATTTCGATTGGAAATATTTGCGTATAGTAGATAGAAAATCATAGGCGAATATTTTTGCATATCTGCTATTTAAATTTGCCCTAATTTAATGATAATTTTGAGCGGAAAATGTCGCTCTTGTTGCAAGCACCGAGAATTTTCAGCCATGTCGGCAATATTGAAATACGACCTTGTGACACAGGCGTTTGATTGAAGATTCAAGGACAGACACAGTGTCTGTGCTGGCTGCTGATTTAGATCTTTGAATACGACAGCCAGGAATTTCAGCACTTACAATTTCTCTTTTTCTTCCATTAGATTCCGTTTGAAACTCAACTGCTTTATTTCTTCAAACCAGGAAGCTTCAATTTATTCCTACTGATTTTGAATGAGTGGTACTTCGATCTTCTTCGGAAATTTATTGCCCCATAGGTGGGAACTTTCTTCTCGAATATCCGAGTTTCGAAACAGAAATCATAGACATTGAAGCCGATTAATATTGAGGTTAAGGCTACACTTTATGAGGAGCAACGCACATTCAAAGGTGTTTTCAAACGGTCGAGTTTTCGTCCTAGAACGGTTGGATCTCGAAGGAAACCAGTCTTTCCAGAAGACCTGTAATAACAGTGGAAGCGATCGCAACATGTGTGCATCAAGGTGCACATCCTGACTCACACGAGACGGTTCCTCAATTGAAGCAAACTGATGCTCGTATTGCGACGACTGGTTTTGATGAGCGAATAAAAGTGGGATGTAAATAAATATATTCAAATATATTCAGTGAATAAAAATGCGAGAAGGCAAAAGGAGAGAGCGAGTGGAGTGCAACGAGTTGAACAGATGGAGATTCTCTCCTCTCTACGCTCTTATGAGAAAATGTTCGTCTTCTTCGTCGTAAACAAAAAAAAAGTTACGATGACTAATTAGAAATGAAATGCAATACTCGGAGCTCGGAGATCGAGCGAGAGTGAAGCAGCCAACGTCCCACCACCACATAACGATCCTGAACGATGCGATCTATAGCGCAACGCGATACACAATGCTGCAACGTCATCACAGCTCTCAGCAAAACATATAAGCGGGAGCATGCGTTGTGTACGCCTCTTGCTTTAAGCCATGCTCAAGCACCATACATCGCAACTTGAATTGATTATCACTTAGGACATGCAAATATGTATATATAAACACACATACCATCACCACCATTACGCTTAGACGAATTTTGCAAGAGAAGCATAACCATTAAAGAAAACCCGATTCCTGAAACGAATAGGGAAGCGCATTAGCGAGAATGATATATGCGTTTTTTTTTTTTGAAAATTTGCCTTTCGGTTCAATTGAGAGCTCAAAAACTCAAAAATAGCGAATAATTTACGCATTTTTCAATCCGTAAAACGACGGGACACATAAACCTTTCAGTTAAAAAAAATCGTTTTCTCGCATATCAATTTGTATAATACAACCAGATGCCGTTGTATTTTCTGACGATGCCGACTAAAACGAGAAAGATTTTAGCTTAGCGTTAGCGAAGAGGCGGTTATTCTAAGCATTTGCAAATTTTTTTTTTGCTGAAATTCATTTGCATACAAATCCAGATATTCGAGAAACCCCCCCCCCCCCTCTTAACGCTCATCCTTCTTCCACTATTGCAAAAAAGATTGAAATTACCTTTGAAGGAAAATACTGATATATAAAAATATAGCACTTTCAACGCTTGTACTTATTAGTGCATCTAAATTGGACTAGAAAACAATGAGAGGAAAACCATTCGAGCGATCGAATAGAAAGCGTTCGAGAGCACAAAACTTTCGACACGAAATCATGCAAACGGATTGGGGCGATGCGGTAGGTGTGTTGTGTGAAGGTGATGTCAAACTGGTTGAGCACATCCGAACAACACAATAATTTCACTTCATAAACATACGTATCATTCTCGTTCTCGAAAAAAAAAACACGAAAATGAAAACATCGCCACTCAATTTTTTTAAAAACTTCAACTAAATTCAGCCGATTGTTGCAAATAATAGCAATAATGCAAATGAGTGATTTACAAAAGAAGAACAGCAATCATTCGCGATCAGGTAACATCGAAAGGTGTGCATCGTTCTCAACTATGACTGACCTCATTTTTCATTGTAAACAAATATTCGCTTTAAAATTCCACTTTAAACAAAGTCTATCTGATATCGCATAGATCGTGATAGCCTAATTTTTATCCGATGCAATTTCAACGTTGATCGATTGCATATTGTTGCAAAACAGAATAGGGGATATCGCTTATCTGTACATTCGTTGCATCACTTCGTTTTGCAACACTGAAATCAACATTACTTTGCAATATACAACAAGATGCTAGCATACTTAAAACGTCGTCGTTTAAGAGATTCTGATACAAGAGCGCTTCATTGCATTGCAATTAGCCATCGTACTGCAAGTGGTCTCGGTGTTCCTTTCAAAGGTGCGTGGGCGTCGTCTTATAAAACGCACGGGCGTTATTTTATAATCCGAATTAAATTATAAAAATCTTCGAACGAAAAGCTCAAACGAATGTACAGCAACAGCATAAATAGAGGAAGCGGGGGAGAAGGGGGAGGGGGATAGGGGTGGTCATTGCGCAAATCACCTTACACAAAAGCTGGTTTGCGCACACTTGCATATATGAAGTTTTCGGTTTCGATGCAGAACACTGCTATTCAATATCTGATTGCAAAGTGCGTCGAAGAGAAGATTGCAAGTTGTGTTTTCCGCAATTTAGCTCATTAGATCGATTTGTAATGCCAAAACTTCAAAAGCCATAAAATATTGTCTGCAACAAATTTCCTTCTATGATGGTATATATTTTAGAGCGAAAAAAAAAATTATTTTTCCTCTACCTTATCGATTATTGAAGAAAATCATATCGGCAAATTTCATTGCATTTGCAATTATTCGTAACTCGCAAGAGAGATGAGAATCGCAACAAAATTTGGTTTGCGGGTCATTGTGTGGTATGGATTATGCCTCGCGAGCAGCTTTTCTGATTTGTGGATTGAAACAAAAACACAATAAAAAGAGATATAAATACATATAGAAAAAATATCCAACTGCAATACTCCATTGCAAGAAAATATTTTAAAAGGCGAAAATTTGAGAAACTGATTTCACAGAATTTCGAGAAATGGTTTGAGTTTTCAACGACGACTACAATCCTTCTCGCGTTTAAAACGTCGAGAAAGTTCAATAGCCTTTGAAAAAGTTTAGAAAATAGAAATCTATGATCAAATAATTGGAACTTTGTGATATATTATCATGTAAAAAGTGCTCATTTCTCTGCGCCAAGGATGGCAAGAATGCGTTATTTATAGCCAAATCAAAACGCAACTTCTTAATAGCTAATGAAGATAATGCTAAGGTTTTAGTTCAAGTTCAAGTTGCAGTCGTTAAAATCGGAGAATTAATCGAAAAGGCGAACCCAGCTCCCTAATCCCATCAAAAGAAAACGAAAAAAAAAAAAAAAAAAATCGTTTACGCGAATTTCGACTCTAAATCCTCTAAGCGGTGCATAACTAATCTCAGAAACAACTAAGCAAATCCTCGATCTCCAGCGGTTCTAAAATGCAAACAAATCGCCTATACGATTCAAAGACATCTCCAATCGTCTCATATCAAACTCGAAATTAAATCTTTAAGAGATCAATTTTCTATAAGCAACAACGGTAATTTCAATTTTAAAGATGTCCTAGACGGAGTATTCGCAGATATTATTTCGAGCAATATTTTAGCTTCATTCTATTGTTATGTGATAGAAATTCAACTACGGATGGATGAATTAATAAGTCGGATAAAAATAAAAATGAAAGTAATAGCAATTATAGTCGGTGTTCAATATTATTTTAGAAAATAATGCGGAAAAAATCGAAATATATCAAAAGTGTAGAAAACTGAACAAATCAACAAGAAAAAAAACCAAAATTCTTTGCCATTTCATAAATAGATATTCAAATAACAATCGAAATATATCTGAAGCAACAATGAATAACGAAAAACATTTGATCACGTTGTGTTCAACTAAGCAAAAATTTTGGATATGCAACGATTGACTGCTCATTACAACAGTACAAACATTTACAAGTTTACCGACTCAATTCCTCAATTACTTTCAAAATTCCGCATAATTTCGCCGAAATTCCATGAACTAGGAACCCCCAAGAAGGCAATGAATAAATTTTTAGAACGAATCCATGAAAAAAGTTGCCATTGAATCACACTTTGCAATAGGATTTTGCATTCTTTAAAAGTATCTTGTCCAAACAAATTAACGCACCCCAATAAAAATATATTGCAAAAACCAAACTTTTGCATTGCTTAACTTTTCTCTCTATAAAAAAAAATTCACATTTCTAAACAACGCTGAAAACAGACATTTATCGTTGATAAACATTTATTAATTACATTTGCATAAATTAATATTTATGCAAATATATATATCGTTGTCATTTATCGTTGATAAACAAATATACAAAGATAAACATAAAAATTAACTATTACGTTTATTAATTATCCACATTTAAGCTCTTATGATGAGCATGAAAAAAAATGCAATCAACCTATCATTTACAAGCACACACACAAGCATGCTTATTTCATGTTTTCCGTCTCGAACTCTCAAAAACCAGTAAAGTTTTTCTTCCGGAAGAAATAAGTCTGCAACAGACTAGGAATATAAAATCCTTCCCATTTAAAACGGTACGAACGAAAGCCAAATCGGAATATATCTGAATTCACCTCGTAAAACGGTTCGAAAGAATCTTAGCTTTCACTTTAAAAGACTAAAGTTTCCAAATTTCTGAACGCTATCCAGAAAATCGGTCGGCGATTTTCGGATCGCAAAGAGATTGATCGTTACAGCTCATCTAACGCACTTTCTCGACTGCTTTTTAAGTGCTCTCTTCGGCTTATTTAAGCACTCAGCTTTATCGCAATTCCACAAAATATTTTCCAATCTTATTTCGTAATATGAAATATCCGTTGAAATGATGACGAAGAATAACAAATATAAAGAAAATCAAACAGAACGATAAAAATACGTAGTGAATAAAAATGTTTTTATGGGCGCATTGACGTAATTGTCCGCTACACTATGAGCAATGATGATCTCCCTATCAGTGAATTTATCTAGAAAAATATTGCCGATTGAACAACGATAGAAAAAAATATGTATATATAGCGCTGCAAATGCATTTCTATTTCACTTCAAATGATTCATAGAGAGCAAAATCATAGATATTTTTGCATAAACAATAATCACGAGAGAGAAATATTTCACGAGAATGTTAAAACTTTTACATCTCATCGTTTCGATGAGCTTATCGTGAGGGTTTTTTTCGTAAATGCGCAAAGACATTTCTTTCAATAAAGAAATTGTCGGTCTTAGTTCCCCAAATAATCGCTTTAATCATAAATATTTCCTCTAATTTTTTTTCTTTTCATGATCATTAATTTTTTCCACAAATATAAATTTTCACAATTCTTCCACAAGCATAAATTTTTCGTGATTTCTTCATAATGAACATAATTCGCACTATTTTTCTAAGTTATATATATATATATATATATATATATATATATATATATATATATATATATATATATATATATATATATATATATATATATATATATATATATATATATATATATATATATATATATATATATATGCGATTGCCTCTTGATGCTTTTAATTCGTCCAACATTGAAATGTGCATAAATTTGGTGAATGCAACAAAATTTTCAGATTCACTTCAACGATGATTTTTTTTTTGCCACAAACCTCAATAAAAATTCTACCAACGTTTAATGAACATTTATTCTTATCTTTTCTCTCTTCGAAAATAATTCAACAATTCAGCAAATACAAATTCAGCGGCATTTCTGCTTACTAATAATGCAAAAGTTGTAAGTAATAAGTTGAAAATTTTTTGGCTTTTAAATATATTATGTTAGCAAAGAATATATTCTGCAAAAATCTTGATGGCATTTTTCATTGGATGACGGCAAAACGTTAAAACTTATAAAAAATAAACTTTGAAAAAAACATCACATAATAGTTATCTCAACTACTTTATAATCAAAGAGAAATTTTTCAGCGGAAATGAGATCAACAAAATCGCCGAAAGCCGACGACTTTTCGAGAGCAGCAAATCTCCGAGTTGGTTTAGTTGGCGAAATAGTGCCGCATTCTCGAAAGCGATATTTAGACGCACGTGATTTGCACTTAAGTTCATCTTCGCTCTTCTCGAATTCTAGTGATATTTCTAGCAGAGAAACATCTAATTTTTATGCCCGTCGAGGCCAAAGTGAGAGCAACCACGATGCCACCTTTTTCTCTGGCGGTCAAGAAAATTTAACAGGTTCAGCTAGAGGTATAGCTGAAGATTTTAATATAATTGCAGGTGCGCTAAAGATCACCACAGTGGTCTTTATTCATCCCACCGTTGTGACATGAAAAATTGATCGAGAGTGCAAAAAAAAACAACAACAAGTTAAATGAAATACAAATATTACCCGGAAAATAAAGATATTCCTGAAAGAAAACGCCAGAAATTTCCCCTATTATATTGATGTTTCGATATGAAGATGGACTCATTAGATGCGGTTTGCGCTAGAATTGTGCAATGTTTTTTTTCCCCGATTTTTCGAATAAAATGATGGGCTCCTTTGATAGGTTTCAATTAAAACACTCAAACATGCTTCTGCCTTTTTTTTTCCTACGGTTTTTCCTTCACAAGTTATGAAAACTTTGAAGATTTTGTAGAGGTCACGAGAGTTGGTGAGCCCTATGTTTAACCTTCCACCCGTATTATCCTTACGGCTTAAAGTTTTCACTTAAACAAACTTTCTCCACCAGAATTTTGCAAAGGGGTCGAGAATAAAAAAAAAGGAGAAAGGAGCCAAAAGAAGTTCTCTTTAACGATGTCTTCGGAATGACTCATCGCAGTGCGAATTCGCGAGTATCTCTTGAACTTTTCACGAGGAAAGTTTTTATGAACGTAGACCGATATGCAAATTTCAAGCTTCTTTTATAGCATATTTTACCGTCTACACAAATGCTAACTTTTGTTTTTAGAGTTCAGCCGATTCATTCGAATTGTTTTCTGATGAGTGAATGTGATGAATAAATAATAGTATGGATAAAGCAGCGAAACTTCATTCGAACGACATCTTTCGCAAGCATAGAATCCACCCCCTCCACCCGCTGAATTTTTTATCGTTTTCTATTTAAATCCTCTTACTTTATATTAATTAATGACAAAATAGAGTAGATATTGAATTCAAGAAATTAAAATTGAGATAAATCAATTTAAAGAAAAAATCTTCAATGAATATATGACTTTTATTAAGCACCGAAAGGCATATATCGTAATACCTCGAATAAAATCTCCCTTTCAATAAAATTACTAGGTAAGCCAAACAGTATCTAAACGTCAAAATCTTTCCAGACTTGCAGCTACAAATAAACGAATTGTATACCATCAAGAATGACGATCATAAAGTGCACTGTTGCGTTCAAATGAATGCTAAAAAATCGCTCCACTCATCCATAATTACAACGTGTACTTCTTCATAACTGATCACTTATAGTACACACCTCGGACAAGTGATCACTGCCCCCTATTTTATTTCTTGCATGTGATGGATCAATGTTTCTCATCAATTATCTCATCAACGAATCAATCAACGTATCAATGTTATATCACATGTAACGAATCTCCCATCTTACATTCATCGTTTAGTATTGCTTAGTGCGCGGTCGGTTTTAAGAGGGCTCCGAGGAAACTCTTTGGCTTCGTCCTACCGAGTCATTCCGACCAGTGGTCTCATCGGGACGAGGATGGTGGGGCAAGCCGGAACTATCTTCTTGAGTGGAACAACGATGAATCGACTCGTCAGGATCCGTTGGGCAGGAGACGAAGCTGAGCCCTAACCTTCACGCTACCTCATAGCTTCATCTAAACGGAAGTGGTAATGATATGAAGAGACAGTTATTAGCAATGAATGCTTTGTCGATTAAAGTAAATGAAGTAAATAAAATAAATAAACGAATCAATGACTTTTATATGTCACAATTCGGTGATATTTCAAATTTTCGTTTCACTTCTCATTCTTGCATCTTTGTCTCTAGCGAGCTTTTATGTGCAGCACTCGCTAACGCTGGCAAACGCATCATTCACTTATTTACCCAACATTCCACCTTCTGAACTTCTGGAGAGGAAGCAACCTCCTTCTCTTCGAAATATTCATACCTCTCTCCTCCCCCCAATGTCGAGATTGGCAGTAAACACGCGAATAGCCAACCAGAGTCATTTGACTGAATCAATAAGTGATTAAATGAAATGAAAGAATTTTAGCAATAAAAAAGTGTGGAATGCAGCATCCTTCTCAATAGATGCATACTAGATAATAGCAGTTCCCCGCCTGAATGGTTCTTTTATTGCAGTTTGACTGCTTAAAACGATATAGTGGGCATTGTTTCCACCTGTATGTACTTCTAATCTAAAGATCATTAGCCAGTGGCAAAATGATCGCTTAATTTCTATTAGATTTCGTTTCGGATGAAGATATAGGAGAAATACAGTCATTTGCCACTGTGTGTACTAATGATCAGCCGCATTTCCGCTACCTGCACTATTTGAAAAAACTGCCGTAACTCAAGGGCAATATGAAGTCAAAGAATTTATATGCATCATCGAAAGCGGTTTGCCTTCATTCTGTACAACTATCCTCTGCAATCTCTAAAATATTGCTTAAAAAATTCAAATCTATGAGACCAGCAGCGAAAATTTTAGTAGAATGCTTCACTCTAAGAAGAGCAATTTCCTTGCAGCCAGAAACGGAGAGTCTTTTGCCACCATAAAAGGGGGAGGGAGGAGGAAGAGAGGGTGCAAAAGGAGAGAGACAAGGAAGAGGCGCTCTATAACCAGTTCCAAATTGAAACTGAAGAAAACGGAAATGTTCGATGGCGAATTCGAGAGGGCGTGGCAATCCACTTAAAGAACACTATGCGAAGCTTGCACAGAGGTCAGATTAAAAACAAAATACAGTTAATAAATATTTTTGAAATTAAAATCTAATAGTGATACAAAAATTCTAATCAGACGTACACAGGTATTCGAACGTAAAATCTTAAGGCGGAAATTCAAATAAGGGTAACACCTGTTCAGGTTATGATTGTATAAATTAAATGAAGCGGAAACGTGATAATATTATTTCAGCATAAATATTAATGAAAGAAAAAAATGTCAACTTTCCCGAACAAATGAATTACTGATAAATGCATATTCTCGCGAAAAAATTCCACATCAATTCTACGCTTTACTAATAATCGAACACTCAGTGATAGGTGAAATTCAACGAATAAATTGAAAATGTCATATAAAAAGAGAAAAAAAATTAAAGAAAAATAAATACTGGGGATGTTTCTAAATGAAAATAATTTCAAGTTAATAGTGTCGAAAAAAAAAAGAAAATTACACAATTCTACGCAATGAATGATGCAATATTTCTTCAAATTATTACTTCCACTTTAGAAGTAATTATTCAATAAGAAGAAGGAAACTTTCTAAAACATCAAATGAATGAAAAAAATAAAAATAAAAATAAAATTCTCTCGCAATCAATTTTGCAAAAATTTCACCATTAAAGGAAAAAATTAAGTGAAATTCAATATAATAGAAATGATTCTATTATTTCATTTCATATATCAATAATAATGAATCGATATAAAGTATAATAAATGTCATACAAAATTCTCTTCTAATATGTTAACTTCTGAGATAATACCGATGCAAAGTAAATTGCAATGGAAAAATATGTTCGACTATAAAAATGTAAACCAGCTAAAAAATAACTTGCAAAAATTCATAGAAATTCCGGAAGTAATTGTTGCTTTTTCCGGTTCAAATTATAAAGCATTACTCAATGATTAAGTTTCACATAATGCATATATTTCATGATAAAGTGTGACTCCAACTGAAAAGAAATATATTTACTCGGTCCTTTCATTTTATGGCTGAGATAAATTCAGCTCTGAAAGGCTGCCTCTTAATGGGGAACATCCACAAGAGCAAACTTTTTTTTCAAATGCAGATGTATGAAAAATAGACGTATGTGACTATATGTAATGAAGTGCAGCAAGTGAAATTCATGTATGTTTTTATTTTTTAGGCGCATTTTCTTATCCCCAACGCTGAATTAGGATCGCCATCGTTGGATCTCTTCGAAATGAGTGAGTCCAAAGCAACGTATCTACGAGACAAAAACCATGGCCTGCCGCATGCAATATTGCAGTTTCATGAAGTGATTCAGGGAGGCTAGAAATGTCAAAAGGATGGCGGATTGGAACTATTGCGTCTGGACACGATAAATGCTGTCACACATTAATCTGAATTTGTAGAGATGGCGAAAGCATTCGTCTGTCGGAAACGCCTAGCAAAGCGACATTCACAATCAATAACACTCAGAAATCTTGAAGGAGCGTAGGAGATATCAGGTAAGCAAGCTCAGAATTGCATAGAAAGAAAGCTGCATTAAGGCTATCTGAAATCTGTGAACGCCGGTGAAAGCCGTTCTAACCTTCTCCTTCAGCAATCATTCTTGCGAATAATCAGCTAGGATGCATCCGTGATTCGTTGAGTTAAATTATCGAGGACGCCCTCACTGTCTTCTAGAAGTGTCACTGAAAAAGATCAAGGAGAGATATGTGGCAGACGCGAGAGCACCAGTTCGGACGTGGATCACCTATTG
The DNA here is from genome assembly GCA_013433145.1 of Ascaris suum. Classification (NCBI taxonomy): domain Eukaryota; kingdom Metazoa; phylum Nematoda; class Chromadorea; order Rhabditida; family Ascarididae; genus Ascaris; species Ascaris suum. The sequence continues at coordinate 10,354,980 of CM024174.1, forward strand.
ACATTTGGAGATCGAGGATTCGTTTATTGCGGCGACAAAAAAAAAAATCCTTGAGTTTGAAGAAATTATTCGAACATTACGATGCGCAGATAATTAAACGAGCTCATCTCAAAATCTCGAAGTGTGCGAACGTCGATGAAACGCCGACATAAAGAGTGGTTACTGATTGAGGCAGATATTTGTTGTACGATTTTAAAAAAGAATACGAGGCACAGCGCTTTCCGAAAAAAAATTTCCTGCAAAGAGAAAACAGCTGTGAGCAGGACGTCAGACCATGAAGATGCCAACAAATCCACAAATCCACCAATCCAGATGCTGACACATTTGATTCCGATGTAGACGAAATAGAATGATTTGCAAGAGATGGAAAAAATAAGAGGGCTTGACGTGCAATTTCGGAGGAGACTAAGCCGCATAGCTCATATGCTCTAACTGACGCTGGCAGATCATCTGAAAGCAGCCGGGTGCCTGTTACGCTGTTCACACAAGAGCTTCTCTCAAAAAAAGTGGCAGAAAGAAGACTTGAACGCTTTAAGGAGCAGGTGATCGCTTATAGAGTGCCTCGAAAACAACAGAACTGCAAGTAGGTTCGTACACAAAACATGTGCTGAAGAGGTTGAATGGAACTGCCCCTTCTGCTCTCTGATGAAGGAACGTGACTCGCCCAGCCAACCTACAAGCCTTACAAAGGTACCCGGTGTTTTTCTTCGTTCACCTATTTCCACTCTTTCACTTTTTTTGTTGTGTATTGCATTTCCTAACTGTCTAGTTTTATGTTGCTTATAATGATTTGCTCAAATGCTTTCGTTCATGCCATAGAATAAATCGGTATACCTCGTGTGTCTGCGACCGTTACCTTTGATATATTTGTTGTCTCTTTCTACTTCCTACTGCTTCCGCAAACAAACTTTTTTTAAAATATGAATCACCTACATGGAGAAATGCGGTAATAGCTCTCTACTTAATAGATACGAAGCGACTTCTTTTGACGGATAAGAAATATATGTTAATGTGCCTCAGTAATCCCAATCCACCCATATTCGCATTCGCTGTGTTTGTGATGGTGAAAGTAGTGACCTACTTCAGAGCTTGTTTCAAAGACTTGCTTTTATCGTTTCTATAATGGTCATGCTTTCAAGCCTTGGTTACCTTCACTTTATACTTGATAGAGAACCGTAAGAAATCAAGAATCATGAATATAAGTGCAGTATGCGTGCGTACTTTTTGAAAGAGCGATGCAAGCACAGTGTTGCGTCCATTTGAGAGGAAAAGAACAAGTATTTGAGTAAAGCAAAAAAAAAAAACTTGACATGATGACATCATTGCCACAGACTAATCTACCATATGAGGGCTCAACAAAAAGTTGAGGGAGCCACATATGCGGCGAAACTGGTCGAAGGACCTTCTCATATGCGAATATTCAATGAACTTTCATAGATCTTTCATGTAAGATATTTCAGCATTTTTGCCGGATGCGAAGGAATTATTTTTCCCAAACTGTACAAACGAAGATGGAGAAGGAGAGGGTGAAATAGGAGAGAGGGAAGTGGGTAGCTCAGCCAACTACCCTCTCCCCGCCCCCCCCCCCTCCCTTTCCATCCAGATAACTTACGCCTCTGTTGGAAAATGATTCAAGAAGTGAAAAAAAACGAACAAAACATTTTAAAATTAAAAAAAAGTCAATTGCTGCTTTCTATTCTCATAATAATTTCCAACTTATATTGATCGATCATTGCATAGACGTATAAATTTTGCATTAACTCTTAGAAAATGATAAATATAAATGAATTTTTTTTTCACCATTAAACCATAAAATAAGAAATCAAAAACGATATTTCAAAATGAGTGGAAGAAATAAATTCCATCAATATTTTACTTCCATTGAAGAGTTCGCAACAGATACAAACATTAAAAAAAAAAAAAACAAATCAATTTCACTGCGGGTAATTTATCAAAAAGAATGCCGATTATTCATTTATATCAATCCGCAAAAATAGATAATATATATTCTTAATGAATGTAAAAATAATTCATTAAAATTTCAAATGAAGAGTTTTATGCGAATATATATCATCGAATTTGATTAAATTCTAATAAATGAAAGAATTTGCGATATTCGAAAAGATAAATGGAAAGAGACGAGAAAACGGACTGATCGAATGATGCGATCGATCGATATTTCCTATATTGAATCAACAAATAAAAAAAAAATCATTGAATTTATCGAAATTTTATTCATTTAAAACTATTTTATATGATTGTTTTATAAGGGAACATTTACGATGATAACATTTGTTAGAAATATCTCATAAGCTCGTGATTTATGATCTCTATAAGTTTGGCTGTAAACTAGAAAATAATTGATATTTAAATATTAAAAGAAATAAATCACAAAAAAAATAAAGAAAAAAAAATAAAATACAGAAGAGCAATAACTTTATAGAAAAGCGGATGAAACATAATTCAACTGATTTAAATACCTTCATTGCATTTAAACGAGCGCAAATAATCTCTAAACAATGGGATATGTGTTGGCTTTTCCGTTGTTTATTTACTAAATTCACACTAAAATAGTACGAGCGGAAATTATTGAAACGCAATCTAGAAGTGATATTCAATAAATATCACGTGAAATATCTCCTGAAATCACTAAACGGAATCATTTCATCGACATATCAACGATTATAATTTTAGAAATAAGAAGGATAATTGAGTGAAAATCGACCGATTAAAAAAATTATCAATGCTGAGGCGATTTATGAAATTTACAATCATTTACTATTTAAAGGCAATTTCTTCATTGTGATTGAAAAATTTTCCAATCAACATATTTCTTAAATTTGGCAATGATCCAATAAACTGATTAAGAAACTGTTCAATGAAGTTGGAAGTGATTGAGCGATAGCCGATGAAAATATTCAACTAAATCTTCTGATTGCAAAAAAAAAATTGAAACTTCAAAATTTTATACAATTTATAAAACGCTACAAAGCAATATGCTAATACCATACTGTTATGCTAATAATTCAATAGTCGGTGTTTCCGTCAATATTTGGCGCTTTATCAACATGTAACATTTTATTTACGAACATTTGGCACGGTGCCAACCCCTGGCATTTTATCAAAATTCGGCATTTTATCGTATCATCATATGAAAGCATCGAATAAGAAAACTAATAAGTAGATAATGAACAATTGACCTCGTTCAATTGTGCCGAATATGGCGTTACATAGCGCCTTCATTGTGAACACCATGTAGCTATGACAAGTATTTTTTAAATCACACCCCAACGTATATTGTTACCTTATAACTTGATGTGCCTAATATAAAATACATCTAATTCTTACTCTCGCAACCTGTTAACCAACCTGTCAAGTTAATCAACCTTTCATTCCTCTCTTGCGCCATCTATAGGTTGGGGTCAGTTTGGTGCATATGTGCTCGAATGAGGCATATATGAGCAAATGAATAGCAGATGTTTCAGACAGCAGGTGTCGATAATATCAAAGCGACGCCAACGCACACCAGGCCACTGCTATAATCTCTATGCGCATCGTATCTAATGCGAAAGCATTAGCAACACGTCCTCATTTTCACGTAGACAAACACCGTATGAACCTAATTCATTCGTGGTACCATTTTAATAGGAAGATCTGAAAGACGATACTAAAAGACCCACCCTTTCCTTTGGGAACAAATAAACGAATATTTTTCCCACTTGAAAGAAGTTTCCGGCAATCGGACAAAATTTTCTGTACCGATAGAAATATCTCAGTGCAATTTTTCATTTAAACTGAACGATATGCTTCCGGGCTTTTTTCATCACATATCACTCTCAGAAAGCATTCCTCAGCAGTAAATGATGGACGAATTCATTATGAATGTCATATGAAGTAGCACGATATGATCGCGTCTTCAAAATACAATTGCTATCAACGGTACTTATTTTCGGGATTTCGCTTTCTTTATAAAATCGTTGCTTTGTTCATTCAACGCAAATCTTCTGTTGAGATGAACAACTAGCATTTCATATGAGAAGTGGTTTATAATTGCAAACACTTTAAAGGCTCAAATACAAATCGCTTCATTGTTTTGGCGTTTAATTCAAAAATAATTTAACTTGACTTTAATGAACGCAACACTAATGCCATCCTCGAGCCAGATATGTGCTTCTGCAAAGCGGATTGCCACAATGCTCGTGCATATCTGTTCGTTAGACCCAATTTGGAAACCTCTGCCGTTAAAATTTTTGAGATTTAGCACACATTTTGAGCAAACACGATGTTCCCTTACATAATTGTAAACGTGACCCGTCAACTCTAAAAGTAGCTAAAGGTAAATCGAAATACGAAGAACTTCGGATGCATTTGCAATCGGTCGGACTGCATTTCACAGCAACTGCGATCGACCGCATCGGTTAACATATGAATACCTTCTTAGGAAGACTTTATTCTTTGTTAGCGGCTACGAAACTGGTTATCATGATAAGTGGAGTGCAAAAAGATGACACCGCATCTGATTTTAGCCGTTGTTCTACATTTTTACCGGTTAAAATCATAGCTGTTTTACACCATAATTCTTCCCAATTGTTTTATACGATCAGCACTGTTCAGCCAGAAAATTGACGCATGCAAACTTCATAGCACTTCCGAATGCCCATAATTCTTATGGGATTTCAAGATGAGATTCCAGATGCTACCTACCTCCCCAAATATGATATACAACACATCGCTCAACGGTTTCACTCATATCCTCAGATGTCTCTAGCAATCCAGTATATCAATAATGAAAACAATCAGCAAAAGCGTCGAAAACCTGACATTTTCAAAGCTGAAGCGCAGGTCTGAAGTATTCTTTACCTTCAAAAGAATGTGGTCTTTGTATAGATCTTTCTTGAAATGTCTTTACACACTACGATAGCGAGTAATGTGTAAGAGTACCACCAACAGTACTAGCTAAAGATTGAGAGAAGAGCTTCCACATGATAAAAATCACGGCATGAAAAGTCATCAAAATATCTCTCTGTATAGCCTCTACCCTTCAAAAGAAGTATAGACCATCAGAAATTATGTGTAGGAAGGAATATGTCAACAAATACATCGCTTGACAAGCATTTGCACTTCCTTAAGGAAAAGAATTATGGCCGAGGTGAACACCACATTTGGATGTTTATCCACGTTCAATGAGAATAAACTGAGCGCGCTCACCCACGGCGATCACCGGAAAGTGATTCGAGATCAGGTAAGAGCCACCTAAACTGATTAACCACGAGTGCTACCTCAATTCAGTTAGAAGAACTTGAGGTCTTGGACCGCGGGCGCCGTACGTTTTCATAGAAGACACAACAAATGCAGCATAGAGCAGCTTCTGCCTATCTCTATTCGCACGCAGCAACATTTCACCATTCAGCAGCATCACCTGTTGTTTAACCTCACAGTTACAGCTGATGAGAGACGCGCTTTTATATGATGAACATGAGGGAAGTGGAGCCTTTTACAACGACCTGTACCTTTGCAGGTGCCTTAACCCGTGAAACCTTTGGGATCTTCTAACTGCTTAATATGCTAATGCACCCTTTCGCATCGAAAAATTTGCTGCAAATCCATATGATAGCCCAAGCGATCGCCTAGCAAAGAATATTACACCTCTATTCACGAATATTCGTCCTAGGAGCAGTTTCTTCAGGCAACAACCCTATAATTATGAATTAGTGCAATAGTGAAGCATGAATTCTTTGACGTTTAGCGAATGATTTTCTTTCACATTTGCAACTTCCGGCAGTAGCCAACGCTTGTTTCGCCTCTAATGAAGCGTTTTTAGTCTTCGATTCGAACACGACTCTTTGATCACATCACCACTCCCTTACATGTATATAGATGAGATTCTCAAAAAATTAAAAAAAAAAAGAAATCCGGCATCACGTCCAATAAACCTATATGTGCAGTTAAACATGAAAAAAAGATGAACTACTCTCGAAGGTTAATTTCAAAGAGCAAAGACGAATAAAAAATCATTTGCGAAGTTTGCTGCATTCAAATATGAGTAAAATACAAAAGAAGCATCTGAAAAACGAAGATTTCATTTAAACATTCAATATGAGGTCAATTCTTCCGAAACGAAAGAAAAACGATTCAGTGGGATATAAAAAAGTACAAATCACAAAGTTCTGCAATACTCCATTCCACTTTACTCGTTATATTACAAATTTACTAGTAACATATTCAATAACACAATGACAAAATAAAAATGGCACTTCGAATGGAGACCTATGAATTCAGCCTTCAGAAGCAAACGCCCTCTCAACATCTATCGCTCCTATCGATGTGAAATTTGCATAAATATTAAGTGCAGATGATTTCTAATATGAAAATGGTACAACAACCAAACGACTCGACACAAATAGCCACAATGTAAATTTATTCATAACAGCAAACAACAATGAAAAATATCAATGTGAACAAAGCACTAAAAATTATCCAAAGAAAAATACGCATAAGAGCCCAATATCAATAAATCTTTAAAATTGAAGCGCAAAATGCTTCTATTTATTGAGAATGAAATGGAAGTCATCAACGAAACAGTTGACGATTAAACGACATCAGTAACCCTACTGAAAGAGGCGCTTTGCTGAACAACATCAATCCTTGCTGAAAAAGACGACGGTGTCTATTACATAAAATATGGTAAATTTGGCCTCTGAGACGCAATTCGAGGAACGCCTTCATGGTGTCAAGAAGCCTTCACATTGATTCACATAAAACACTGTCTCATTTTTACCAGTTTATTGATCAACTTCTACGCCAACATTAATTACAAGCAACCTGTAAAATACGCTTGCTATCTAACAAAATGAGAAGAAAAAAAAATTCATAGAGTGAAATCCTTTCACTTAGTTAGTAACGTACCCAACACGAATAGATAGAGGTTACAAGAAACTCGAAGAACCTAAATTGCAAAACCACCACAACTACGTCACATCATATGAGATCATAAACAATACAAATATTTTAAGCTGTAAGAGTTATGTCGTTGCATTACTAATAAACCTTCCGGATAAGTAAGTGCACTCGAATGCACTATGCTAACTATAAAAAAGCAACAAACAACACCTGAATTTCGTCTATCAATGTTTTGTTTCAGCAAAATGTCATGTCATAAAAGATCTTCATGTGATGTACGACTCATAGTAAGCAATATATCAACAACGACAAGCATCCAATCACGAGATCACCGCTCAGAAATGAATATCAAGCAATTGTGCACTTCTTTCAAATATAGAACCACTAAAGCGTTGCCGATTACGATCAAAATGTCGGCACTAATTAATTCTCAGCCAATACACGTCCAACCATCTATATATAAGCAATGTAGTGGTTTCAGCACAAAAAACACTAGTCGAATGTTTTTTAAAACACAAAATGAAATATAAAATATTATCCTTTTCAATTCACAGGAAAATATAAATCAGAAAAATAATGCTCGCCCGAAGGCATTTCGCAGTGATGTTCAAAACTTGCCGGGTTACTTTTTGGAACGTTATGTTGTTGCATAACGACAATAAGAATGGAGAGTCGAGTCTGCGCTATGAATCACGCATATGTTCATGGCATTATTATATTGTACAGTTGTCTTACTCACATCATCGGACTCACTACATAGCTGTATCTATCCTTGTTGCATTGGTTCGCCATTCGCCTGTGGTGCTTCACCCTCGTCGGTCTCTCCAGTTCTTTGCTCTCGCGTCTTTGACATATTCAGCTTCCAAATCTGCAAACGGTAAGTGCTACTAACTATGAAATTCCTTGGAAAAGATTTTATGGATCAAAATTTGTAACGGCGAGTAATGAAATATCAGATCTAAAACACATATAAAGGACCAAACAACTTTCATCGCCCCTGAAGCGCTCTTGCGCATTCACATGTTTCGCCTAGGAGGAACTAACAGATCGTGAAGGGAACAGACAGATGAATTCGCCGGCTAATATGGCGGAAAATGACGCAGGACATTTGGGTTTGGAATACCGCTGCCATACCATCGTTTTGAAGAATTCCCCTAGGAAGTATAGTATATTGTCGACCATTATATTTTACTATTGTTTATCAAAGAAGGAATCCTCACTGTTCGCAATTTGGATATGGAAGGGCTTCTGAAAGCTAAGAGGTGAAAAATGTTTCAATCTTCTTTATGCGTCCCCGCAAATCTGCATTTGCAAAACGCATCAGAGCGATTTTAAACTGGCGTAAATGTCTGTGCCTACCTGTCCGGTAGTTTCAAATTGAGAGTCACTTAAGCTACGAAATTTAACCACCATATTTAGAGATAGATATCTGCCAAATTTGAGATGGAAGCGAGCAAAAATTGAACTATACATCAAATGGCTGATTAAACATTTTTGCGCATGCATCAAGACGAAGAAATTAATGAGGAACAAATCCGCAACATAAAAGACAAACAAAGAAATCCACGAATGGTGAGAGTAAGGATATAAAAGACCATCGCATCGTTGCAACAAATCACTAACTATGGGATAAGTTGTACTATACAGTGATATAGGCGAATGCTCCCTATTGCTGACTAAATCTCATATTGAGGAATAAAATGAGGAAAATCTTTTAATATTAAAGAGAAGTGAAAAAATTCGAACCAACCTGTATATACGACTCAGCAAGTGTAATCATCTGAGGTAAAATTTCCTTGACGTGTAAATCCTCCAATTCGTACCATTTCTGTGTGCCCTAAAAAGAGAAAAAAAATGGATGTGATCATTGCAGTACAATAAAAAAAATAAACTTAATTATTTTGAGAGTTAAAATTCCAAAGAAAAATATCGGCCATACAAACTAAACGATTACATCTTCATAATGAAATTGAAAAATTACAGGACTTTATATCGAAAGAAACACATTGAATATATCAGCATCGCTTTTTATGTGCAAATATAATCCAAAGAAAATAAAAACGATCATTCCAAATTTACTAATTAAGACGACATCAAAAGTCAAAACAACACTCAAAATGAGACATTATGACAACTTGCACTCTAAATAATACTCTACTGTGCACAAAATAATAAATAATTACTTCTTTGTACAATAATAAATTACGTGCCCAACACACAATAATACCAGACAAGCTATTTTCTGTCACATTGATACATATGAGCGGTTGACCAATTCCTAATTGGCCAAGCTGATAACAACCTACATTGTGAAGAAGCTGGATACGGTAGGAGCCTGATTCAGGGGGTCCATCATGGACGATATTTGAAACGAGGTCGTAAGTTGTGAACTTGTGTAGTGAGCGCGAAGCCGGCGCAAGACAATCATACAGATCCACATTGCTGAAAAAAAAATCAAACTGCCAACAAATATACAGACAACGAAATAACATTTTAAATACTGTCCACACTGAAAACGACGTTTAAACTTCAAGGAATTACCATATGTGTTCGCTAAGAAAAATATGACAATGTGATGGGATGTTTGAGGAGATTCATCTTCGAACGCAGCCAAGCTGATAACAACATCAGTCTTGGATGAACTGGATCCTGCGTAGACTTGATTCCAGGAAGTGGGGGAGAGGCGGTCGAATTCTCGTTAGAGGAACTTTTCTTTAAATAGTAACAATTCGGCTAATAGGTTTTTGCATTGAAAAATTTAGCTCAAAATAAACGCTAATAAATGAAGTGCACAAGCTACTATTTCTCAAGGAAAGAACTAAAAGTGAAAAAGCGTCTGGTAAAGTCAAATCACAAAATCCGATCTTTCGTCTTCTGCCTAAGCCTTTTCATATATTAAGCCCCGTTCTACGCTCTGCCATGCCATCCCAATCTGTCTGTATACTACGCACAGCTTTTAACAGCATATTGCCCTACTCTCTCCATCAATTTTTAAAAAGAAGTACGAGACCAAGAGCACAACTAACACAACCGAAGTTTAAGAAATACCAAAAAATTTGACAAACCTTATAGGGAAATTGACGATCGTCGGATTTTTCTCCACAAACCATTGATTTTTGTGAAATCTTTTATACATAATAATGAGATATGGTGGAAGACGAACCAGTTCAAAGCGTTTCATGAAATTTTCATTATATGTTTTATATTCCTGAAACATTGACATATTTATTGACTTCTATCGCATGAATAATATACTTAAATGCAGTCAAAAATAGATGATCGCAACTGCAAGTTTAGGGACCTATGTGTGACTCAAAACAGAAAGGTAATTTGCAAAATGAAGGGGAAAATTGGGAGGTCGGAGAGAATGGAAAAAATACTACGCAACTATTCCTACTATTGTTACATCGAACAGCATTCTAAATACACTGAGTGCGGCCATCAAACTGTCTTTTTCCCATCTCAAGTTAAATTCACATCTATAGCCGAGCAGAGTCAATATATGGGCAGGTGATGTAATCAAAACGATCCCAGTCTACGGAATTACTTACATACACAAAAATATAAAGAAATGTAGTTTTTGTTCGGGTAAATAAATAACCTAAAAACAATGTTCAAACGTTGTTTGGAAGAAATCCCACTTAGAACACAAGTAAATTCACTTCTAAGGGAAGTGTCCGATAAGTTCTTATCCATCAACATCGTTATATTAGAGCTATTCAACTGCATATTACTGCTAGTCGAGCATCTCTCAAGATTATCTATAATGTGAGTCAAGAGGCGATAACCACTCGAACTACTTTCGCTCCCATTTCAGCACTTCTTGATACCCCAATAGCTCTCGGCAAAACGGAAGGGAAAACAAAAAATACCTTCAGTTTCGCTGGAAAATAACCGGAAGACAACAAGTAAGACTCTCCCAAAGCAGGCAGTGACGAATAGTCGAAATATAAAATTCATTGGAAAATAAGATATAATATCAGCGAATGAAGTAACCTTTTCGATAGCGCCATTGAATTTGGTCAACAATACGGATAGCGGTACTTGTGGAATGATATTCTGCATCAATTCATCTCTGTACAATGGCGCTGCAGGTAGATCGAGTGTCAGGTAGAGGAAAGGCAAATCTTTCATCTTCTCTGAAACAATTCCGCCCATCATTAACAACATCATAAGAACTGCAGTATTAGCAAGAGTTTCGTTACCAGAGCACATAAATGGCCAACACAGCATACCAATCAGTGAATTCAACAATTACTTCCTGAATCTGCTTTTGCCACTCTTCCAAAGGAAATTAGGTTGAAACAAGGAGGACACATCAGAAAGATGAAGGCTTACTGGAAAGAGTTACGATTTCGTCAAAGCTCAAGGGAAGTTTGCGAACATTCTTCGCTTGGAATCTCCCTATGAACTCTACTGTCACAAACTGTCCAACCTAAACCTTATCTCTCAACAATCTAATCAACCCACCACTTTTCTTACTCCTCTTTGACAGCATCCACTTACTGTGCAATTATATAGCAAACTTTCCGTAGAGATCCTGAGCCCAAAGATTTGGCCAGAATTTCAACAATGGTACAACCTTCTACGCTGACAGAATAAAAAAAGTACAATACCATCTGGTCCTTAATGTCTTGACATCATTGCGAAACAAGGGAAATGGATCTAAAGGTTTTAGATAAGAACAGTTCTTTCTAAGCATTCATGCACATTAATCTCAGTAATAACCTGAGAAAACTCTAAATGCAGCACAGCCTAAAAAACCTCAGTAAAAGCCTTTGTTGGAAGTACACTTATCTGTTAATATTTCACTAGACATGGAAAGTCATGAATAGGCACACACTTCCGGAAAAAAAAGATAAACGCTTTCGGCCAGCTGGAAGTTCTTATCATTTAGTTACAGTGCACGATCTACTCGAGTAATCCGCAACTTCAGCGAAAATTTCTTTCGGGAATAAAAACACCCCCTCCTCCTCCACTTCACTGATCTCCTTCTTCCCAGTGAAAAATTTACAGTCTTTGGGGAATTCACTTGCAACTATACAATAATCAGTCTCATATGTATAGGACATTCAGATAATAATGTTAACCTTGATACTGGTCACTCTCAGAAAGAACACGTCTCTCTTCTTCGGTAGTCTCGACCGGCATCACTTTGCGGGTGTATTCATGCATACGACCTCGGAATATACGATAAACAATCGATGAGGAAGTCTTTTTCGTACCGTTCAACGCTATATGAAGAGTATTCAGCAGGAAGTTCAGGAACTCAGATGCATCACCTGCAAGTTGTTAGAAATTATAATACTGCAATTCCACATTTCCTTCCAAGCCTTTTATTTCTTTTCGGTGATCTACAGTCTCGAAGAGGAAAACATATTTGAAGTGTCATTGCATGAAACGCCTTTATCACTAAAACACTCTGCAACCATAACGGATTCAGAAGTTTATATAATGGAGACACAGGTCACCGGAAATAATGAAGAGGGAACGGAAATGAAAAACGGTATTACGTGCCGAAATATCAGCATCTGCTTTCGACTTCTGTAATATAGATTATACTCTCAGCAGAATGCACGAAGTATCATCACATATATCACCAACAAGAAACAGTTGTTGTCTGTTTGACCCGATAAATGCCACGATCAGTCAAAAATGGGGAAAGTGAAATAATGAAACGAGAGATGAGGTAAATCAACAGTTAAAAACAATCGAATCGAAGAAATGATCATTAAAAGTATGCAAAGAGGTCGATATGGACAAGGGCTTCAATGATGAACAATGGACTTACTGGCACAGCCACATCTCTGACACAATGTAAGGAGCTAAATAATAAAGTATGCATCTAATCGCGAGCTCCAACATATTTATATGCATATGGTGATATTTTGTTGAAAAATATAAACAGTCCTATTTCTCTGCTTCTTAAGTTATTCTAAGTTTGTTCGGCTGCCCGCTAACGTCACATGGAAATACAATCAGAATGCAGCTTACATACTATTTTCGCGATGATCTCGTCGGCAAAATCATCTAATCGTCTAAAAGCTTTCCTCATTTTCCTCACAGAAACTATATCTTGAACTAATGCTAATAGAAAAAAACGACTATTGCAACAACATCAAGAGAACTCGAGGAAACAAGCCGCATACAATACAGTACGAGTGCTTAAAACGAAAACCGTTTCACCTTAACGCCGCTGCAAAGGAAATCATTGATGAGTGGAAATAAAACTGTTAAGATAATACGACTGGAGCGGGACTCGTACAACCTAACATTTTCCGACAACGGATCACATCAGGGGGGAAGTCTTGTGATCCTATTTTATCACTGAAACAAATATAAGGAGGTGAAGGCCACAGTGAGGTAGAAGAAGAAAATGTTCGCGAATCGGAAAAGATATATATATATATATATATATATATATATATATATATATATATATATATATATATATATATATATATATATATATATATATATATATATATATATAACGCATCTGCAAATCGACGACGTGCTCACCTTGCTTCGTGATTTGAAATTTCCTTTCACTGCACAATACACTCGCCTGCAGCATCTCGTGAGGTGAGACATGTGCCTTGAATGCCTTTGGATTCCACAACTTTCGTATCAATTCACCGAAACGTTTCGGCAACAAGCTAAGCTTATCGCCGGGTGGTCGCTTTATGCCCGCATAGTTCTCCTCGCGAAGAAAATAATTCCTCAGTGGCGGAACGTGTGATAATGCCTTAAAGCAAAATAATTTGCTGAATGCGCACAACAAAGTGCGCCTATTATGGCTGTGACCGATGTGAAGGTGCGAACTATGCACTAAAATCACGAGCTAGCTAGACGATAAAAATATATTCAGGCACACAATATGACTTTAAACACTCAGATAACCTTAAACGGTTGCGATTAAAATACCGGTACGTTTGCGATCGCAGAGAACACAAACTCCTTCACTGTCACTGATGCAGTCTAAGAGGACATGTATCCCGCTTCGTCCCGATAGCATTGCCAACGCAACTGTTAATTAGCTGCTGATGTAGAACTCTCACATACGAAAACTTGTACTGATAAATAAAAATACACGTTTTGTGCCACAGAACAAATCATTTCACACAGATATTAACTATAAACGTATACAGCAAGTCGGAAGGTTATTTAACCCCTTTGCAATACAAGCGTCATATGCCACCACAATCAAGGATCATAAAACCATTTCATTGAAACAAGCCGATAGGGGCACAGAAAAACACTTCTATAACTACCAGAAGGGAAACAGAAAGATGCACCAATTTATCGAGCAAGAGCTGGTATGTAGATTAACGGCAAGAGAAGAAAGAATCAAGAAGCAGCAAAAACCTCGCGGTACCGCAAGCCCGATATTTATCAAGAAAAAAGTCCAGGTCGCACCGCTGTTTTTATGTATAACAGAAGCAACCGGCAACTCACTCAAGACTGCTGCTTCAAATTCCCCTTCAATGTCTTCAATAAAAAAAAGTTATTAAGACTACACGAAACTTACATGGAGAATAACATTCTCGTAGTCGTTGGCTTTGATGTTATTAAGGCCGACAATACCCGGGTAATAAGTGGTATCATCGAATGCGCGCGACATCTTCGCAGCTTTGTCTATGTTTTTTATATAGTCGGTTGTGTACGTCGGCTTCAGTACATACTGAAACACAAAGAAACTTATTATCCTCAGTCGTAACATGGACGGAGCACATGTATTTTCAAAAAGAATGCACTAAACCTTCGAAAATTCTCGCTAAATGGAAAAAAAAAAGAATCGAAGCACCAAAACATAGAAATCACGAGCGGAACGACCTCAACTACTTAAGAATCAGCTAGAAAGGCAGAAAAAAATCACTGCAAATGAAGACAATTTATGCCATTCCAGGAAAATATGATGCCGAACGAGACCTCTAGATGACTGTTTTCATATTCATTCAGTCAAAAGAAAACGTACTAATATAATGAACAGCTAAACACAGGGAGTACTAAGAGTTTCTTCTGTAAAAGTCACCAAAGAATTTTGTTACAAGCATAGGCTCGTGCGGTTGCCTTCCTCTGAAACTCTCAAATATGTACTTCATGCACTCTTGCAAATTCAAGCTTATCACTACAACTTAGTGTCTGTGTCTGTTTGTGCCTATCAGTACGGCAGTTTGAATTTCAAACCCACTGCAGGTAGAACAACAGCGTATTTAGTAATACGTACACAATGGGATGAGCTTCTCTACCAATAATCAACTCGACGTATCAACTTCGAAAATATTTATAAGCACTTAAACGTTTTCCAAACTTTGAAATGTACCTTAATATCGTCGAGTGAAGGATCGATGATTTCGTAGTTATCGGGGAGGCAGTAAAACTTCAACGTCTCCAAGTTGAGGTAAACACGGTGGTTCGTATCCAAAGAATGTGTGTAGGCATGTGTGTTCGTGCCACGACCCTTCAAGCAAAACCATATTTGACAGCATCAAACTGACTAGTAGAATGAGTGAGTTAATAAAACTCCGAGTCTGAAGAAGCTTCTAAAAAGTCGTGGGAATCGAACTTTAAAAGAGGAGGCTTAGGCGCAAACGGAAATGCAATACAGTAAGGGTTAAGGCGATTCAACAGTCCGGCAATTGCTCTCCTCACCGACCGCATAACTTGATCAGCACTTACTGTATTTCATCTTGTCTAAAAGTTTCAATATCCCATTATCCTTCGTTTTTGGTTTGTGGGGAGCATATAAAGTGAACAGTTATATTCATTAAGAAAGCTAACAACGAAGTTAATGCGACTCGGCTATCCTGTGTGGAAGTGACGACCATTATTATACTGAGCGAGATAACGCTTTAAGAGCGGGATTGCAGAAGGAAGGAAGGAAGCGGGGAAGGGAAGAGACAAAGAGAGGGAGACAGGAGTGAAGATGGAAGGAAGGAGAGAAAGGAAAGGAATGAGGGAAGGAAGAAGGAAGGAGAGAGAGAGAGACGCAGCAAGAACGACTGAACAGGAATGAAGCAAGAATTATTAATGGCGATAGAATGAACCGACGTCGTTTGAACAAATATCAGCCCAGGTAAAGGGAAAAACGATCGCAGAGAAGTGCATTCACCGAAATCGAATATCACAGAAGTGTGCCATATGAAACGCCTGCATAAATAAGGCTCAAATTCAACAGGCAGCAAATGAAAAAAAAAAAACTTTAGATACGAGTGGATTCGCAAATATGCATCAACACGTCTATAATACAACTATCTGAGGGAAAGATCGGTCGGCTGAAAGCTATCATCAATTGTGCGAACTTGTTTCTCTTGTAGCCACACGTACAACGGGTAAAAGCGCTCTTCATAAGGGTAAATGCTTACCTGGAAGTACTTGCCGCATACCATACATGCGTAGACATTAACGTGTGATAAAGACACCGAACATAGCTTCTCGAAATCGAAGTCGAGTGCTCCTCTACAATAAACAAACCATTTTATTTGGTACCGATCGGTTTGACGAACATGCCAAAAAAAGGCGTCGACGATTCGTTCCTCGAATCATTTCTCTTCAAAATTACATGTCAACAAGTATCTTGCCCATTGGAAAGAACGCAAATGTAATTATCAGAAACTTATCAAGTCTTGTATTTTTACTATCTTCTTCCTTAAAAGAAACGCAAAATGTTGATAAAACATCGTTGCAAAAACAGATGATAACGTTATCTCTCCTTCACATTAAAAAAAATTCAACGGACTGAGTTCCATGAAGTCCGTTGAATTAACTTCAGCTCTATCAATTAACACATCTTATATGCTCTCATATTATTAATGAAATGAAAATATCAAGCCGTTTTATCTCAAATACTCTCTTATCGTGTGAAATTACGCTTTTGCAAACCAACTCAATAACAAGAAACGACCTGTCAATAGTGTCCAAGTAAGGACATTGTCGACTGGGCTTCTCAATCTGCGCCCTCTTCAGTGACCAAACCGGATCGAAATCCAAGTCAGGTTCTCCTTGCCGCTCCTCTTCCTCTTTCAAAAGTCTCGCCAACTCGAGATCACGAGCCGTTGGCTCTTTTTTAACCTCTGGCTCCGGTTCTTTTTCTGCTTGTTCTCTTTCCTCCTTTACTGCATCCTTTCGCTTGTCTGGAACAGAAGCTATAGATTGCTTGACATATAGATGCACAGAGCTGGAGACTGCTACAATACTCAGTAAGAATATGGATCACTAAGTGGTACACCTAGTGCTGGAACTGGAACTTTCCTTCAGAGAAGAAAAAGGGCAACGAGGGAGAGAGAGAGAAAAGAAAGCGAGCAAGGAAATCAGATAATCATATAAACCAATAAGAACTAAAATTCATTTTATATGTATAGACTTTCCACCAGAACTCCTTCAACTTGTGTCTTCAGCAACATACTTTGCATTATTGTCGATGATGCTTTAATGAATGCACTGTTGCTAATATTTTATTGGTATCTCGTTGTCTTGGCCACTAAAACCCATGAAAAAGTGAGTGTTAATTTAAATTCAAGAACAGAAAGGACAGACTTCCGTTGCCTTGAAGTGAGTATTGACCATATAGACAGAAAGACGTGAATAAAAGTTCCAGTGGAAGTCTCTATGAACGATTGAATTTCATTATTTCAACGAACAATATCCAAAAAGGTCTCATCCCAACGATTAAGCCTCGCTTCTACAAAACGTTACCAAATCCAGAGAACAAAAATTGGTTGTCGCCGATTTACATAATAAAAAAGCACCGTCATAAAGCAGAAATATTTGCATTTCTGCTTCCATCTTCGCTAGTAGCACCGAATGAACTTATGGTCGAGCCGGAACTTTCACAGAGGCAAATATTTCATATGCGAGAGTTATTTAAGGAAGGATGCATGAGAGAATAAAATTAATAGTGCTATCCTCACACTATTCGGATTCATTCAGACATGTTCCTCCTATTATTTAACAGCTACGGGAATACCTCAATGCACTGTCCCATTCGTTGCTGCTTCGAGCGAAGACAAACCTTTCCAGGCGAACATTCCCATAGACCTTATTCTCCCTCTTTACTCTTGGAGCGAAGCAAAGTCATCTGTCATTCTATTAAAAGGAATTCTCATTTATCGTCAATCACGAGGGGTTGCTCCAGCTAGTTAAATAATAAACGCGTCCCTTCTTCCCAGTTTTCGGGATTCATGTGTCTTCGGTTTGAAGAGTAAAAAGTGGGCCACCTTTTCAAATAGTCATGGCTTATGATCCCGAATTTGAGCAATGGAAGAGAAGCTTTTTAGCCATCTGGCTTAAACCTATCAAAAAAGCTTACTTTTACACCAAAATATTCAAAAAGCATTTATCCTTGTTCTAAGATTTGAATCGAACGAGCTGAGCGCTCTTCGTATCCCACTTCACCTCGTAAAAGCACCTGCGTTCTTTTTCAGTGAAATTAGTTGCACGTTATCTAATTTACCTAATGAGAAACATAATTCAGGAATTTTCATTTATGGATGAAATCGTAAATGAAAAACCTCTGCGCTCAGTCCTTTTCGAGCGCTTCCTGTCAGGACTCGCTGGTTGCCTTCTCCTATCCCTTTCTTCTGTACTGCGCGAACGACGTCGACGATCCTTTTCGCTTTTCGACTTCTAGATAATGATTTAGAAGCAATGGCATAACTATGATTCCATTGAAGAGGAGCAAAAAAACATATAAAAGCAGTCAGCCAGTCAAAATCATGAAAGACGTTTGTTTTTATTGTTGTTGCAAGTAAGCCAAAATAAAATAATGATCGCATATTTCACGAAAATCTCAAATAGAATCCTTTTTTGCAACGTTTAGATTTTTGAAGATGGTCCTCCCTTACAGTTTTGCAAACCGCGACTTTTTATACAGCATCCCGCCCTTTCTTAATCTCGATGAAAGCACCACATTCAGGTTGTTCCATTCGAATCTGCCATGGAATTTTGATCAGCTTATCCTTCAAAGGTCTCATTTGAAGATTTCTGACAGGAATACGTCTTTCTGTCTTCCATGACTCCTGTAGCACAAAAATGCGTACGTGAAGTACAAATAGATAAATGAGACTATTTACCTATGAATGAAGTTGCCTAATTGAACAGAAAATCCACTAGCATTTCCTTCACTAAGCACCGAAACACTAATTGCAGCATATTATGGAAGATGCTCGATGACAAGAATCACGCCCTGACTCGCATATACCCCAGAGGGTACCAACCGTCATGTCTCGATTAACAGATCGCTAATTCGTTCAGATGATCAAATTTCCCATTTCATTAGTATGTATGTCAACAATTAAAGAACGGCAGGAAAATCTGCAGCCGAACTGTTAATGAAAAATCGTTTCCTGATTAGGGCGGTTGTCCCCTTCTCCTTTTCAACGATCTTTATTTCTCCAGTGTTGTTTTGATTTCGAATTGGTTCCTGTCATATCAGCCCTTTCAAAAACATCTTTTGCGTTATATCCATATGCCAGTTATAAAACGCCGCTCTTATACAGGCTTTCACATTCGACCACTACTTATGCAAAACAAATAGAAAAATACCTTCGCAGGTGGCGATTTAGATCTCCTTGCAGAATCGTTCTTTCTATCACGAGAACGTGTTCCATCACTCTCGGAAGAGGCTGAACGTCGTCGTTTCCTCTCCTTCTTATGCTTTTTCTTCTTTTTCTTTACTTTGCCATCTTTTCGCTCCTTCACCGATATATCTTGACTGCGATCTTTAACAACATTTCTTTGCATCAGAATGACCTCTTGAAACGAACCTTTACAATCTCACGAGTTCTATCATATCCATCTAAGCTGCTTCTAAAGAAGAATATCTTCGTGCTGACTTCGCTATAACGATTCCATTTCTCATCTCCACTCCATCTTTATTGAATCAATTAGTGAAAGTCATTGTCATGAAGTAGTGCACAATTTCATCAATAAATCATACGAAAACATCGTTCAACGCCTCTCAGAATATTCTGAAAGAATTTGCAGTGAGAAAGAAAAGATTTGAATGCGTTAAAACCTATCGAATTGATTTTGCTCTAAAATTGTTGCACTCGAATCGTAACGATTCCCATTCAATTTATGCCGAATAAATAAACGAGCATCTCCTTATTTTTGCTTCAGTTTCCAATTTATTCCTGATATAGGTACACCTTTTTGTTCGAATTATTATTACTCTATGGTAACCATTTCGAGGAGTACTACTGCAATGAACGCTAGCAACTGAGATTACGCTATAAAAAGACTTTAAAATCGACGATTATAACTGCTTTTGTTAGTTGGAAGAGAGTAAGGAAACTGCTGGCTTCTAACAGATTTCGAACAGTGCAAGCCCTCAAAAAAAATTTCCCCATCTTTGTTCATGGATCGGCTGCCAATAACGAGATTACCCTCTTCACCTATGCTATTTTCATGTAGGCAATAGACAAGCATTTGTATGTATTTCTATTACAATGCATTTCGCAAACAAATTTACTACAATGATGAGTGATAATAAATTTTACCACTGGAGGCATCCTCATCGGCGCTGCTCTGTTTGTCCCTCTCCTTTTCTTCATCACTGCCAACCTCTCCTTCAGCTAATTCACCTTCCTCCTTTTCTCGCTCTTGCTCCTCATTCTGTAACTATTACAGGTCAATAAAAAAGTGAAACGAATTCTTCGGCAGAACGCCTAGCAATTACCAAATTTCTTGGAAAACATTTCAGGAGATGATGTAACAGGAAATTATGCAGCCTCAAACATCAAACAACAACTAACAGGTCTCGTTATCCACACAAAGAAGGTGGCATAAAACCATTTGCGGAAACCCGTCATGTATGCCGAAATCTAATAAGAGAGACGCGAAGCGTATGTGACCGACAAAGTTGAAAAATGGACAAGGGGATGGTGGGCGGAAGATGAACACAGAGGACACATCAAATTCTAGATGAACTATCGAGTTACTAGCGAATTAACTCCAGGCAAAAAAGTAAAGGCGTTCGTAATGCTTACAGAACGGTTTTCATCGTCTTCTTCGTATTGTCCATTTTTCATCGAATCCTTTGACTCATTACTGTTATCTTTCTATAAATAAAAGTAAACATAAATAATGTTATTAAAATAAATAGTGCGAATCTCTCTAAAGTTCCCTATAAATTATATACGACCAAAACTTTCCTTAAATAAAAGAAAATAATTCGTAAAGCATTGCTTTCTCGCAAATTCCGTTGCAAGAAATACGAGAAAAAAAAGTTAATATTTGAATAAGAGGAACTTCGATCGAATATGCAAATTAGTCGATTAATCAATATAACGTTGTGACTCAACTTGGGGACGTTTATGTGCGCACCAATTTAGTCACAATGCTTCACAGTTTGTTTGGATATCAACCGGGATGAGAGGGATAAGGACTCAAACAATAGTATTTCAAGAAGGAAGTATTGCAAGGAAACAAATGAATCAACTAGCGAAACGCTAGAAAAATCAACAATCCGGCGAATTTTTGAAAATAAAGCGAAAAGGAGTTTTAGAACTCACTCGTAGCTTCCGAGCTAGAAGTTCCCCACCCATTTTCCTTCGGATACCTTAACTATACCCATCAATCCCACCATAGGCAAACTAACTTTATCCAAATTATCGCCTCATATTATCGACAGAACGTTCTACGACAAACAGCATTTCAAATCGGTTGGCAATTTCGCTAGCTTGTACTAGACTACGAAAACATTAACGTAATTTGGTGACAGGTAAGGTGCCAAATTGGAGTGGAAAAAATCACCTAAAAATACCGGCAAACTGAACACGAGGTTAAAAGCGCTGTCAATATCAACAAGGTCGCCTATTAGGGATTGAGGTATTCTAGCAATTCGCAAGTTGGAAACTTCTTTTCTAGAATTGTCCATGTTTTGTCTTCCCTCCTTTTTTGATTTCTATTGGTTACTATGGCATTATTTTTGGAAAACTCTTGCCCACGATCTCATCATTGAGTAGCATGACGTTTCATACGATCTTGCCCACCTCGTCGTTTGTCTCGATTTATTGCGTAACGGATGTCTTCTTCAACAAAAAAAACGACGGAAATCTCTTCTTCTCTACACAATAATATATTGTGGTCAGGAGTTCCCTTATCATCTCATTCCGGCATTTTTTGAATCATATTTCATCCTAACTGAATCTGAACATCTGAATTACCGCCTCTGCTTTCAACGAATCAGAAAAGCCACACTTTTTAAGTTATAAAGAGATGAACTCTCCAGGAATCTACGATAAAGAACTTCAGATACGATTAAGGTTGCAGTAAAAAAAACAATTAAAATCATTTCTACCTTTCCTTCGGCAACGGAAGAAACAGGTGAGTGTGATTCGTTTGTCAAAGAGTCCTCAATCATAGCTGCAAAAGATGTAGATTAGTTAAGCAACGCATAAAGCCTCATTCGAGATACATCTCGACGTTCATCGTTAACAACATTTTACTATCAATGCCAGGCGCTGATCGTAGCCAACAAGTATTGCTCCCGAATTGACGGCCACTTCAATCCAAATGCATCACACCTTTCTCACCTGCGATGACACCTGCATTTCTCTAGCTAGGTGGTTAAATCGTTTGTTCCTCAAATCAGCCGCTATTGTTCCTCAATCAATGGAGTTCACAGTCGCGATTGGTCTATGGAAGGTATATATTCGGCTTCGGCCGACAAACCAGGTTCTACCCATTTTCCCAACGTTGCGATCGTCAATCGAGGGTGCCGCTGGTTAGATGGATTGGGGGCAGGCGTGTCAAAATTCGTTAGCGAATCTAAAGTGTTGCTGAAGATTCGCAGAAACTGCAACGAAATGTCGTCGATCCAGCTTGCCGATCGCATCGTAGTACGAATTCACTTCAAGAATTTTGATTTGAAATTAGAAAATTATTAGCTTTGACGGTTTTTTTTTTGAGTATTAAGTTAAATTTGAGTAAGTATCGAGTTGATTTCTTCGATATTTTTTGGATGTTCGATGGTAAACAGTAAAACACAAAAAGTCTTTTGTAATTTCACTAGAATAATCTTGCAGTAGTTCGCTCTGTGTTCAATTCAATAACAAATGCTGACTCGTTATTGAAAGTTTTTTTAAATTTATTTCCTGTAACGACACCAATAAGATGACGATGAGAGGATATAGCCATCGCTAATAATTTAGAGCTGCAAAAGTGGGATCAAACGACTTCAGCTTCTCTCATTTTCCGGATATCTTCACATCCAAGTTGTTGCAGCGTCACGTTCGGTTGTTATCAACTCTGCTATTCTTCCGTGTTATCTGTATTGATACATCCTTTACTGGTTGTCCCCAGACATTTTTTCAACCTTCTTTACCACTCTGAAATCTTCAAATAAAATATACTAGATAAATATATGACCGTGTATCCCTGTAATGCTGATAGTTGATGAACTGGGCAAATTCACTTCCCGTCTGGAAAAGATGCTTCCACCTGTGATCTGCTGATATTTCGGGACGTGGAATACGACACAAGAGTAGCCATAACGTAAAGCAGTTCGCGAAGTATAGGTTATTTACCTGTGGCGGCAAGTATGTTTGTCACACCTTTTCTACGCACTATAAGAGAATGGGTAATGAACTTTTAAAAAAGCGTAGGTATCATCGATTGAAGTGCTTATACTTCGTGTTTATTGATTCATATCGATTTATTGATTCGTATCGATTCGATCAATAAATATTGACAAACTATTGGTAACTATATTGCAGACAATACGCGGAATATGAGGAATGCAACGGATCAATTTAGCAGCGGAGAAAGTGACGATGATTCATTCTCATTTAGAGTAAGTCCCACTATGATATTTGGATTATTGAGACCATATGTGCCTATTTAGGCGCTTATTTTCTATCCTTTATTTATGATTAATAAAAGTAATTTTAATAAAGACTTTAAAAACCTGCTAATTAAATTAACGAGCTTTAAAATAAAATCTGTTGATTCCATCCCTCATACGCTCTTTGTTGCATATAAATTTTAAAATCCATTGAAAGAAGCAATCGTTGAAACATTGCAATAGACTGGTAATAATATAATTTAGTTACGAACTGAGGCCCATAAGCAATCTTCTAGATACCTGTTGCACAAGCTTACATCACATTAAAGGCAGATATGTCGATTATGGTGTCTTTATCTTATGCGGGATTCGAATCCGGTTATTTCGATAGGAGAGCTGTGTCTTGGGGTGTAGAGAGGGATGGTGGGAGGAGGGACAGGTCTCATTTAAGCTGAACCAACTCTTGCAGACTTCTCTTCCGGTCCATAGCTAAAAATTTTGCGTTCGATTTCGTACAGCGAGTCTTGGAATGAAGTATGTGGGCATATAAGCGAAAGACATTTTGCAGTATTTGTTGTGTACAGGCAAGTTGGGGAGTACCATACATAATAACCTACAGGATGCTTTTTTAACAGAATCCTCACCAGCTAGAAAAAGGTTTGTGCCCACTTTGAACTATTAGAAAAAATTCGCATAGTTGCTTGCTGCGCAAATGTTCATGATGCGATTGTCCTGCGACAAGTGCGCCTGCATAAGTATGTCGTGTTCTAACTACGAATTGTGCGGCGTAGATGGCCCTGACATGTTGAGAACATCACAGGGCATGACTATCCTTGGCAACACTCTCTTCGGACGCAAGTACTCATTGGTGAAAGTACAACATGGCTTACTCGTGTTTGGCGCATATATCCAGCGTGCATGTTTGTGTTCTGCTTTGTGTGGATTCTGGAAGACGTGTTGCGAATGTTGCAAAATCCGTTTGGTTAAATTTCTATGGAGAAACGGCGCACTGACAGGAGTTAGTATCGCAGATCTCATTAGCACAAATGCCATTTCACTTTAAAAAAAAATCCTCGTGTTAATAAAAGTTGCTTCTGCACTGCATTACCCTCGATCAATTTTTTTCCGGTCTGTGAGAGAGGAAAGAATGCGGTCGTCGAGATGCGGCTGAACCTTCTTCGCTTTTTCGCTTACGTTTTTGCTTTGGTTGACTTCAGTTCATTTTAATTTGAATGCTTAATCGTAATAAGGGAAATTATGGGATCGGCTACCGAACAGGTTGAAACCTTCCCGAATATTAGAGTCCTCTCATCTGGAAAAGGTGCGAGGTATAGGAACACTCCATGTGTCTCCTTAACGAACTTGAGTGTAATAATATACATTACACGTGTAGATGATATTTAAATACCTGTCTGAGTATTGAATAAATCACAAATAACAATGCGATGGAAAATATGGATCTTTCCTTCTTAAAATATAGGTTCGCTTGTTTAATTGAAGCGCTTTTTCGGGTGCATTGAAAAAATTGAAGCATCGAGGTTCATTTCAAAGTAAGTAAGTTGTTTTCTTTGTTTTGTTTCTATCGCGTGAGTATTTCACAGAGGATATCAGTTTAAAAGGATTTTTTTTTTTGCAACATCTGCATATATTATATGATAAAGATGAAGTAAAAGGGATGATTTCAATGCAAATTAGTTAGTACACTTTAGTTTTAATTATTAATTTGAATAATTTTATTGCAATTTTTAAAAAATATTTTGCATATATTAGATTCTCAAATAAGACAGGTTTAATGGGGAAAACACGCCTGAATGATTCCCCTAATAAATAGTTGTCTTCGGCGACATCGACATAAGCCCTTTTCGTTATTTCATCGACGAATCGTTCATTTTGTTGTTAAATATAACGATGGATTTGCTTGCAACAAAGCTATTGCAATTCCTTTTCCAGGGAGGAGAGTTGGAACTGGAAGAGCCGCGTTCGAAATATGAGAGATACAAAGATGCATCTGGCCGTTGGGTTACAAGCAGATCCGGCGATGCGCGACCCGTGAAAATTGGTTATATTTTTTTATGCTTCGTGATTTTTAGTTTGGTTGATAAAATACTTCAAAATTGCTATCTGTTTGTGTTTATTTGTCTGCTAACTTAACTCAGATTGGGTCGAAGAAATCGCTTTTTCATTTTGTCCTTTTTATGGAGCCCGATTGAGATCTTTCATGCGATTTGAAGCCCCTTCTTGTTTCAAATAAGGAACCTTGATATCTTTTGAGCTATCAGAGTTAGAGAATATTTCCTTAGAGTGCTTTACTTATGGATGAATGGTCTAAATGCTAAAATGAACCTCTGCATTTTGTGGTGTGAGAGAAAACGGGGTCCTATAAACCTTCAGTTCAATGCCTTAACCTGTCCCACTGAATTTTAAAAGAGTCTTTCGGACTTGACTTACTCCCGAAGAGCCTTTCATAAACCTTTGCAGTCAGAGCACATTGCGTGCACTGATGCGCCCTAAGAATGCAAAATTTTTTCTGAAAGGTTGTAAGAGAGGATTTTTGGGCAGCGGAGGCAAGGAAGGGAAGGATGTTCGCATATTTCACGAATGAAAAGAGTCTTCATTTCGTTCATCAGAGACTTCAAGTCTTCCTTGATAAGATTATTTCATATGGCTGCTCCAAGGGTTTAATACTGAAAGGCGTATTTTAGCTTGAGACGATTCCAACACAATTTAGCATTTTTGACATTCTAAGTAACACAACTAGGCCTGTCGTCAAAAAGAGGCAAAAAATTTCCGGCCCCGAATTCCATCCACATGACCTAACAAATAATCTTGAGTGATGACTTGAGAACGAAATCGAGCACCGCATTTCGGATTCGATCGTCCTTTTCTTTCCCTCTTGACGTTCAGAAAATCCGACATTACACCAAACTCTAATCCCACTTCTCTCCTTTTTTTCTACTCGAATATCCCATCGTATTAATGAAGTCTAATGAAGATGTTGGAATTTTATTTGAGATCATTCTTTTGGGTTATGTTCTTTTTAAGACATATTTATTCTACCCATCTTTTGATCACAGTTTTTCGGGCTGAAAAGTTTCTGAATGCGCAGAAGCCGTATAACTTTCACTAAGTTAAATGATGAATGCATTGCTCCATTGTAACAAATTCCACTTATCCTTTGTTGTTCTCACTTTTGCATCGTCCCGTTTCAGTGCTATTTCTGTGCATTAGTTTGTCTTACCCCTCTAATTCGTCACTGCAATCTTTTTTGATAGTTTTCGACGTTAAGGCGCAAAGGGTCCATACGTTGTGGCGGAAAAAAAGAAATTCGACGAGGAAGCGCACCTCAAGGCAGGTGATTATTTCGAGGATCTTTTCAACGCTGAGGTCACAATTAGCGGTCCTGGTGAAAATGTCCCGGTGCTAAGGTAATGAACTGAATATTTTTTTAATGGTTTGAAGTTGTTTGACAAGTTCTGTTCCGCTATTGTTTCCTCTGTCCATCTAACAACGCAATTTATATGAACACTTTTGTATTGGGGCGATTGGTCTATAATGCATCATAGACATGTGAGGATTGTACAACCTGCATCACCGTTATTACAAGGTTTCGAGAAAACGGATGCGGATAGTGGAGAGGAGCGTTGCTTTTCGAAGCACACGCATGTAAAGATTATTTCTTTAGGTGAATGCAAGTTTTATCTAGAATTTTAGCGTATCTTGGAACGGAGGTGCTCAGCTTGTTCAGGATAGAATTCCGGCTCCAACCTGGATTTTGGAGTTATACCATGCACACTAGAACTGATGAAGCCTAATCAAAAAATACTGGCCAATGAAAGCGTTGGCGGTAACTGAGTGGTTGAACATTCGGCCGGCAAGCGAGAGGGTTAATGTTTATTCTCGTTTGCGGACGATGTTTTCATCGGTCATCAAACAGTAATTAATACTTTTGTGTAATGAAACGGTTTATGTGAAACCGCGAATTTATGTATTCGTTTGTTTATTATTCTAAATTCTTCGCATATAGTTGAAAAAAGATGATAGTATCAAGAAAGTAATATGATTTACAGGAGAAATGTTCCCCTTGCAATAAACTCTTAAATAAATACTTTTAGAATTATCAAAGATAATAAAATTGTTGTCTAGTGGATTCAATGTGAAGAGATGCAACATCATCAGCTACTTTTTTCTCAAAAGTAGTATGTTTCTTTATTTATACGTCGATAATCGGCAAGGCAACATTTGTGCCAGCCGTATGCAACATAGCATTCCGCATTTCGGCTGCTTATTAGGATCTGAACTTAGTTTTTCAAAAATGGGATAGTCACTTGGTCAGCAGGCCAATTGCTGCCTTGTTTTCCGCACTTTTCCATTACGCTAACTGAATGCGACTTCTGTCTGGCTTGATCTGATTTGATTTCATTTTCAGAACATTTGAGGAGATGAGACTAGCTCCTTCTCTAATGGAAAATCTTTCTCGAAAGAAATACGAAAGGCCGTTGCCCGTTCAGCAAGTTGCCTTCTCGCTCATCTCTCTGGGTTCCCGTTATATATTTCGTTTTGTTTGATTTGAAAGGAGTTCTCAACAGTTGTTAGATTAATTACTACGAATAGGATTGATCGGGAAGATGCATCCCAATTGCTGCTTTAAAATGCGATCGTGTTATTAAGAAAACGGGGCGTTGATTTCTCTAATTCATGCGAGATACAGTTTTTTTTTTTTCGGAATGCGGTCGCAATTGATGCAGTGTTAAAAATTAGAATATTCGTACCCTCATTCCATCGCTTTCTGTTACTTTAGAGAGCACGAAAACTAAGAGAGTAAATTGCTGACCATTAAGGGTCTTCCACGTTTTGTTTATTTGAGCTCGAATTTGATCGTCGGTCATCAAGGAGGCGAGAATGATGATTATGAAGATGTATAGTTGTCGATTTTACACTTCCGTTAGTGCTGCTTTGGCTAAGGGAAATTATAATTGAACTAGAAACGACGTGTTTGCATCTATGAGATATTTCAGTCAAAATTTAACAATTCAGTGCGATTCATTGGCGAACAAAAAATTTTCACCGTCAAAGTTGTTCTCTACTTTAGCGACGGATAAAAAG
Source organism: Ascaris suum (assembly GCA_013433145.1). Taxonomy (NCBI): domain Eukaryota; kingdom Metazoa; phylum Nematoda; class Chromadorea; order Rhabditida; family Ascarididae; genus Ascaris; species Ascaris suum. The sequence goes on from CM024174.1 coordinate 10,383,772, forward strand.
CGGTGCGTTAGACTAACTGTAGAATAAACTTTTATTGGGAAGATGTATCACGTGTGATGAAAAACTTGTTGAATTCTGGTTCAGCATAGTGATAAGGATTATTTCGTGAAATCAAGTTGTGATCCTAGAAATGTTAATTTTCTCCTGCTTATCAAATTTTTAAGATGTCTAGTGAGATCTCAATTTATGAACGTTTTCGCGGGAAATTCGCAATATTTTGACCGTTTTTTTTTCTACTCGATGTTGCCGTAACGCATATATTTATGCATTCATTTTATTGTCCGATATTTGAGATGATTTGTAAGTGAAAGTAAGCCGAGTATATGGATAAGTATTATTTCGTTTGATTTCACTTCTACTCTCTAGTTTTAGCGGAAGTCCCGTTCCCATCCTTGAAGAATGCTTCACTTCTCTCTGCATTATTAAAAATAAACATATTGTTTATTAATTGGGTTTGCGTTGAGAATCGGTATTCGTTGACATAGATTACTGGTTCCGTTGCCAAATATTCTCTTTGAATAACTGGTGCCAAGCTGTTGCTTGCAATAGTTGCGTTTTGGCGATCCTCATGCTTTACGTCCATCCGTCCTCAAGGACTCCTTATCTTATTCCCATTCCTTCTTGCCCTACTGCACCTTTTCTTCCGTTTGCCTCCTTGACCATCTTCGATACGACTAAATATGTGAGCTGTTATGTTAATTTGGGCACTTCTTAAACTGTCGTTCAATATCGAAGTTCGGCGTCGTGATTAACGATGTTTCTTTATTGTGCGGACGAGTTTGGTGCTTCCGACATCCGGACCAAGTTGTCGGCCTCAGTCGACGTTCCTTTCTAGAAGCAGAATTCTCCTCTTTCATTTTTCTCTTTTCTCCTTGGCTTGAAATCAGCTTGTGTATATTACTAGCATTCCCCATTTGAGGATGGAGGAGGAAAAAGTAAGCTCATGTATACTCATTACAGGTCACGATGTGATTGCTCATGCGCCAACAGGTAGCGGCAAGACTGCGGCCTTCCTCCTTCCCATTATCAACTCTATCGTCGGACAAAAAACTAGTCAGAGTTAGTTCTCGTATTTGTCATATCTCGTTTGATGGCCCATCTGTCGCATTTATTCGAAGAGAAAGAAGTACGTGGCTCTTTTTACTATGCTTCAAGGGAACATTTACGTTTTCCAGCAGTGTTCTTATGGGTTGCGCATGAATGAATGATCGCAGTGTTATGTTTAAAGAATTGCTGAGGTAAGTGGATGCTTGTTTACGTTTACGATGTGGACAGAAGTATGAGCGCATTCGTTATTGCAATGTTATGCGGCTAAAATTCTGTTTTGCATCGCTTCAAGAAGCAGATTTTATTGTTTTGTTGTCTCATATTCGTGGTATGTTAAATTTATATTCCGTGGATCTATGTGTCTACCTGTTTGTCCGCCTATCCGCCATTTAATCTGTAGTGCTCACCACGGGGTAACTCACTCTATATTTTATTTTGATCCATCAACATCGTAGACATTGAGGGCATTAAAAATTTTTGTTAATTTCCGGCTGATTGGATTCCCATCTTAAAGTGGTCGGATCACGCGTTCTTTGAAAACTTTGGAGGGTTAGTTGTGTCAGTTAAAACGTGATGGCATTATTTTGCATATTTCGTTAGTTGTCGATAATTTGTGAAAGTGAGCGGAACGCAAAAGCGCATATCGCGCTATGATGATATGCGCTTTCCCGAATACACATCAAGGTCGCATATGGTATGAGAGGGCTTGAATTCAGTGTTACAAGTTAGCATTATTTTATTGTAACAGGAATTAGCCTATTTTCCCCAACCCGAAATTTTCTAAGCGCTATCCGCATTTCTGCATTCTAGATTTCTGCCTCAGCTATTAAGAGGTGGTGAATAACTGACACGTTTTAACTGTGCGCATTTTTCTTAACGACGTGGCTGATAGATTTATAGGAAAATTTTCTCTCTGAAAGATCCAGTGATTCGATGAGGCTGACATTAAAAGGACCCTCGTCATGGATGTTTGTTGTATGTGGTGATTTTTGTCTTAATTAAAAGCTACTATATATGTGCGGTATCTCATTGTTTCATCTATTTTGTGACTTTCATACCCATCATTTTTCACTTCACTCTGAAACTGCATCCTTCGGGAGTAGCATTAGGTTGGGACTTTCGCTAAAAAACTGCCTAGCTGCTTGAAGTGCCAGTTTCAGGTGGTCATTTGAACAAGACGCATCCCTACTGCATGATTATTTCCCCGACAAAGGAACTTGCCGAACAACTCTACCGTGATGCCGATGGCTTAGTTGACGGTACTTTTTCATTACTTTGTTTATTTCGGTTTTCTGCTTTCATCAGATGAAGCTGTAATCGTTTGTTTAGACTTTACGATGGAAATGGTTACGAGATTGAATAAGAGTCATTAACATCAGATAAAAGTAATTTATAGGTACTAACTGCAAAGTTGTGCTGACATTCGGCGGTATGAGTCGTTCAGAGGATATAAAAAATATCCATTGTGGTTGCGACATCGTGATTGGAAGTGTCGGCAGACTTTGCGACTTCATCGTAAACAAAATCGTAAGTCTTGCATCTGCTGGATGCAATTTTTATTTAAGAACATTTGCGCATTTCATTTTGGCTTGAGATGCAGTGCTTTACCTTCTCTCAGTTGCAGTATTTCTTTCACTACCTATCCTTTATATTGCTTTTTGCAGCGAAATTTAAATACATTTAACGCTTGCAGTATTCTGGAGTAGCATGGCCAATATCATTATTGGGGGGATACCTCTATATGTGTATATAATTTCTTCGTTGTCAATTTTTCCCTCCACCATCAGCAGTGTTCTGTGCATATAATGATACACTCATTTGCATGTGATTTGCTGATTGCATTCATATTCTCATCTAGAATACTGAATTCGGGATATTCGCTAACGGAGTTCGGTGCTCGGAACTTCTCGAGTGAAATCGGACGATTGCGAAATTGTTGAATAAACTTATTTCAAACTCATATCAAAAGAAACCTCTCAGATTTCGGAAGTTCTTTCAGATTGCATTCAACAAAAAGATATAAGTGATTTTGATTTCATTTACATGTTTCTATCCATTAATATGTTAGTGATCGTCAGTACAATGCACCTGATACATAGGCGACTCTCTCTTGCTGTTACCTTCACAATTTGAACCGCATAGAATCGAGTGAGAGAGGTAGGCGAGGTAAGGCGGAATCTTGCATGAATTGAATGACTAGCAAAAATCTCGTGCAAAATATGCGAAGAATCAAGAAAAGAAAGTGAGTGAGAAGGTAAGCAAAACGGATGCGGAAAAAAGCACTGGTTGCTATTTATGCATCATCGCTTCTTTTCTTTCTCATGAAGTATCGTTTGCTAAGCGCAAATTTCAAACGTTTTGAATTATTATGGGATTCGCATTAATTGTGCGGATGCCATAATTTTTAGAATTGTTGTATAACACACGGTCTTTGTGCAGAAAAATAGGAAAAGGATCCCCGTCATGCGGAAACTTTCTAGATTTCACAGGCAGATTGGCGCAAGGTTTATTGGAAGATATGATTTTCAGCTTTTCTCTTAAGAAATGCACAAAAATTGCCATGCGGCTTTAATTTGCAAATCGCATGCCAACTTGCTGCAGCTTGCAAATTATTTGTTAGAAGTGATGAAAGCTCATTGAGCGTGACTGGCTTAAACATTGAGTGCCCTGATTGAGGATATTCTTTATGAAATCGAACGATCGGTTATTGCTGTCAAGAGCTTGCACACCCTGGATAAATTAATAGAAGTTTGTTCGTGATATGCACATGTGATGGAATTGCAGTTGGATTTAGGTCGTGGAACTCTTTAAAGTTCATAGAGAACGCGGAATGGCCACCGCTTGAAGAGGAATCACGGGGATAGTTTTGAAAGTAAAAAGAACCCTCTAGGCAGATTGTTTTCTTGCTCACAGATCGTTCGTTAAATGGTCGCTGTTGACGGACGTTTGCTGATTGGTTGTGGGGGAAGGGGAGGGGGGAGGGTGCTAAAAAAAGAATTGTGTCTAAAATCACACCGAAGTAATCCTCTTCCCTCTGTTTCCTTGATTAACTTCACACGTTGAATTGCAAAAATCTCGATTTACTTTGCCCGTCGTATTTTGCAAATGCTCTACAGTGTTTTAAAAAACATTTGGTTTATTTCGTTTCCTTAATAAAAGATTCGAAGTCGGTTTAAAGGATTAAAAAGTCTGTTGGCTAATATTTGACTTGGAAGATTTCTCCAAGCTAAATATCAATGAGGTTCAGCAGGTTTTCTTCAAGGAGGCGCAAAATTTTTTGGTTTCTTTAATTGTTTTTTTGCGTGTGAACAGCCAGTGAGGCGCCCAGATTTTTTTTCTCTTCTCCATCTTCCTGCTTTTCCTCCCCGTACCTCTGTTGATCTCTCATTCTTTGTCTGCTAGCTTTGATTCACTAATTATGAAGCTCAAAAGTTCTGGCCATTCACCCTCGTGCAGTTTTGCTTCTCTTCGAGCCAACGAAGTGGTGTATATAACGCAGCTCGAAATGATACCATTGAGGCAATGTACATAAATGCGATAGCAGTTGATAATGCTGTTGGAAGGTTCTCTCGAAAGTGTTTCTCCTATTTTCCTGTTAATAATGCTGTGCATCTATCTGAAGTGTCAAATCATTCGCTTGTTTGATTGCAGTTGAAAGTGGACAGTTTGAAGTTTATCGTTTTCGATGAAGCCGATAAATTGCTGGAAAGTAATCTTGGATTTGGTGATGAAATTAAGAGGGAGTTATTGTCTCATATACCATCGGTAAGTGATGTCGTTTCATCATTGATAATTTCGGCGCTGCCAAATTTCAATCCCTTTTCATTGATATGTAAATATTTGTGCTGTTGCAATTTTTGATTGATTTACTAACAGCTCGTGCCGTTAAGCTGAGCAAGCTAGAACGGAGTTCTTTTGTTAAAGCAATCTTTGAATATTGTGGAAGAGATGCGAGATGCCAATTTGCATAAACCGCATCGCTAAAGAAACCTGCGTTAGTTTTGCAGTGAGATTTGCATATCATCAGAATTTATTGTTGTATGGAACATCTCGCTGCAAATATTTTGATTTCTCCCCTTTCGTTCCCGCCTCCAATCTTCTTCCCACCTCTCTTCCTCCTCCAGTCATCCTGGCCGTCTTTTCGTCAAAGAAATAAACAAGATGAAATAGTCCATTGCAGATAGCAATGAAGGAGAATGTCATTGAGCATATACCATAAACGAATACATCCTCCTATTGTATATAAAATTATTTGCGCAACAAATCTTGCAATAGTCATAACGACGAGTATGAAAATGTGCGCAGGAATTCCTGCTTGGAGGGAGGTGGGCATAATTTATAAGTTTCACCAACAAATAGCCGCAAAGTGATCCTGCGACACCCGACAAGGTCAATTGGATGGTCCATGACTGGTTTTCATGGGCGAATGTTGGGTTTTTCATTAGTGAATGGGCGTTGGTTTTCACCGTTTATTTCTTTTGCTGGATATGAGAATGATTATTTCATACTGAGTGGAATGGTTAGCGAAGCTCTTGGAGCTTCAACGATATTTACTGGCATTTAAGCCATTTTATTTTATTTTGCGATCACTCTCGATTGCTTGCTCGTTGCGTTTTTCGTCTTTCCTTCTTTCCATCCTCTGTGCAAATTCTTCGAGTTTTACGGATCGGGATCGTTCCCAATTATTAACATTCCTGGATTCTAGCCATTCTCGGAATAAACCAAATATTTGAGAGGTTGTTTTCAGCTCGTCGAAATGCAGAAACTGTTGTTCAGCGCAACGGATATTGCACAGCTGGAGAACTTTGCTAAAGAGGTTCTGCGATGTTCGCCGACGAAGTTGATTGTTGGTGGTCTGAATGCAGTTAGCTCATTTGTTGATCAGTATGTCCTTAAGGTATGTTAATTGTATTTATTTTGCATATTAATTACACGGTTATCTGCAAATTAATTACATATGAAGAGCGTCGAAACGATGCAATCATTGGCAAGCTAGCCTTATTCATTCTTTGAGTGTTTCAGGTGTGGAATTTTTTAGGTGAAAGAAGAAAGCGAAGAATAGTTTTTATATTGCATCAGTTTATGCTGTGAAAAGTGATTTGCATAAATGATGTGAGCCAATAATTTGAGCGAATTGAAAAAATTCGAGTTGCCACACTTTTATGATATCAAAGGTTAACCTCATATATATTTGTATATTTGTTGGTTTATGGGAGATCCATCACGCAAAAAACGTCTTCACATTCCTTTGCAATAAATTTTAGAAAAATATATTCAAGAGAGAACTGTGTTGTTTTTCATATTTGCGTTTGGTTTTATGAGGTTGAAAATGTTCGGAGCTTTTCGCTTCTTCAACATGCTTCGTTGTCTAAACTTGTATGGTGATAACAGTCGTCGAGAGAGCTTCAGTAATCGCCTCTAACATTCTATATGTAAAGGGAGGGAATTTGTCTTTCGTTTGTTGCTCTCCGTTTTGTTGCTTTCCGGTATCGATCCGGACTGAGCCGTTTTACGATCGGCTGAGTTTGAAGCCTAAGCCTATCTTTTTATGTTAAATGTGTTCCGGCTACAGGTTTTCGTTTGGCATCACATCGTAGTGTTTAGCTCTAATGCAGTTTTCCAATTTTCCGTGCAATGTGATCGTGGAGTTTTCTATCAGTTTTTGATAGCTTTGGTTTGAATGGTATTTACGCACATTCCGTAAAGCCATATAAACTGCAGGATCCATTAAGTTCCTTTGAATGTTTGAAGCGGACCGGATAGGAAGCTTTTTCAAATTTTGCTATAATTAAGGGGGTTGCAAGCAGAGGATGTGTTTATGTTGCGGTGATTAACTGGCGCAGAATAACTAAGAGCTGCCAAGTGAAGTGCTTTAACTCGATCTTGAAAGGTTTATGATGCATGGGGACCTATAGTGGAGGTTTTAAGACAAAATATGTGATATGATTATGATTGGTGTTGTTTTACTTCAGGTCCATCAAGGCGACAAACACGTTTTATTACTACGTCTTATGCGAGATCAATACGGCTATCTTGGTTTAGTTGAACTATTTCCCAAACTTTTTTCATTTGGCTTTTGAGGTTTTGTTGTAGCATTCAGAGTAGTCAAACTCTTCTGATAATTTAAACGTTCTTCATGAAATTACCTTTTTGCAATCTCCAAGATTATTCTTTTCTCGAATAACATTTTCATTTCGCCTTAAAGGCGATGTTTATTGACATATTCCGTCAAATTTTGTCATCACTATTGATAGTGAAAGTCGAAGAATTTTGTGCTGGTTTTATTAAGTAATAGATATAACATATAATATTTTTGCACCAAAACAATAAAGTTCTAATCAACCATTATATAATTTCAACTGATCTTTGTTCTTTTCTTGCATTCTAAAATGTTTGCGCTGCCTAGAAGAGATCTTATGAGTGAGTTCCATCTCTATTCTTCTCTAGCCACTTGGTAAATAGAACGCTAGAGTGATTGAAAAGCAAATATGATCACTTGTAATAGCCTATTGATGTTATATATATATATATATATATATATATATATATATATATATATATATATATATATATATATATATATATATTGACTTCATCCTTTTTCATTATGCTTAATATTTCCTCGTAGATCTTTTCCTGCTCCTCTTTTTTCAATTTTTAATTCTCAGTTTTTCAGTTTTCCTCCCAATTTTTGATTTTCAATCTTTCAATTTTATTTCCTGTTCCAAATTCAGCATTCCCCTTCTTTTTCTTTATAAAAACCCTTTCAAAACTTGATACACTTTTTGTGCATCCTTGAATTCAAAGAAGTTATTTTCTGATGTGATAATTATAGTGAGCAAAGAGCGGAGAGGGTTGCACGATTGTTTGGGAACAATTCGATGGGTTTTGTTGAAGTGTTTCAGATAACACTACGCCGAAGATAAAAACGATCATTTTTGTGAACACGAAGAGAAGATGTTCGGTCGTTGCATGCTTCCTTTCATTGCAAGGATTTAAGGCATATCCTGTGCATGGGTTCGTTTATTTACTCTTGTCTAAAAGTATATTAGTGCTAACTTTCTCTTATTTGCTATTAGCTTATTGCGATAAATTCTTCTCAGATTTGGCTTTGTTTATTATGCACTAGAGACTTTTGTTATTAGGCGAGAGGTTTTAATATTTCATTGAAGTCTTGATCTTTATGTAGATAGTATTTATTAGTGGATTGTTTCTTGTGAAATCGTTCAAAATGTCCACTGTGGAAATTGCGGTTAAGAAGAGTATAACTGTTGAGCTATCATCAGTCGAGCAACTGCGACTTCTAACGAGTATAGGTCAGCCATCAAATGGCATAATTTGGCGAAAATTTATGCGAACTCATGTCTCTCGTTTCGCCTGCCGAAATCTGGTTAATGGATCATCTGAAGCATCCGAAAAGCCGAAAATGCGTTCTTATTGTTCCAACTGCGCTTGGCTAAATTGGTATGCTATAAGCAAAAGCATTCTACCATCTTGCACGCTGAGGATGGCTGATCGCTTCACTTTGATCTTATTGTTGCGATTGTGCAGATGAACATAAAAATCTTCCATTCTGGTATTGCCCATAATTCTTTTATGTTTTTTTGATACGATTGGATGGGCAGTGTGGTTTAGATGGCAGGGTATATGAAATGTAAAAGCTGATTCTCGGGTTGCAACAGAGCCCATGGGCCGAATTTTGTTGTTGAAGTAGCCTTGCCTTAGATTAATTGATGCATTGCAGGAAAAGAATACAACCTTGTTTTGACAGATGAAATTTAATAAACGCAGTAAATAGAGAAGCTATCGATGTCAATAAATTATCGTATACTGTTGAATAGAGATTCGTGCTGACAACACCCCGTCTCGAGACGAGCAATGCTCTGCTGTGAAAAAATTTTATCATTAATGAACACAGCAAGTTGCTAGTGGAGATGTGTTTTTGAAGCGATAAAAAGCATTGCAGAAGTACGTGCGGACTAATGACTTTGATGTTGAAATATGTTTATTGTCGTTAGTAAAGGTGCAATCAAGAATGACTTTCCTCAGTGCAGAACGGTTGATTTCGATGGGAGGGAGGAGGGAACGAAATGAGTTCCTTCATTTGCGTAGAATAATAGAAGTGGTCCCTTCGTTTGTGACGATTGCAAGAGCAGTTAAAATTATTGCTGAAATAATGGACTGTTTATGAGGAGTGGAGGCAAAATTATTGGTAAAAGAATGGATTGTTTTTGAAGAAAGAAAGTATCAAGTACCCGTTGCTTGACGTTTTCGGATTTTTTTTTCTTAGATTTCTCCATTCGTTCAGAATCGTTCGATCGCTGTTACGTCTAAATTCGAAAATGTGCTTTTGTTTTTTCTTCACAACAGAATCTCTCGCACTAGATTTGACTTTATGGAAAGTCTCTAATTCTTTCCTGAAGAGGAGGAGTAGGTATGGGCTCATTTGCAGAAAGAAAAGCTCATTGATATTGTTCAGCAATTTGACAATGGCGCTTAGGCGAAAAGGTGTGGATGCACTTCTGAACGACGAGTGCCATATTCTTGTTGCGACCGATGTTCTAGCGCGTGGAATGGACCTAAAAGATGTCTCACATGTAAGTTCAGTGCACTCTATAAAGCAAGTGCCTGCTTATGAAGCTCTGCCATTGATATTGTTCATTGACGACGCACACCATATGTGCAATCGCCTTGAAGCTTATCATGGAATTCCTGCGGTGAGACGGACAGGCGGATGATCGCGTATATGAGAACGGAAAGGCAATCTAAAAACCCTACTTAAGTGTTACCACTGACTAGAGTAATCTCTGAAACTGAAATATCCCTCGCGCGCAGTGGGCAGACGGGAATCGAAATTGTATTTCCGGATTGGTGTGTTTATGTGTTCTCCATCTTACATTTTAATCATGATTGAAAGTTGTGTTCTGTATTTGGATATTGCATTAGTTTGACGGTTGGTCGTTTGATGATTTGGCGAATAGGTAATTGAACCGATGGCATCAACTCGATAATGAATATCACCGCAGCCATCTTTTCAGTTGTTTATACGACAATAGGTGTAAATAACAATAATTAAGGTAATAAATTATGATGTGCCTAATGTGGAAAGCTGGGCCTCTTATGTTCATCGTGTTGGCCGCACTGGCAGACTCGGCAATAGAGGTCGAGCCACAACATTCTATTCGCCCGAAACTGATTCTGCTATGGCGCTTATTCTTTGCGAGGTAATAAACATTTTAACCTTTTGTGGGTGGTTTCATAGTTTCAAAGGCTTCATTCAACAATTTAGATATAAAAACATATATTTTTATTATAATAAATCTACTTACGAGCACAGTGAGATCCAGAGACTCATAAGGACTTTTATAGTAGCACTCTAGGAGCAGATTAGCATATTACTGTAATAAATCCCGAACAGGTTTGTATCCCGGATAAATCCTGTTCGTGAGCCCTTTTGTTGGGCGATCCGAATAATCGCTATAAAATTTGTTGGTTATGCGTGTATTATTTACTTCTATAGCTTCAATATTTACGATGTTCGTATAGATCCATCAACTATTCTTACGCTAAACTGAACAGTAAGTGCATCAATGAGGACAACATTTTTAGATGCTTTAGAACCCAAAAACAGTTACTAGACAATGTCACTATACGAGAAAGAAGGAGAGGAGAATCATAAGAGGACACTGATATTAGCCGCAATCAACGATTCTCGACGTGAAACGCACTCACCATTCTGTTATGTATTTCTGATGATTACTACTCTTCTGCGTTTAGTGGCTGAGAATGAACAAGCAGTCAGTGCCCCAGTTTCTGGAGAGAGAGGCAATAGCACAGGCTGGTATGCAAGAATGGCATCTGAAGGCAATCGAAAAATACGAGAGTGCAATGAAAGAAAGTGATCGCGATGAAGAGTTTGCTGATTACGATGACAGCAGTGAGGATGAGTTCTGTTCTGTTAATGACTAATTGTTTATCGGAATGCGATTGTTTCCAAGGGGATGATGGAGATGATAGGGGCAACGAGATAGTTGTTTCGATTGTGAAGTGAAAACAGCGCAACTTTCGTTTTACAGTTAGTGTGTTACTGTGGTAGGCGAATTTCTAGAATCCCCAAGGTTACATATTTTTTAATTCTGGAATTGAAACGTCCTTGCGTTTTCGCTTACCGCCCCCTACCTTCATCCAGAAGGAAATTATTCCTCGCATGATTCTATTGTGGCTTCTTGGCTTTGCATGGAGGATGCCGAAGTTGGTCTTTATCGTTTTAATTTTATTGATTCCCTGAAACACCAACTGTTGAAGCAGTGACACATTTTCACATATTTCTTCGCAAGCCCTGTTTTTATGAGGCAACAACAAATCTGCTCTATAATACGTTTAGTCATATAATATTTATGGAATAGTTATCTGGATAGCTGTTGTAGTTTTTTTTTTTTTGCTTTATTTACGACCATTGTTCTGAGGTAATGTTGCAGTTGATTCGTATCATATAATTTAAGCCATGTTTACTCATGATGTATGAGTTTTATGCTCCTTGCAATGTTCGTTTGGTCATTTATTTTTTCGAATGTCCTCCCGATATGGGATTTTCCTGTCATCATGTGACCTGCAACCGGATCCATTAAGTATTTTTGCATGAGAACAGAGGTGGATCGAAACAACTTGGAAATTATAAAGAATACTGTGTATTGTAGATCGGTGGGAGAAGTGAAAGCAGAAATAAGTTTAGCATCATTTTTAGAAGCATGGTTGTCACGGGTTCCGTTAAATGTTCGGGGTATCTTTTCACAAAAGATCGGTGATAAATGACGTTGATTTCTTTCGTTTTTGAGGAATATTCCTGTCTGTCTCAGTTATATGTCTCACATTCCTTCGTTGTTTCTAAACGTTTTGCGGTTATCATCTCGAGGCCAAGAATTTTTGTTGCTTTTTTACGAGCAACTTTTCACTAAAAATTTATAGCCGAATTTGAAAATTCGAAATAGGGAAGTTTCGGAAACCTTTTTTAGCACTACACTTTATTAGGGATTCTTTTTCTTAATAACTTTTGCCGTATTCCATTCATTACCTGCAAATTATCGGCCTTGATAATCCGCAATTGATGCCTGAAATTTGCATTTTGCAGTTGTTTATGTGCAATTATTAATCTCACTTCATATTTGTCTGTGCTGCATTTCGCCGAGCTTTCAATCATTTTCTTGCTTTTTAGCGCATCTGGTTATATGTCAGCTCTTCAAAAGGCCTTATTATCTCAGTGCTCAAGTTGGAGATAGATGATGTAGTCCTATCATATAAGTTATGTTCGTTTCTGAGTCGCGCTCACGTTTTTTGAAGAAAATCGCATGAGGCGTTTCTTTGTTCTGTTGCGGTGCTAATCATCCTGCAGCGGTGCAGATGAGCAAGTCACTGCAGCATTTGCACTTCCGATCGTTTACTGGAAAATTTGTTCTCTCTTTTTTTATTTTCTATTGTATCTTTATCTTTCAAGCAAAAATCTCTTAGAGTTGCTGTGTGATGTTTTTTAAATAAATTGCAAATTCATTCATATATTAGAGCGTTGTTTTCGTAGTAACCTGCATGCGGCTTGAGGTGCGATCGCCGATATACGAACGATAATGGGTATTCGCGTTAAGAAGGCGCAGACAGATGGTAACATCATGGCGACCGGAGAAGACTACGAGAAAGCGAAGGGGAGGGGGAAGGGCGTACATATTATTTGAATGCAAATCATATTCAGTGGCAAGCGATCAGCATGTGGGCCTTCCATATGAACGTAAAGCAAATTTGAAATGTTATCTTACCACGTCCCTGCGAACATATGGTTGCTGATCGCTTTACTTCAATGGATGTTAGTGCCTAAATGATTGGCAAATATTCATGGAAAATTACATACCTGAGCAAATCGCCATGATAATTGAATCAGTGTGCTCAACGGTAGCATTCTTGACGTGGACCGCAACTATGTCCTATGGTTTACAGTTAGCGATTTGGACGCCATAGATCAGAGGACTCGTGCTGTAACCGTATAGGCGCGTGCCCGGGATTCGAAGACTGAGTTTAACGCAGGTAAACTGGGAAGTCTCGTAATTTAAGGTGCGACTTCAACATGGCATCTTCCTTGCATCAGAAACTCAATGGAGTCTATGTGCCTAAGGTATTTTAAATAGGAATTTATGAGATGACAGCGGTGCCGCTCGACATTGCTGTTTTGAATGCAATCTGTGGGATACGATCGATACGGTAGTCTGCTCTACATGGCTCAGTCGGTGTGATTATGTACTGTTCACTATCCACCCGTTGAATCACATCGTAATTTATAGGGTTCCTTGAAGCGTTCTTGTTAATCAATCGTAAGCCGGTTATTTCTTACGGTGCGACTGTTCCGTCTTCATGATTGAGCTGTTTCTTTCCGTCGGAAGTGACATATTAAGTTGCAGTTTTTAGGTCGTTTTAATATGAGTGATATACTATTTCTGGCTCACACAAATCTTTCAAAAAGTTGTTGATAAACTAGTTGAAATTTATTGCTGCAGCTGCCAGCCGTCTGTCAACGCGGCACTCGCATGTTCAATGAGTGAGTTATAAATATTCAGAGTTCATAGTGCATTTGAATCGACGAACAAAGTCTCCATTGGGTTTTTTCTGGCGTTATACCGTAGCTAGCCAAGCCCACTTTCAGCAAGGCACTCCTATCAATAGGCAGAAAATTTAATTCTGGATTTGTTAATATCGCGCCAAATCATTTTATTGCTATTTTCCATTTTTTTTTTTGGGGGGGGGGGGTTCACTTATACGAAATACTTTCATATAGCTGAGAAAAGGCAAGGGCAGTGATCGTTTTCGGATTGCTTTTTCAACGTTATGGAAGTGCATTGCGGAGAGATCAATTTTTTTATCTTTCCCGATCGCTCGTACTATTCCAGAATATTGTAGACTGGTGTTATCTGTTTTATCGATGACCACCTTGAAGTCATCAGTTAAGCTCACCTTCCACCTATAAATTTTCCTCTCAAGTTTGGATTAATGACGCATTTGATAGACTGAATTCGCAATTCACTAAAGACACCACCGACAGATTCGATTGTTTCATATCTTTTCCATTGCTGAAGTCATACATACGCAACAGGACCCAACTATCGTGCCAGAACAACTTCTATTCTGAATTCTCAAAGTTCGTTCGTTCCATAATGGCTGCAAGCTTTGCAAAATCGTTTAGCGCTTATTAATCATCTCGCACATTTCAGCATCCAATCACTGAAAATTATCCATTTTATAAAGCGCTTTTGCAGAGTTCAGTGCCGAATAATTCCTCGGAAAATATATCCAGGTAAGCTTGTGGGAGGTTATTTTTACGTCAAGATAGAAAAAACATTTGCATGAGATAGATTTTTTGAAAATATACAAGAGAAAGTGGGACATCGCGAGTTTGGATCCATGCTGGAAAGTGTCTCATTTCTCTTCTGATAGAAGAAAGCTTCATCAGGCGATTCATCAGAAATAGCATTGCGAACATCCATAGGAAAAATGAAAGCAAAGTTTTGGAGCAATAACATCGATGCCGAACGAAATGACCATCGTTTGAAGTTTCAAAATATTTATGAAACGGAATTCGATGTGCTTGTGGCTGTGGATATGGCTATCTTACGACACTCTTCTTGTAGGGCTGATAAACCTTTAGGCGTAATTGGCAAAAATTTATTCTTTTAATGCGGGAAGCTGCATTTGACTGAATCTTTTGCCTAAGCAATGAAAATTTTGCTTTTAGCGGAAATGCCTTCAGTTTTCCTCTGAAATCTCGAATTTGACATATCGTTCTTCTCTTCGACTTTCTTCGATGCAATAAGATAGCGCAAATCAATTTAGAAATGTGGAAGCTCATAAGGTCGAATTCGTCAAGTTGAAGTGCGTAGGAGGAGAGGGAGGAGGATGAATCATAGTTGACTCGACTCGTCCTCGTTAAATGAAATCCAATATGCCAGTAAGGGTTGATTTGGGAGCGAGAAGAAGGGGATAGTACAAGTTTTTTTTTTTGATTTGAATATGCTGAGAGAAATCCAAATGTGCCGCTGAACCTTCTGTCCAATATTCCACTCTTGAATTACATTCACATACTTGTCTTCAATAATCCCTGCAACACTGTAACACCTTATTTGCTGCTTGCAGAATCATTCCATCCTTTGCCGCTCGTAGTACGTTATACAGTCAAGTGTCTTGAGCGTGATCATTTCCTTCCATTAAATCAATCAATACTATTTTCGCGGAATATAATATTGCACCCAAATATTATGTGTCATTTAAGTATACTTTCTGCGAGAGGTGCAATAATAATTTTATTACTGTAGAAGATTAAACAGTCCTCGATATCCTTTTATTTGATGACGCCTTCTTCCATCGATAATAGACCATATGATCGATTCCTCCGTATACGAACTGCATAGTCAAGATGGCGCAAAGAGAATATAGCGTTACCAACTACAACTAAGAGATTATGCAAATTTCTGCATTGAGTGACTCTGAGAGATTAACATTAACCAGTGCAACCATTCAAAACTGTATTATTAATAATCAACGATTTCATGCGTAAGCATTCATGTCGCTCCAAAGTTATCTACTTAACGCAACACAGTTGAAGCTTACGCATTCTTTGACCGACATTATCAACCTAAATAATATGCAAATTTTTATTGCCACTACTGCGATTTGCGAAGAACTTCCGGCAAGAAATTTGAATCGCATTGGACAAGACTTAACCTCTCCGTCTCTGGTTTTCGAGGAATTTTCTAATCTGTTACTTTTTATCGGAATTCGTGGCTCACTATCTCTTAGTTTGAGGGTCAACAATCGCACAGTCTTATTTAAGAGAGCAGCTACAAATGGCGAAGTATGGTTTGACTGGAAAAAATGCCAAAGGCAGCAAAATCCTTTAAGTTTTGAGTGATTTTTTTTTCAAAACCTTTGTAATTTAGTGAGGATGAGGGTTGTTACACATGATATGACTGATATGGACTGATAAGAACGTGATGTGACTTTGTGGGGAAATAGGAGAATATATGCCCATGTTTGAAGAATTGAGAACATGACTACCTAACATCAGAAAAAACAAACAATTGGCCTGCTAATCTGCAATGTCGAACATCATCTAGCTTCCGCAACAATAAACGGACTTGCAAGCGATCTTTTCGAAGACAACATTTTGAAAGTCAGCGAAGGACTTATGACCTTTACCTCTTCCCTTCCATCTGCATCTTGTTGCTCTATTCCAGGTTAATGAACAAAGCAACTCTTTCCAATTGCATTCAACGATACCTGTGTAAAAAGAAGGAAAGTGACGTGATAACAATATGTGCTGATGACGACCATCCAAAACCAAAACGAAAACAGCTTCGCTATCCGATGCAGTGGTTGATCGGCCTCCTGTCACAGTAAAACCATTTACCACAACTCTTCTCATAACATGATCTTACTCAAGGAATAATGAGTGCACGATCGATGTAAAATGCGCAATATGTGTGGCCGTTGGTTTGTAGCTACACAATCTATCAGTCTGTCATAAATCCCGAACCGACTGCAAATTTCTTCCGCTGAGAACGTCCAATTTTGTGAATTGAGTTCTCTCTGACACTGTCTATTTGCGAATAACTTATAATGTCGATGTACTTCTTTCAAGTGTTTCAAATGTCGATATTCAAAAATTTCGCAGTTATCCATCGTTGTAATATGTTATCTAAATCAACTGCAAAGATTTTGAACATAACCTCTCCGCAATATATTTCCCTCCTCCATTAATTCCCCCTCTAAACTTTTGGAACAAGAAATAAATCCATCTCAATAAGACCATTCCTCCGACTCAAAATTCGAAGTAAGTTTGCTCTTGTATTTCGTAAACGTTCTATGTCGTTGTTGAAGTTTGACAAAACTTAGTCAGCAAAAATAACGTTCGCTTCAGTAAATAACCCTCGCTTCAATAAATAACCTTCGCTTCAATACCTTCTCATCCATTCTAAAAACCTAAGGAAATTTGTAAATCCTCAAGATTTTATTCAAAACAACGCATAGTTGAATTAAATGAAGAAAACGCCAATTTGCTGATCAGTTGCACGGTGTCTCGATGCGTATTTCGTGAAAGGCAAAAGTGAATAATCTTACCTCCCATATAAACTTTCCTCCTTCCGACGAGAATTCCCTTTTTGCCGGAGGCAGAGAGTAATACCTCGTCAGCTTTTCGTCTTTCATGATCCATAATCTGCAAGAGATACTTTCGTTTCAATTCGAAGTGAACCAATTACGTTTCATCAGAAGTATTTCACGAAGCGGCAGAATTTTGATGCTTCAAGCATATTTTTATTTATATGAGTGTTGCTTAACACAAAATTCGGTATCTTTCCTGAGTTCCTTTTAAATAAATCTCAAATATGTGCAAATGCAGTGGATAATTTTTGTCGTCCTTTAAATTCCATCTTGAAAGGATTTATTATGAGTGCCGAACATTAAATTTTAATGATTGTTACTTATCGCTGATGACCATTTATTTGTAGGAGAATTTTAACTGGAAATCGCTAGTTTTGAAAATTTTGAGATATTCTCTTGAAGAGTTGATGAAAACATCTTCAAGCGTCAGTGCTTCTAAATTCAAAAATTGGAGTGATAATATTGATAGCAAAATTTCGTGAAAGGCTATAGTTTTTGTCGCAAAAAAGATATTTAGCTCATCACGGGTAATACAACAGGAAAGGATGTTTCAAAGTGCCGAAATAAAGGCATCTTTCAAATGTTGACGATCGAATACAATTTTACCCATCCTTGAAGATGTCTCGGTTCGTTAATTGCAACACTTCTAGGCAATCTTCAAGATGGCATTATACAATGAAATGCGTCATGCTATCATATATCATTCGTGAAATAAGTGAAAATAGACCGTTAAACATATGGAGTGCGGTCTTATATCTACGACGAAGTGCACTAAATACGGTTGCCTTGCGCTGCTTCATCAACGCTGTGTTTTGCATTTTCCATCATCAACTTATGACTATCGCCTCAACCTTTTCGGTTTGCAACGACCTCGTGATTGCAACATGTGCTCTCATATATGTGTGGAAAATAAAGAAATCGATGCGAGAAAGTTTAATGCATAAAATTGAAAGTTTCTCTGATGGAATTACTAAACAATCGGAGTAAATGCTTGCAGTTCAACAGTACTTGTTGAAGAGGAAGAAGGTCCTCTACACTTTGCATGAAAAACACTTCATTCAAATTGAATCATATCTAAGTGACAGAGAATAAGCCGTTTGTGTATTCACTTCATCACTATTGCCATATCTATTGTGGAATTTAAAACAACGCAAACGTTGAATTAAAAAGAATTAATGAAAGACAGACAAAACATAGCAAATGCAAAATAAAGTACCGTAAAATAACACAGATATTTTGTGTTCGAGTTTTGCAAAATCCCTCTCAGTGCAACGTTCATATGTTTGTTTGTTTATGTACTTGCCGCGTACATAAACATAAAGTTACGGCGATGAAACATAGTGTGCATAATCGACACTATATGATGCTCCCTCTAATCATATTCTTTTCGACCAATCATTTTCTACACGAATTAGAGGTACGCTTTAAAATCTACGTATGCAGATTTGTTGTGCAGCATCGGACATTACTATTGAACGAAGAATAGAGAGGTTTTACTAAGCCGATGCAACAACCCACTACGCTATTACATATTCGTTCTTATAAATATTCATCATCTCCTACAACCTCTTCTTCTTCCGTTGCCCCCCCCCCCCCCCCCTCAACCCTCATCAAAAAATATCTGAGATACAAATATCGGCTGATCGCGTCTAGTGCGCTTCTTTGCATCTTGTTGATTTTGGAGACCAAATAGTTAGGAACTGAAGTGGAGGCCTTCATGCACTCAAAACAGTAGCAATTATTTAGATACATATTTTGGAAGCAGTAATGGCCATCTTAAGGATAGCCAGTTTGTGAGTATTTCTGTGGATTGATAAAATTCTCCAGATTATAGGTTGCGGTATTTTCAAGGAGGATTATCTTTTGATCACTGCTCCAATTAAAAAGATAATAAATGTAAATTTAGATAATGGATAGATAAGCAAATAAACAGACAAATAAACCAACAAACTAACCGATTGAGCCACTCGGCGATATCACGCTCACTTTGCGGCACTTGTGAAATATCGATGCGTCTAATATCGAAATGCACCTTCTCAGGACATTGTCCTTTGAGGACGAGATCCATTTCTGATTGTACTACGTTTATTGGATAGGCAACCGTTACATCATATACACAGCTTATATAGTTACCTGCAATAAATCCAAATTACGCAAGTTCACCTTGGTCGATTCAGCATCGGGTGGCGAAAGTTAGAGCTAATTCATCGATGTTCAGGTAACCATTATCATTACTAGCATGCACTAATTTCGACGTGAAAGCATGTTGAACCTATAAAACCTTGCCGATAAATGTCGATCACGAGGAATTGAGAGAAAATACGCTTCCCAGATGAACATGAGCAACGAAATTTAAAGTGAGCCCTCATCAGCATTGCGATTTCAAAAAACGAGTGCAAACAAACAACGAAAGTGAAAGTGTACAAAAACGCATATATGCACTCAGAGTAGTCGTCTCGAATATTTCGAGATCACTAAAAATTTCCACCTATGCAATTTTCGAGACTATATTAGGCCCTCTGTACAAGGTGGTCTAAGAAACGCTAAATTCTTTTGAAAGACACCCACCTATAATTTGTCTCTACTTGTTTCCATATATTTAGTTGTGAGGTACTCGGTTTATTGTTTCAATCCTAATAATTAATAAAAATCTGCCATTATGATGGTCATAGATTCAGATTTCGTCGGAATCATCGATTTGATCCTACAAATTACCTTAAAGAACTGTTGAAGCGCCTTAAGAATCACGTTCTGTTCATCTGATAAAACCCTACTTTTGCCCGCAAATTGACTTCATTACTTCTTACGCTCGATTTTCAAAAACTTGTAATTCACTACTTTCAGCTTAAATTTGCTCCTCACAAATAGCAAATTTGCCTGAGAGCATTTTTACTCAAAGAAATTGAAGTTTACGTTTTACCTAGCCAATGATAGGCCTAATTTAGTGGTGATGCCAGACGGGATTTTGGTGGTCCAACAATTTTGGGAAAGGACGCCCAAGATTTGAGTGAAAAACACTGAGTATGTCACAGTATGATGGGGGTGGTGTTACAATTGCTGTTTTTAATGATTTACAAAGGTAGAGGCATAATCAAAATGAACTTTGCGAAGTGAGTGCTAATCCTTTAAGAGCCTGGAACTTTATATGTGAACGTTAGGAACAAATTCAACCAGCATGAGCCTGACTAAGTGTTCAAGTTTGAGGAGGAGTTTATCGTTTCGAAGGAAGAGGAGGAATAAGGCAACATTGAAGGTGCACTCACACTGTCGCATTTTCGTGATCAGATACGCGATACCGGCTGATCGTGGATAAATAACGTTCTTCAAATCTCTCAGACCATTTTTCTTAGCGTATTCACGGCTCTTCTCCGTTGTCCAAGGACTTTTGTCGGTGCCCTCAGGAAATAATAATATCTGTAACGTTATCTGAATGTGATGGATGCAAGGAATTGAAACAAACGCAAGAAGATTAAAACATTTCATTGGAAGTAATAGCAAAATACGAACGATTTTTCCCTCCGTTGTTCGATTCTTAATGTCTGATACAGTTTCCATAGTTCTGAATTAGCTTAACATATAATTCTCGATGCAGAACACTTTCATCATCTTCTCTTTCTGCTCCTCTCTGTAGACGCATATAAGCAGATCTACCATGACGGATAGCTAACGAGTATTGTAAGCTTCCCTACGTTAATTACATTATATTTGATAACCTCATAGAATGAATCGGAAAGTTGGCGAAATGCCAGGAAATTTTTATTTAATTTATTATAGCTTGTGTACATATCATCATACTTTAACATCATCCGCAATTTGCTAATGTGCACAATTGTGGAAAGTCGATTTTTTTTTTTTTGCGAGCGATCTTTTCGTTTTAACGCGTCGCTGTTTTTTTATGTAACATTGTAATTTTTTTCATCAAGGAACCTTTCTACTATTTGCTGAGCGAGTTTCAGAAAGAAATAATTGCCCGTTTAAGGCGGAAAATAGATTGTTTAGACGGTTTCATTCCTACATATAACAACAGAGTCTTTGGAATGTCGTTAAAAGCTTCAAGAGGAGGGAGGAGAAGGAAGGGGATGGGGAAGGAGGAGAGATCGGTCTTCTCTTGGAGGACAAAGAAGCACTGGAAAGAAGGGACAGTCGCTTGCCAAAGTCGACTTTTCGGCACGTTTCATGAAGAGCGCTCTCAGCAGGTAAGCGGGGGAGAAGCTTCATTCATCAAATCAGACAACAGCCATCTTTTTACAACACCCATCAGAGGTTGTTGCAAACATCCCTTTTAAGTCATTGCAGCATTCTGCAGAGAAGCCACCTCGTTCCGTCTCTATATACTGCACTTTCCAATTTGCTGACGTATGCTTGGCTGGAAATTGCACAAACAAGAATGTGAAATGCTCTCGGAATATACAAGTGTTTTGTGAAAAAATAATGACGGAATCTGTGCGTAGTAATGAATATTATATTACAATAATAAATAATTAGTAATTAATAGTAATATTACTAATGAATAAATAAACAAACAAATAAATAAGTAAATAAAAACTAATAATAATTATCAACATAATAATAATACTAATATTGTAATAATAAAATAATACCAAAATAATGATAAAAATACAATTATGTTAATAATGTAATTTTTTCGGGAATTTTTATGGATTTCTTTCTTTTTTTTGAAAAGTTTTCAAGAAAAGAACCCACAAGCTGATTGGCTGAAAGCGTGGCGTGGTAAATTTTTCACCTCTTTTGCCGAAGAAAGAAACATGAATCGCGCAGTGAAAAATGATAGATTGTGAAATGCGTTTAAGAATTTTGTGCACACAGATAGAGTAACTTCTAAAAGACTCTTGCTTTCACTGAAATACGCTTATTTTTAGGCTTATTTCCGGTTGTAAATATTGAAATAATTATCAGCGGTTACACAAAGTAATGGGCATATTAAAGTGGGAAAAAAGTGGATTACCGCTTGGATGGCTAAGGAATGCTGTTAATATGTGTTGTGCGATTGCAACACACATCTGCAACAATCGTCGGCATGTATGGGTGTTGCAATTTGCAAAACAAGCACAATTTGCATTTCCCAATCATTTTGTGCATGGATCGCTTTTGTGCACTTATGCAATCGTCGAATAAAATTGCTTCACAAATTGCGTCTATAAAAACGAATAACTCATAAAAATAATCAAGTGCAATGAAACTGTGGATATTTGGGCAATCTAGTTTGCATAATACGTCCACTGAATTTCATCACTATAAACTTTATATCTGTGCTAAATATGAAACTGTTTGACAAGAAACATATGTATCTACAGGCAGACTAAGTCATGAAACATAAAACACACCTTCGCGAAGTCTGGCCCTTAAAACCGTTCATGGTTTCTATTAACCAGATCCTTCGGAACCGCTCTGTCAACCATCACCACACATCGTTTATTTGATCGTGATTTTTGTTAGGCCAGCTCGCGAGGGAAACGGAAATGGTCCTTATTCAAGACTTGAATCTCCACTTCCATGACTAGACCCCAAAAACACCTTTTCCTCCAATTGCTTCAATCAAGCACCATCGTGGCATATTTTTTACGCACGACACACTGGGCACGTTTCGCAGAAAAATCTCTGATGAGAAAGCTCAAATTTATGAGCTTCACTACTGCCAAAACTGAAAGTTCATAAAACAGTTGGTTCAGAGGATCTGGGCAGATGGGAATCAAAAATCCGGGCACTTGAGCGGGTATTGTAAATCAAGATATATGCTCCTGAACTCTGTGCAATCCCTAAATAGATTCCATGCGTTGCCGGCTGTTCGCGATTTTTTTTTCAACAGCATTGTACTCAATCGAAAGTTTCGAATTCTTCGCAATACGCATTTGCACTAATGTTAAGGGATCATTGTTGTCGATGTGTGATGCGAATGCACAACATACATTACAACATTCCGCACCCATCCGACGGGCATTCCATTTGTTTTTCTCTTTTTATACTCACATCATTCGTTGTAATAATTGATAGATATTTCAATATTTTAACGAGCAAATAACACAAACTTAAAAACAAGCATATTTGATTGAAAGCAAAAGCCCTTTAGAAGATAATCTTTCTCTTCGCAAAATGTTCGCCGATTTTTAGAATCAATCAGTTAGGTCTCTGAGATTCTCGAAGTTCTTCTCCATAAAGAAGGTAAAAAAAAAACATGCTGACCTAAATGTCGAGCAAAAATCAATTTATCAAGCTTTTTTTTTCGCGAAAATTTCCTAAGGAAAAACGAATGAATCAGTCAGATTTTGTAAAACTTTCATATCAGCGCTATTTAAGTTCACAAGATGCACTCGAAACGCCTCGCCGCTTTAGTTTTATATGAACTTTTTATCGTTTGAGAGTGAAAAATGAAATCGGTTGACGGAATCTCAAATTGAGCATTTTTAATTGCAAAGAAGCAATCTGTTCATTTATTCGTATATTTCATTGCCTAATTGCGTGATCCCCTTAATGATTCGAACGAAACTTACACCTAGATACTTTGGACTCAGAAAACGCCCTATCTTCGATATCGTTGTTTTATGATTCCTTGAATTTCCCTCATATTGAGGTTTCCGAGTTCGAATTTCGACAGCGATGAAGACTTTTTGCGAGATAATATGTTGAAAGTTGAGGGCAAACCCCATATAGAGTCTAAGTGAGCGCCCCAAATGGAGCATAAAAAACTTTGTAATACTTCATTGAGTGATGGAGTTTAAAAAAATAGCCTTCCATATCACATCTGAGAAAATTGAGAGTTAATTTGATAATTCCTTCTCATTTAGATATAACTCTTATCAGCAATTTTCTTTGATACTTCAAATTTTTTTTTTCACTGCATCGGTACGAATGAATCTTTTTTCTAAAGTTATCTCTTTCGCAGCAGAAATTATTCTGCAAATTAATGAAATAATTGCGGTTTCATTGACAACGATTGAATGAAAATTTATTCCAAAAGGAAATATTATAATTAGTTGAACGATTAAAGTTGAGGAAGATGAGATGCGAATGATTTCGATTCACTCAAATAGTGTTCTTTCATACTAAAGAAACCTTTTTTTTTCTGTACTTCGATGCGATCGAGTCTAAGAATTTCTTCTTTCCTATGAAATATGGCTCTCTCTTCCGCTACCATTTTTCTTCCTTTTTTTTTTTTTCTAATTTGTTCGATGGACTGCAATTGTTTGATGATTGTTTGATAGATTATTTTCGAACGACGCTTCATTACAAATTTACTCATCTTACCTATCATTAGAGCGATATTTCAAAAGAACATCATTTCCACATAGAAATTAATCGATGTACTTTGATTAGCCGCTAAACTATTTCGATTGACTTGAACGTTGAAAGGCTAAAATCTATTTATCGATCGGCGTTCGGTCATACTAATAAATACAAATCCATAAAAGTAAAACATTTAGATACTTTATAAAAATGGTTTACCGGATTCGGATGACCTTAGTAGTATCCGAAAGCGGCCATATTCCAAACTATCCTATACCAGAGGTGGTGCAGTAATGGAAAGTATCATGATGCTCCCCATATGTCCTGTACTGATCCCTTTTCTCTTCCTCTCCTCCTATTTCCTGACTTTTTTGTTTCTCCATAATATTATTAAAACCTGCAGCAATTTTTCAAGACGGGTTTGACATTGCATAGTTGCAGCATACGTCATTCAGTTGTTGATGATGTGTACGTTTGTTCTCGTTCAACGATATGAATTTCTCAATTCTCTCATACCTTTATATGGAACCTCACCTGAGCCTCACCTATCTTTTATTGCAAATTGTAGTTCAAATGGATGCATGAGTTCACCAACCTGATAATTCCTCCGCATAGCAACATAATAATCGATCGCTTCCGAGAGTCGTCGTTTATCTTCGTCGATATGTCGTTGAAGGAAAATGAAATGATTGGCTGCCATTCCAAAACCTTAATTATAAAATTCACCTAATTCATTCCTTCTCAAAGGCGATATTTTTCATTTTTAAATTCAACGATATTATTTGAAGTATTCAAATTTACTGCGAATATTTCTTGATATTTGCATAAAAATAATTTAGTTTATTCAATTCGATATATATGATAGCAGTTTGAGGTTTCAATCACGAGTTTGTTTGTATCAGATCGCTAATAAAATATGATCAAATAATTTCATGAGTTTGTATCAGATACGATCATGTGATGCGTCGGATAGATAATTAGAATATTGAATTTTTTGCTTATATTTCGACTCATTAATTCCAAGTAATAGCATGGAACCCTCAAAATTGTGTTCAAGGGGCAGAATAGCTTTAATTGTCCCGTTGCAGTCATGCACTGAACTTGGGTAATTAAATCTGAGATTGAGGGCTCAGTGCTGTCAAATCACATGGTCTTATATAATGCAAACTTATGGAATACTTGTTACAATGTGTCTTCGTAAACCAACTGCCTTAACAATAATGAAAAGATATGTTTGTTAATAAACCTTAACAATTTATATATATATATATATATATATATATATATATATATATATATATATATATATATATATATATATATATATATATATATAATATATATATATATATATATATATATATATATATATATATATATATATATATATATATATATATAATATATATATATAATATATATATATATGTTCGTTTAATATTTCGGTTAGTTCCTTTCAAACTGATGTATGCAGTGCAAATCTACATTCTAGATTAATGTTTACCAATTTTAGGTAGATTTGCCAATTTTACATTCGCCAACGCAAAACCCTAAGCAGTGACATCCGACTAGCGCTCCAGTTCGATTCCCAGAATGGGCGCAAAGGCTGTCGGTTATCGTCACTATCGTCCAGCTAAGAGAATGGGACTAAAAGAGAAAAGTATGCCATGAAATTGCGCGAGCCAAGAAGTTGCAGTGTTGGGCACATATCATAGGCTGTTTCCCTCTCACCAATGGGCGGGAGACTTTTGCGAAGCATCACGAATTACATGATACTGGCTTTCACATCTAGCCGTGTAAGCAGTGTTGTCGGATCTTCCACTGAATTAGTTCCCCAGCAAAAGTATGGTATAAACCGAAATGCGCAGAACTGTGAAAGCATTCACCAGAATGTGCAAATATTGCAAAAGTGCCATCCTGATAACATTCCTGCTCCAGCCTACTCGTTGTACTTTACTCATTCCTGTCCCATAGGTACCACCCATCAAAAAGACAATTGACTTCCAACAAAACTTGATGCTCAATAATCATGTCCTTATCGTCGAGGACAACATGAAATGAGCTATCCCACTTTGTACAGCAGTCATCGATTTAAATAGTACCAGTCCTAGCTAATCTTAGTTCTGTTCTGCTTGTTGGCGTTGTGTGCTTATCAAGCGTGTAACACTAAGCGCACAATGGAAGAAAACTCTACCGAGTTCCCAGACCTTTCTTCAACCTGTGTGGGAGGGGGGGGAGGGCAGGGCATCTTTGCATTCTTTGCTTTTTATTGAGGACTGAATATTTCTCATCCAAAAGAATGGCGTCTCATCCGCTTATTCGGGGCAGTCAGTAAATCGCCTCCACTACCATATGCCATCATTTCAATATTATATCTATCGTTCAAGAGTAGACAGTTAATTTTTTATTCAGTTCATTCGAATGGTTCCTTTGGAGGATGACTTAGTCATTTAATATCTTCGAAGAGTTGAATAGATAACTGGAGTACCAACCTGCACCAGGTAACTTTCTGAGTTGTTCCTTGAGCGATATTTTACTCGAACATATCAGCCAGGGATTTATTTTGAATATTGCTGACCAGAAGTACATCCAATCGAGTCGTGTTCGATGGTTCATAATCACCAACGCTGGCTTCTCACTATCGATTGGATCGCCTGTCACGGTGAATGCCACCCCGAAAATATACTCCAAGAATGTCTGCAATGAGGCATAGGCTATTATTTTTCAACAGCCTCTCCCTCCTTCCTTTCACCAGTATTGGGAGAACACTGCTCCTGCAAAACCTTTGCAATGTAATGTTATAAGTTTTGATTTTTCTTACTTCATTTCTGTAGCTGTCGTTGTGTTTCCATATTAGACAATTTCAAACCGGATCCATTATGGAAGAATTATTTTTCTCGGTTGCGTCGTTCACTTCAAGAAATGCTCAGATTGCAAAAATATTGCTGACTACATCACCAAACTATACAATGCAATGCAATATTAAACGATTGCAATATCATTTCAATATTCAGCACATTGCAACTGTTCAATGCATTGCACAATTCAGGATTGCTCAATATGTTTCAGTACGGTAGAGTTGTAATTTTGAAATTGAGTGCATTGAACACTCAAATCGATCAGTGCAATCGTACATTCGAAAATAAAATAGAATGTTGTGTAATGATGGTCACAGAGCGTAAAAGATCGATGATGGCGTTGGAATTTGTAATGATGGCGTTCGTTAGAATTTCGCGTTGTGTCCTCTACGCACAGTGATCCGAACATGCGAAGGTATTGCACGTAAATGTGCACAGGTGAGGCAATTTGCATCGATCATTGAACGAACGAGCACAATCTAAGACTCTTAAATGGCACTCCTGATTAGCGTTTACTAAACTTATGTTGTAATGGCACGAAAATCTTGCATCGTCATTCAACACAAACTATGAGTGATGTAATGTATCAAAAGATGAGCTGCTAGATTTTGTCAGGGAAACGGTAACATCGGGAAATTAAACTTGGATCTTTGTCCTGCAATTTGTTTTTTACCTGCAAATGTCAAATATCATTCAAATAATGTGAGGCAAAGAAAAATTCCATACATACGAAGGGAGTCATTACTCTGATTTCAAAGGTTCTTTCAAGCTGAATGTGAAATGGTTTGTGAATACAATAAGCGACGGTGACATTCGAGTCTTCACAGCCGTAGTTGTCGCCCTTTGCCATTGAAAGATATGGAATGCGACTGCGTGGCGAGTGATTTTAAAGTTGTGAATGGGACGCGTGAACGATAAAATCCCATGAAAACCTCAAGGAAACTCCACAGCTTCTATAGGAAGTCAAGAACGGGGAATCCCAAAAATCCCTTACATTCAATAATTACTGCTATTGTGTTAGTCGATGATATTGCTAATACTATCACTAGCAGTACTATTAGTAATACAACCATTATTATTAGTAACATCAGCAATAATTGGCATTGCTATTGCTGGAATCTAGTAATAACTCTTACTGCTATTGAAAGATAGTATTTGGTGCTATTGCTAATAGTGAAAGGCATTTAATAAATATTACTATTAACAAATGCAAGTAACACTTACTTAGTCTGCTAGTGCTATTGGCAGTAACAGTAACTCCATCAATAAATATATTAGAGTACTATCTTTTATCCTAATATTGATTTTATTAGTAGGCCATTTGTACGTAAACGTTAGCAATACTAATAAGTAATAGTATTACTGCGTACCTAATGTTAGCGAAAATACAATTACTAAGACGGTACAACATTCGAGTATTAATTAGCGCTCGTAGGAGTGCTAAAACCTTTGACCGTTTACTCAAATAATCGAAGTTCTTGACATTGGTTCAGCAAGAAAGTCATCGAAAGCTGGAGGCTCCATCGGACCTATGGTTTGAAGAGCTAAGTCAGGAAATCATCAGACGCTCGCATTTCGAAGGTTCGCTTGAAAACTATGAGCAAATCCAACTGCAAGGAAAAAGTCGAGTTCTAATAAATTTGACTCCAGAAAAGACAGCAGTCGACTTATTGACTGAAACCCCTCTCAGAGGAAGTAGTTGACTCCGGGACTAAATGCGAGTCAACTAGGGAGTTAACTCCAACGCGGACTTCTAATAATAAACCCCCCGGATTCAATCATAATCTAGCGAGTTATGCACATCCATTTGACTCAGATCAGAACTGAAATTACTCCTCTAGCCGATCTAACTTTTGGAAAGTTTCGCCCTTCACTATTTTGAGAAAAGGTTTTTAGTTCATTACTTAATAAGGTGCCGTATATAACTTCTTAGAGAAAGAGACTGATGTTAAGCGATAACATTATTATCAATCGCTTTATTTCATCACTTCCCAAATGATCGGATTTGTTCGTCCACTATCTTGAAAGGGGAACGATATTAGGGAATTTTAACCCCCTCCAATTGCTTCTTCGCAAAACTTCCATCCTTTTCCATGTCTGCTTACGGTCTAGCATGACTCAATGACTATAAATCTTGCAAGTGCTATGCGATATTACGAATCGATTCAGCCTAGTAGCCCTACTAGTATTACTTGCTATGCTGCCATCAATATTGTAATTGCACTATTAGTTACTGCTTTCTACTATTATCACGAGTACTACTCATTAGTATACGTGATGCTACTCCCAGTTGTGCTGCCATCCCATCTACTGTTATGCCTAAAACAACATAACACTGCAACCAGTAATACGTATCACTATCTAATATACCTTTAGTACTACTTTTTACTACTCGTTATTATTAAAGTGGTAGCGACACTACTTACTAGTAAAATACTATTTTCTGCTTTTATTATTACTACTTTCGCTAACGATTACTGCATTTAAATGTACTTGCTACTCTTACGAGTACTGCTTAGTGCCATCACTAATACTAGATAACTAGATATTATCGTAGAGATATTATCGAAAGTATACTGCTTATTTACTTCCACCGCAAGTAACATTTATTATTAACAGTGCTACTTGCACATCTGTAATGGTTATTGTCGTTATTGGAACTGGTTGCCGAGGGCCACTAAATTATTTGTTACTATACAATCGCATAGTAACTATTGCCACCACAATTGCTAGACGTTGTTAGCATTGATTGATAGCAATAATACTGTTTAACGACAACTGCTGATAGCGGCTGTAGTAATAGTAGTTTCGTCGCACTACTTCTACTGTTTGTTACTTTTTTCCACCGAATGTAGCACTATGCCACATCTTGTTGCATATAGATCTGCAACGACGGCCTGGTTTGTAGTCCAATCAATATTTTTGCATTACCGTTTTTTTTATTGAATCAATAGCCGTTTTCACAAACTAGCATGTGTTTTGTCGGGCCAACTAAAGCAAACTTTTTTTGTAATTTTATTAGCAAAAAAAAGAACTATTGTTGATTCACTGAATGCAAATTATAGCGGTTTTTCTAAAGTGGTTGTAGTAAAAAACTGAATCTCGTAAAAAATCGGGAATGCCCAGCAGTACAATGAACGAAATGTCCTTCGATACGTCCGGGTATGTTCCTTACTTATTAAAATGAATGCTGAATGCAAAAAAAGAGAAAACCCCGCGCCTAGAATTATACTACAGATGTGCAATTAAGAACGAGCATGAAATATAGGCAGTCAGGAACGATGGGCTGATTTTCCAGTACCAACGAAGCCTGTAAGGAGGATTCGAGCACCATATCCAGCTGATCGATGAAGCGCTTCAAATGAGAGCGGTTTTCAGCCCAATACAATGAAGCAAAGTAGATGATTGCAAACCATCAGACGCCTTGCAACGACTCGTTCGAAGTTCGCTCAATTTTTTGCGCTAATGTGCTAATAAGGTATTTGAAGATTATTAAGACAATTTTTTTTTTCTCAAATCTGTTTTGACAGTATTTTTCGTTTCAGAAAATTTTCATTGCCTTCGAGGTGACACCCTTCCAAATCGAGAGCAATCTACCAAATTGGGATGATATGCTTAATGTTGGCTTTTCATCTTGCCCATATTTGTAGCTGTTTGCCATATGACATAGTTATGACTACCAATTTGTTAACGCTATAATCGACGCTTCAAATGATTTAATCTGCGCAGTGCATGCACTACGTAAAACAAATGTAACTAGCAGTATAACCCAAGTTTTTAATATGTTATTTTTTGTGTTGTTCGTTGTCTTTGTGAGCCGCACCTTTTTGGAGGAGGTAGGAGAGGGAGGGGGGGGGGGGGTTGAGCACATGACTGTAAGCTTTCTTTTTTGCAGAATATTGAGTTACTGTATTTAAAGATGCAGAGATTATGGCATTGACACAGCACATAGATTATAGAGTGTAAAAAATGATTCCTGTGTGGAATTGAACTAAACACATTCTTTCAACTTGATATTTCATAGGTCGACTGCAAAAGATGCTTATTAAAGGTAAATTCTAAGAGGTTATAAATTGATAAATTCGACAATTAGGAGGATAATTTCCGAAATGGACATAACGGCTAAAGATTTCTAACATTATTTAACTTCTTAAAGGGATTTTGAAACTCAAATATCGAAATTATTTAAAAAAAAAAACAACTCAAAATTGTAAAAACATCCAAATATTGCAGCAAATGGCGACTGCGAATATTTGAAATATTTCACAATTAAGTCCATGGATTGAAAGTGAAAAATGAATTGAGTGTTCCCAATGCCTAAAGTTTTTTGCTGCCTTTAGAACTGAAAAAATCCTCTCAATTTGACGTCATCCAGGATGTCTTCACTTCTTTTTTCTACTTTTTTTCCCCCGATTTTCCTATCCATCTGAATTTATTGTGAAAGTTTTATTCACTCAAATATTTCAATATATTATTATTGTGCAGCGGTAACATGGGACGATCTCCCACGTTAAGCGCGAAGACATTCCACTGCTAACATCGGATAAAGTAAGTCCGACACTAAGGAAAACGGATTGCGGAAAAAGCCCCGAAAGGACGGGTTCAAAGCAGAACACTGAAAACAGAACACCTATTCCTTTCTCAAGGCTATGGCTGAAAGATTCATCACCTACTTCGATCCATACACTATTTCCCTGGCTCGGTTAAACGTCGGAGATGGTGCTTTTGAGAAAGAAAGGTGGTCCGAAGACTTGGGGAACTACTGTCCTATCGCACTTTTGCCACAACTGTCAAATATCAGGAGTGGCGGAAATCAGCAGAGAGTAGCAGGCTTTAGAAGAGGCTACTACACACACGATCATATCCACGGCCTCAGCCAAATACTGGAAAAAGCAAGGAATATCGAGTTCCAGCACGTAAAGCATTTGACTCGGTAGAGTCAACAGCAGTCATAAACGCTTTGCATGACGCTGGTGTACGCCCGGCGTACTTTGACACCATCAAACTCATTAATAAAGAGTGTACAACTGGCGTCCACTCTTCGATGACGTATATCACGTGAAGATCAGCAGAGGAGTCCGACAGGGTGATAATATCTCCCCGATGCTCTTTGCGCTGACCCAGGAAGGAGTATTTAGAAAAATTAACCATCATGGAGGGACTATGACTGATGGCGGATTGCTAACCAACCTTCGCTGATGACTGTACCTTTGTTGTCACAAACCTTGAAGACCTCCAGCACGATTTAGATCAACTGGAAAACCTCTCCAAGGAAATCGGCCTGGAAATTAATCTCTCCAAGGCAAACTGGATGGGAAACAACTCTTGCGGAGAAGGCGTAACATGAGTGGATGAGGCCGAAGTAGAGGAAGTGACGAAATACATTTATCTCGGACGTCAAGTAGATCCGAATAATAACCAGCGCGGCGAGTTCATAAGAAGACAACCACGTTGTGCTAGCAGATCAAAAGTTGCTAGCGAATGTCAGGGCTAACATCTTGTGGACGACTGTGCTTTCCAGCAATGGCATATGCCTGCGGAACATGGTCCACAACGAAACGTGTTGAAGAGAAATTCGCATCGCAGAAAGGACAATGGAAAGGAGGATGCTGGCGACACCAGGATGGACCGGTCAAGCAAAGAAGAACTGTGACACAGAAGTGGAGTAAAGGACGTACTATCCGAAATTTATGCATCAAAATGGAGGTGGGCAGGTCATGTCGCACGAAATCTGACAACCGCTGGACCTGTCGCCTAACGAACTGAATACCACGCCATCGAAAGCGACCGCGCGGAAGGCCGCAAACGAGGTGGGACGAACCACTAATACGGCTCCACGGTCGACACTAGAAACAGAAGGCGCGGAATAGGACCGAATGGAAATCGGTAGGTCTGCGCCGACCCTTGGCGAATGGATGGATCGTCAAGTGAATCGATTGAATTATCGTCAAGAGTGAGTTGATGAGTTCAGTTACTACGAGACCTCTCACAGTAAACGATATTAAAGTAATAATTTGTGATCTGTTCGACAACTGTATATGCTTCGTTCATGCTGAACAGCGAAATGTCGACGGTGAGGGAAAGGAAAAGGCGAAATCATTCGGATCGGCGGTACACAATAAGGCAAAAAAAAATATAGGTGAGGCCATTTTGAGATCAATAGCCATTGAGTGTGAATGTTATGAGCAGCGAATTCCAGTGGATTTTTTTTTTGTAGTTAAAGGGAGCAAGTTTACCGACTGACTGATAAACACTGCTTTTTATCGAAATAAAAATGTTAACGCTTTCATAAAAGCTTCAAAGCCCGCATTACTTATGAGATATTCGATCAATAACTGACTACCTTGAATTTATTTCCATGCTCTTTATTGACAAGATGATTTATTTGACTCGCTGAGAAATTATTTCATTTGATTTACAAGCTCGATAAGACAAAATGAGAGCATTACCACAGGAATCATCATCCAGAAGCTGATTGCACGATCCATTGTCGATCGCCATGTTTGATGCTTACCAAGCAGTAGAATCGGTAAAATAAGCGTAATAATATAGGCACCGAAAATTGATGTCAATAAGATTGTAACGCCGAAGATAGGACCGAGCAAAGGTCTAAAGAAGGTACGCAACAGCCTCATTGGGCAACACTTCTCACGACCTTCATTCAAACTCATCGTTACTGACCCGTTTATTGATCTTTAGGACGCCTCTCCGTGTGCACTGATGACTAGTACACCAAACACTGACTGTCACATTTATTGCCCGCATTGCCAAGCAAAACTCGTCTCACCTCACCTTCTAAATTGCTCGCCAGATCGATGCGCCGCAACCAGCTCCTATTACCTTGCATTCATATAAACTACATCGACCGACGACCTGTTATTTAAATGACCATATTTGGACCATTTCCAGAATTGCAATGCGCTATATCTCATGCTTTTGTGCCAGAATAGGTAGGACTGAAAGGAAACACAAACGCTGAAGTTGAGGATAATTAACGCAGAAAAGAACGGCGTGAAGTTACGGCGGGAGGAGGGGGAGGTCGTTGAAAACAAACAAGAGAGGATGCATCGATCTCCTGAAACACTAGACGAGGTCAAGACTGGCCATAAGTCTGAGACAACAGGCACTGTGAAGAAACAATCAGAAATTGAGGAAAGGTGGGGCATTACCGGCATAGAACCAAATAAATAGTAGCAGGCTATCAGTACCTCTCAGTGGAGAACTAGATTTCTTGATTAAATATACCTATCTTGTTGAACGACCCTAATCTCATAAACCTGACGAACGTTGTACCTATTAGAAAGTCAATGATGGGAGAACCCTTCACCTATCCCAGATACTAGCATCCCACCCGCCTGCTGATGGCGGAACGGACAATGCTGTGCATCCCACAGACCACAGACCCATTCGACAATAACCTGTCAGTGTAGCTGTGAACGAAAAGATGAGACGCATTGAAACGGTTTGGTGTTGAGGTTGCAGTGAGATGTTCTTGCTTATATAAACGATAGTGCGAGGGGCGTTCTCGAAATGGAGGCGGAAGAGCGGCGATGTTTCACAGTTGAGTGCATAACAGCCATCAAGGTTCTTTATTAAGTGGCAGGAGGTCGCACTGCTGTGTTGATTGTTCGCGAGGAAGTGCTGCACCTTTCGCCTCATCCTCTTTATTTACGTTGAAGAATCTTAACGCCAGTCGTCGTCTTTTGTTCTTCTTCCACCGTTCTAGAAAAATGAGTGGGAATGTGTATCTCACATCCAGAATTGGATCCACAAATCGCCACAAATTTCGAATTCGTAGACAGTTAAGCTTTTCAGACATATTCGCTAATATTTATAGACCTAGAGTTTCTAGGGCTAGAGCTTGCATTAGCAATTGCTGTTTAAACTTCTTTGATTTGAAGCAGTTCTTGGAGGTCGTCGAACTTCCTGGATGGATCTCGGCTGAACTTTTTTTATGAGTAAAAACTAATGAGTAGGGAATGCAATCGGAGTCGATTCGTCAGAGCTGTGATCGAATCGTTAGATAGTAAAACTCGAGTAGGTGAGGATACAAGAGATGACAGGTGCCAACATTGGCTATGTTCAAGTGAACAAGCTGCAAGGACGCGGAATATATGTTTGGCAATCGTCTATGCAGGTTCATAGTAATTTATGAAGTAACAGCTCGCGGAGTTGTGTGATTTAATGATTTCATCCTTGCTACTCAACATGATAGGATTCATTTGAAAAAAAAACCTCTCAGTAAGCGACGTTCTGTTAATTTTTAACTCACTTAGACTTGCGTAAAAGGTGTTTTACCTGCCCTCACCTTGCAGCCTGTTTACTCGGACATGTGAAGGTTTACCAGATTCGTCTTTTTTGTCCTACCTAATCCGAGTGGAAAGTTACGTGGAATATTTGTTTTTGCCCTCTTTCGTCGCTTCAGTAGTCTAGGTAGTGCTTGCGATCTTATCCTCTACTATCATCCGTTTTCGTTGAACCGATAAGAATCTCCCACAGTGCTTTGCTGCTCCTGCCGTGCTTTCTTTTTTTTTTGCTGGGGAGGGGGATCCAGAGGGTTTTTAAGCATAGGTGGTGACTGAATCTCAGCTAAAGTCCTAAACTTTCAGTTTCATCATCTCATAAAGAATTGTTGGGAGAGGTTTTCGAAGACGTTTGATGCGAATGCCAACTTTGTTTTTCGCTACGAATATTTTTGAGGTCTTAACATTTCAAACACTTTCGTACCTGAGGTCCAAAGGACTGAGTGGGAGTTTTCGCTCAATGGTTGCCTATGAGAT
This sequence comes from Ascaris suum, assembly GCA_013433145.1. Classification (NCBI taxonomy): domain Eukaryota; kingdom Metazoa; phylum Nematoda; class Chromadorea; order Rhabditida; family Ascarididae; genus Ascaris; species Ascaris suum. The sequence continues at coordinate 10,419,890 of CM024174.1, forward strand.
GAAGTATTTGGCACGCTGAGTCGGAATATCGGCTTCAGTTTTGACTGCAATAAATCTGAGGCAGTTATCCCCTAATAACATCTATGTAACCCCTTGCAGTTAGATCCCAGTTTGGGATCGAATCCTGATCCTTTGCTTTATGCTCGGCGTATGAAATCAGCTGCCAGCCAACTTTTTGTGGCTCAACTGTTTGAGGTCTTATGACTCGCACCTAGTGAACTAGAGGTTCTGCATATAGCGCAGCCAAAAATAAAATTCATTTCCGTGTTTATCCTGCCAAGCAACACTCATAGACAATGTTTTTGATGTGGTGAGAAGTTTGCTACACGAGGTGTGGCCTTATGACTATCAGGACCTAGCTTGTCATTGGGTTCTGTCTATTTTGTAGAGGTGTAGGAGGAGGGGAGGGGGGAGGGAGTGGGGCCTCGAGATGACTAAAACTAGTTGAACTAGCGACTAAAATAGAAATCAGGTTGCATTTTTGCACTTCAGAGGTACTCATATGCTTCAGAGCTAGTTAGAACTATAGCTTTCCAAAATTTAGCGCACATTGGTTTTTACGCGGTTTTTTTTTTCAGTGTTTCACAAAAAAGCGCGTCGATTTTCCAACGTTTCTCTAAGGCTCAGTTGATTTCATCCGGTTTCCTGAACCCGTCTTATCCTTTTTGAAATAAAATTCGCCTTTTTTTTTTGGGTGGGTGGAGATGTAACGCCGACCTCGTACTTTGCTTCGGCATGCTTGGAGCCTCAGCTCAACCGCAATGAGAAAATATGGTCAGGCCAATTCGAGAAAGAGAATCAGGTGGTTCGATGTGGCCAAGTAAGTATCGTGGCAGCAACTTAGCGAAGAGTATGGCCCCAGGGATCCATTTGTTTCTCTTTCGAGCTATTCTAGCCTTGATTTCTCTTCGAGAGTGGCCTGGTGACGTTGACCCGTGTGCGGTCGAGCTATCTAACCCAAAATCCAGAGAGTTATCTAATCTAAAGCCTTCCCGTCTCATTTATGCCGCTTTTTTCATCACTTTCTGGTATCATCGTTAAAAGCTTTAATTTCCTTTGCTTAAATGACTTTTCATGGTCCTAGATGGCTGCTAATATGACTAGTCCATCGCATATGTTTCGGGCTATGTCGTTTAATTTTCCAGATGCAATTCATATTGGTCGTGTTGTCGTTTCTTTCTTTGTTCTACTCAATAGGAGTAATGGTTTGTAGCACAGTGTGTATGCCAATGTCAACGAATGTCAACGAGGTGATGAGTGAGGAACCGCGGCTTGTGGATCAATTGTACAAAGACGACGAAGGTCTCTTCGAGAAAGCAAATAAGCAAAACGAAGAAATCGAAGACGAGGTTTCCGTAACTTTTCTCATCTTGTCAGTAATCCAGTTGCATTTAATTTTAAGTTTATTTTATACTGCAACGAATCAAATGAATTATTCTGTGCTTAGGCGTTCATGCGTCATTATCCCTTTATAGGAGCTGAAGTCATACATTCGTTTGTTTCTCGTGCAGTATTTTCCCATTCTTCCAAATAGATAAATATGAGCTTGCGTGTTTTATTTCATGTGAGGTGAGAGTAACTGTAAACGCTTTTCTATTTTTCGTTTTTAAATACTGAAAGATAATTTTAAGGTGTAAGTTGTGCTGTTTTGAGGTGAAGCGAAGTCAGCCATTGGTCGGTGCAAAGCTACCCATCTCAAGTCTTGTTGAAATGTATGATGCTAACGAAAGCTCGGAGTATCATCTGAAGGCAAAGGTAGTACTTGATTGTTTTTTAAAGAGTCTTCAATCATAGCCACTCCTATTTTTCGGCCATTTTTTCAACTTGTGAGGGGATATTTAGTTATGAAAAATGAGAGGGCGAAGATGTGTCCCTTTATTAAAAAACGTCGAATTGAATCCATCGGTTGCTTACAGCCAAAAACATTAGATTCGGCATGCTTTCAAAGGTGCATGTAGTTCTCTCTCTCTCTCTCTCTCTCTCTCTCTCTCTCTCTCTCTCTCTCTCTCTCTCTCTCTCTCTCTCTCTCTCCCCAAAGAGAAAATTTTAAAGGAAGTAGTGATTTATTTCGAAAACACTCCGCTCCAATCCTGTTTGATTACGAAAATTTCTGTTCAACTCGAACTATCTTGCTCCCATCGCTCCCATTTCAGGAAAGAGACGAATGAGGCATCGGGACTTGCAGCCTGATTTTGGATTGTGGCCACAGACTTCACGAAAATGTAATATGACAAGGGAAGGGAGAGGGAAACTGATGGGGAAAATAATAGTCTGACAAAGAGGAAGCTTCTCCAGGAAATGAATCCTGATTGATGGATAAAGTCAAGAGTCTGTTATGTATGCGGAGACGAATTTTAGGAGCTGGCCGAGGTTTATGGAAGTTTGCGTCGGATCCGAGGTGACGGCAATTGCTTCTACCGCGCTATGCTTTGCGCAGAGCTCGAGTCATTGTTTATCGATGAAAATGAGCGTCGAAGGCTAGCTTTTAATTAGTTCAATGTGAAACTTATATTAATATGTCCTGAAAAAAATTGTCAAATTATCATTGGTGTTTGATGGAAAACTAAAAAATCTATATATCAAAGCATTACTAAAATCTCTTATATAGATTTGCATTCATTGATCTGAGAAGACAGTGCATTTACATGTGATGTGAACGTTTTTAAAGATGGCGCCTTAAGAGAAAATTTCGAGGTGGGAGACGTCACAGTGGAAATTTTTATTTCATGGCTTATGAGTCTTTTATAGTCTCTGGAAGTAAGCTTTCATTTTCGGTTTCTTTGGTCGGTCACTTATGCAGCACTTCCCGTCGAGCTAAAGCCTAGTTTGCATCATTTTTGCCTGGGGCTTTGTGTACTGCATCCCGTGACGTACAACCTGTAATTGCATTGAAGACTACATCGAAGACTGTCCGGCAATTTCTAGAATGGCCTTCAACAACTGAGTGGGGTATTGTTAGCAGGCAGATTTTTAAAGGTCATGCCGCGTTGTCCACTGCTGTTTTCGTTCTCGCCGCATTCGGTGCACTCACCCGTACTGAACAGAGACGGGGTATTTTTAGTCCTAATAAGAAATACAGCCCTAAATGATTAGGTTCTCAAAAAGAATCCACTAGACATCTTGATGGAGTCTCCATTTTTTTCCACAACGCTGGGATGCTTGCATGCAATTTGCTGCTTCGATGTTATGAATACAAGTAAAGTGCTGCAGATTTACGGAAGTGTGTAAAGGATGGCGCGATCGATTGATGAAGCTCGGCTTTCCTGAGTTCACAACGACCGATTTCTGTGATTGGGTTGGTTAAATGAAGTGAGATTACCTGATGTAGTGACTGTACGCTTTATTCCGTTTTTAGATTTGATGCGGTAAATGTTTGCATTTAACACATTTACTGGCTGAACGCATCTCGAATATAGCAATATTGGCCCTCGGAAAATTTTGAGGCCGTCTATGCAAGCACGTGGCTTTGATCTGATATATGATGATATGGCTTGCGGTTCTCTCCTCAAAATTTTTTCTTCTATATTGTTTATGGTAGTTTTTATCGAAGTGCAAATCTAAAAACGGCAGCTTCCAATATTCTGCTATAAAGATAGGAATATTTGCCTAACGTCGAGCATGATTTTAATCAATGCTAGATGCAGTTCACTCCAGAGTACGTGAATTGAATCTGAATGGAGTAATGGAGAATGAAATGAAGGAGGTGGAATGAATCAGAAACTAAAATTGTAAATGCATATAACGCGAGAGGACTGCAGCGACGAGAGCATGTAAAGTAAATGAAAGAATGCTTTGCATTTATTCTGTGGATGTGTTTCTTCTTACACCATGCCTCATTTAATGCGCATTTTCAAAAATTTCTGCTTTTTGCTGTTTTACCTTAAGGATCGCTTTGCTGCACTTTGCGCCCTCTGGCGATGCGCTACAAAGCGTCACCGTAGTTTTAATGCAGATTTATCCTATATTCCACGTGATCTTGGCCTTTATAGGCAAATGCACTTCAGTTAGTGTCAGTATATTTTGTACATGGTGATTGCAGATGAATGCTTTTTTATTAAAGCATTATACGATAGGTCCGTTATAGGATCATAAAATCTGAGGAAGATTTTCCATTTAAGTTGCCATAAAATTTGCCATTTGTTTTTTCTTTCGACGATCTGCACTAAGCGTTTCGAAAAGCGAATTGCTGCAAGATGATTTTCATTAAAGAGTAGGAGCGCAGAGAATTTCGTTATTTTTTCTCTGTGGTTTTGCACTAGATCGGTCTCGCTTTGAATTATGAAGGCACTTGTCGCGCCAGCGTTCCTGTCCTACTTTCCTGCTTTCTTACTTCTCTTCTTATTAATAAATTAAAGTTTAATTTTGATGACAATTGCATTAGGTTACTATTGCAGTTCGACGAACTGCTTGACGAGATCGCGAGTGGGAAGCGAAATGAAGAGGCCACAATTAGCTCGCTGAATGAGGATGGTCCTTCCAATTACTACGTGACTTTCTTTAGGTAATCTTTGTTGATTTCTTTTACACCATCCTATCTTTTCCCTCAGTTAAATATTTTAAGTTGAATTCAGGTGGTTTCTGGAAATGTTCTGTAGTCTTGTTATGAGGCATTTTTTCATCACCGATCATAATTGATTTCTAGACATCCTTGCTTCTTTCCGTCCAGTTTTTTGGTAGCAGCCGCTTACGCCAAAAATCTAAAAATCGTGGTCCAATAGGGTTCAGTCTAATCATTGTTTGGAATGGTTGAGGAAGCGCAGCTCGAAGTAAGCAGCGATGGCTGTTATGGCATTCTCTGCTTCATTTTTGCAGTCGTATATGATTACGTTATTGGGAATCCTGAGACGTTCCTGTTTGAGTGCTTTAACAGGGACCATTTTGTATTATAGGGCACCAACTTCGTAAATGATGAACTGGGATCTCTTTTTATCGAACAATTCCCATCGTTGAAGTTTCTCTTTGCAAGTCACTGCCAACAACATGTGCACAAAGGATCTAGGATGCGCGTGGATGCCAAAGTATTCATATAGCTTCATATTCTCCAATCAAAGGTCAGAGAGAGAGAGAGAGAGAGAGAGAGAGAGAAAGAAAGAAAGAGAGAGAGAGCACATCCAAGAGTTCCAGCTCAAGCCGCGCCCTCTGAGCCCGATGTCTCCTTCATCGACGGCCAGAGTTTTAGCGTCTCTTAGAAAATGTCTGTGTCTATTACCATATTTATTTTGATGAAATTTCTTTTCATTCGCTTAATGGATTTTCTAATATGGGGGGATTTCTTGTGGGAAGCTGAGGTGAGTAGCACAAGCGCGTGTCACCGACCTCATGAAAATTCGCTTGCGAAAGGGTATATTAGGGCGGTATCCTGCATGTGCTTATATAGATGTTTATGCCTCTCTGTTAATCCGGTTGTTTCAACTCGGAAATCACTCAAGCTAAAATAACGAAATCTTCCCGTTATAGTCTGTAAACATAGCTAGGCCTGCACCGTTTTTCACTCTGACTCGCCACAGTTTTGAAACGAGTTATGGACACTTGGTGACGCTGGAACATCTACATGAACTTTACGTCGATTGGGTTTCCATTTTGAATCGATCGATCATATTATAAAGAAGCAAGTATTGCTGAAAAATTTGCATGAATCCTCGAATCATTCAAGGCACGGTTGTGTTATTCCGCTTTTTAAGTATTTTTTTCGTATATTTCTCACTAATTTATGGGATTGGCTAATTTGATCATCTTCTCTGCTATCAGTAGTCTTTCGTTGAGGAATTGAGCAGGAACTTTCTAATATATATAAAAGCCAGTTCCATGAAGGCATTAATCTTTGTATTGCCTGTAAGTGCTTCTTTCGTTCTTACAGTCTGCTATAATGAAACAAACTTATTTCTTTAGCATAAATTTAACCCTTGGATATTGGGTTCGCCAAATATTTCGATCCGTTCACGTTTATAAATGCGGTGAATTTCATTTGAAAGCGCCGGCCTGTGGTTGCAAGTTTAAATCATTACTGTAAATAGGGTTGAGAGTATTGCTTACGGCAACTACCACAAGCAGGAAATTGTACTATATAGTTTAGGTTGGTGACTTCGGGTTATCTTCGCGATAACTCACTGCTCTACGAGGGATTTATTGAAGGAGGCCGAAATATAGAGCAATTCTGTCGAGACGAAATTGAACCGATGTGGAAGGATTGCGATCATCTCGGCATCATCGCGCTAACTAATGCCATCCGTCAGTTTATCCCACTTCTTGGTGCCGTTAATAAGGCGGTTATTTATTGTGGCGGAATTTTGTTCTTTTGCGGGTCGGATGATTAATGATAAATGTAACCACAAAGAAACTCAAAGAGGCTAGACTGCTGCCAAAACATGGATTTGAGGATTTCACATTGCTAAAAATTAGCGCAGGGTTGCTAATTTGCTCGACATTCTTTGAAATCCTTCAGTTCTAGCGTGGAAGATATCTGCTGTGTAATTTTAACTCCTTGGGTCCTTCTGCCAAGGCCGTCCCTAAGTAGCACCGCGCATTTGTTTACGCATACAGTCCATATCGTAAGTAAAAGTTCACTCGTGATTTGGTGCCGTAATTTTTTGAGGTTCTTTGAGTCGTTGACCTGTCATGTATTTACAGAGGTATCGATTCGCATCGAATATATGGACCGATCAGCAGCTCCCGATGGGGGACGTCACTACGATTTCATTGTTGAAGGACGCCCTCCTCGCCTTTTCTTTCTTTACCGTCCTGGACATTATGACGTCCTCTATAAGAAGTAGAAGTCTTGATCCCATGCTTCAGTTCTGTGGTGTGCCACTTGTGCTCCTTTGGGATTCTAAAGTGTATTTTATCATTTGATGTGGATACAGGAATGAATCGGCGATCGGGTGCTGACAATATGTCTAAGAGAAACAACGTCGGTTTTGTTGTAATAGACAAATTATTAATTGCTTTATTCGACAGTTGAAGTAATTTTGCGATTTGAGCGAAAATTTTCTGTAAATTCGCGATTTCTCGGTGTTGTGATATCGCCAGACGTGGTACCAATCGCGGTCGTTCTGACGTTTGCCCAGATATTTGTCGTTGTAATTGGAATAGTCACTTGAAAATCTGATGTCATCTATTTTATATGCGGAATTTCATTGTTTGTAATAATAATACTTTTGTTTTGATGTCAGTTACGAAGACATTAAATTTGCTGTGATTGGGGATAATAAGTTAAGCGCCAATTGTAAGGTGAAGTTGATTGTCGAAGAAAATATGTTATTAACCGGGTGGACAAAGTTGCTTTAGGTATCCCTCTATGTTGCGTTTTCTTCTTCCCTTATGTCTTTCGTTGAATATCCTTAATTGTCTGTGCGATTCCCATAGTCCTTTCAGTCGTAGAAATGTGCATCGTCTTTCTACTTGGTTTATTTTTTTCTGGTTGCGATATACATTATAAATGCTTCATATAGGTGAAAAGAGAGGGAGGGAGAGGGAAAAAAGGAGAGAAGGGGTGTGTTTTCGTTTCTTCTCTCCAATGAATATCCCGTTTGTACTATATTCCTGAAATTTTTCTTAGATAAGAAAGCCGGTATTAGAGAGCAGCGGAGAACAAATATTTGCCAGGCAAATTTGATTTGTTCGCGTTGAATCCTTCATCGGGGGACCCCCTCACTATGTTTGACGATTGAACTATGAACGTTTGTTGATTAGAGTGCGTATATCGTTTCATCGGTTGCCTTCGCTCTCTCACTGGTGTAACCTTATAAAGTGTACTATGTGTTCGTTATTGTTGTCATGTTCGATGATACGGTAAATATTTATTTATATGATTTTTTTTTTACAGAATAACACTCTCTTTGAAAATATTTACAGGTAAATTGAGTTTAAAATTTTGCATTATGATGCGACGAAGCGGTATAATATATGCAAAATTTGTATTGCACCGATTCAATAAGAAAAGAATCTGCAATTGCAAATTGCAAAAACATTTTCAAAAGGTAAAAATTGCAAAAAAAAAGAATAAAACAAAAAAAAGTGGTACTTTTTACTCTCTTTTTGAATTATTCGATAATCCATCCAGTTAACTTCAACGAGGAATATTCATGGTTTTTTTTTTTAATTCACAGGTTCTTCCTTCTTTATATATGCCAAAAAAAGCAAATAAAAAAATACTTTTACTCGCTTGACTAGCATGAAAAATAATCGTATATATTGTGTATTCGATACGGTTCTTAAATTTACCGATGTTAGCGATAACATTTTGTATCGTATAATTTGTCGGTGTTTGTAAGCGCTCAAGACGATTCAGACATTCCATGCAGGCATATTAATGTGCTATACGTTTCGCAGGAAATGAGAGATCGTTTTCTTTCATGCATTTTAAGATTTACTATTAACAACTAGTGAGCATGGTCATTAATCTCAGATACGATGCCAGTCAATCAGTGATGGGCACTACGATCATTTACAGTATCCTATCTTATCTTACTTGAGAAGAAAAACATTGAGATCGACAATATGTGATAATGAAGTTTGAAAAAGAAGGGCAAAGAGGTTCGAAGGGACAAGAAAGGACGCATGGAACGATACGATTATACGAATAAGTCGGTTGTTAATTCGTCGCGATGGATGTGGAGAGGATTCAAGAGAAACATTGATCCAGAAGCTAACACTCCTAACTATGCTTTATAAGGAATAAAAACAGCGTTCACGTAGAAAAAATAATCTATGCAGTGCATCACTAAAAATCGTTTTATTGCGCTTTTCTTATGATCAAAAAGAAAATTGAATTGATGTATTTAATAAAAGTGCTCATTTATATTGACATCGGTAATAGTGTAATATTTGCTCAAGTTAATTAAGTTCCATATTATTCACATAGGAGGTAAACAACAATATCCTTCGTAAATTGTTATCGCAATTTTATACTCTTTGAAAATTTCAATGACATATATCTAAAAGTGATGAAAAATTATGCAGGTGCATTTTATTTCAAGTTAACATATTTCTTCGCACAAATAAAATATTTCACTTCTCAGTTGTTCTTTTGCATTCGTTCGCAGAAGGACATTACAAATGCGTTGTTGCTTCTTTTGCAAACTGGCATATATAGACACGTTCAAAAAAGAAATCCATTTAATCCATTTATTCATTGCATTGAAAGACGATGAGATTGCACCAACTAGAAGTGATAATTGAGCTTCAAATTGATCCGACTATCCAATATTTGCATATCGTATGCGTCAATAATTCGGCTCAACGAAACTGCTATCTGAGCCATTCTAAGGACAACATCAGTCATATATCAAAATAGAATTTCTCCTAATGAACAAATATATTTCTAATGAAAAAACTATCCTATCTTTTGCAGAAGTTATTTCTCTTGGAAGATGTACTCTCATAAATTCTACGAAGCTAATATCCGCTTCACCTTAACTCTATTAATATTCTTAATTTGTGCTTACACTGTGATATCCCATTGGCAATATCGATCATTCGTTTACTCAAAAGTCTCAACAATGTTTTCATCCGGTGAATATGAAAACAATTTAAAAGTTCCAAATGGAAAATTTTACAGTAATAGAATAGTTTGATTAACAACACAATTCACACTTCAGCTCCAGCTGAGTTAAATCGGAGCGAGTCACAGTTGGAAGTGAGGTCGGGTTAAATTGGTGACTATGTGAAAGAAGTGAAACTATCAATCGACAGTTTCACTATGGAACGCTTAATTTTATTTTCAAAATTTTGTTTCATTTTCAAGTCGATTGATAGTTTCATTTCTGCGCAGTATTGTATGAAGTTTCACTCCTTTCACCTTATCCTCTCTAGCGACTGGCCACTAGGACTTGCCTCAGTTGAACGTGAGTGAACTCTGGCATGATTGGGCGACATATTGGCTTCAATCCGTCCTGGACCGGGACTAGATTTAACTTATCTCGATGTGATTTAGGTTAGGTCTAGTTTTTGGTTGGCTTCCTATCATCACAGCTATCGAAATCGTCTTTGATTCAGCATCCTTCCGCTCGCACAAATTTAACTACATTTTTGAATGTGCTAAGTAAGGAACCGTACACGATTATGTATGCATATTTAGCTATTTATATAAGTGCATTCAAGTGGGTGAAGCAGAAATTCGTATGATGAAATTATATAAATTTACACTTTTCTCATCAAAACAAAGTCTTTATTGCAGATGAAGTTGAATGAAGATAAAACATTTCTCGATCATACTAAATCATTGTTTTCTTCGATTGATACCATTCAAAGGGAAATATTTTCAGCCGTATGGTTATTTTATCAAACACAATAATAACTATTCGTTAGCTTTAGTAAGATCTTGGAGGAGAAAATCTCTTTGAATATATTCAATGAAAATTATTTATTTTATTATATGAAATTAATCGAATGTTTTATTTATTTGTAACGTTTGTAAACAAATGAGAAAATAGAAATAATTTTAAAAACTGTTTTATTGAAAATGTTTTATTATAATTTAAAGTTTATCGATAAGAAAGATTATTTAATTGACGAATAAAAAATACTATTTTATTTGAATGTTTGAAACAATTGCCGATTTATTCCAAAGTGAAAATAGTTAAAACATCCATATAGAGCCGAAAACGGCAATGATTGTTAACTGAGGCGTTTTGTTGTTTATCATCGATGACCTGAGGTGAGCATCACGTCATCGTATCGCTATATTGAGCGGAAAAACGACTCATAAATATACGAGAAAAGAAGTGCTGCAATTACCTGAGGCAAATTACTATCCTTGATGATCGCCATATGCCATCTCACATCGTGTTCCCGTGTCGATATCGCCGTTATTTTTTCCTCGTCGTTCCTTTCGATCGGTAGAAAAGCGATTGCTGCCTTGCTTATATCGACGATTTTTAACGTGACGTTTTCGTACATTTGGGTAAGATTTTCGTAAATCTCAATTCCGTAAAACTCATCATAACACAAACAAGCGACACCCATCTAGATGCTCCTTAATACTCTTTATTGAAGTTATCATATGCACTCAGCTTGAAGAGCTTATGTTATAATGTAGTAAATATTTTAAACTAATAAAGAAATATTTTTTGAAGCAAATGTCTAGATGCGAGCGTTGTTATTCGCCTTTTTTTTGTACAGTGATTCGTTTTTCTTGAAAATTTCGCAGACAAATCATCAAATTTACTCACCAAATGGAGTGTTATTGTACTGATCCATTACTGTGGATGTCTACTGCACTCTTACTTTCTTATTCATCTTATTTTCTTATTTATTGCCAATATAATAATCAAATTGGAATTTCATATATTTGAATGTTATCAAGTATCGGTGAATTAGAAATAAATTCGTGCTAAACATACTGCATTCAATTATTCAAGTATAAATTCGATAATAATTTTTATTTCCGGGCTATTCAATCTTTTCAAAAATGAGCTGAAAGAAATATTGACTGAAGATGGAAATATGCAACATAAGAATAGCGCATATCTTTACAATTCCATTCACTTCTCGCAAGCTCATTTTCTATGCAAATTTTCTCTGAAAACTTCCCTACATAATGCCTCTGAAAACAAACAGAAAATAAAATAGCTGAACGTTGAGATGTATTGTTTCAATGCTCAGAGCGACTTCACTTTTATCATTTTCTGCTCTTGCAATTGGTTTTTGAATTCATTCAAATGTGAGATCGATTATTTCAGGTGGCAAACTCGAGGTACAATGGAGATAGACTCACTGAGTATGCAGTTCCCTCGAAGTGGTAAATATTTGTTTTTTTTTTAACGTTGAGTGTTCGCTTTTTTCCAATTTATTTTAAAAGCGTAAAAACATTGTCTTTATCCGTTGCAAACCATCTACTTGGGTCTAACACACCCTTCCTGAAAGGTGGTTGTAGTAGATTGGTAGATTGTTTTGAGCGAAATTCCATTACCCTTCTCTGGTATTTTCGGTAATTCAATTTGATTTATTGACACCCGCATTGTTTCTTTTAACTCCACCTCAGATATTTGTCTCATTGTTGTTAAGAGAGGTTCTGTCTGCAGGATGAATGGAGGGGTTTTTTTTACTTACAGTCCTACTCAACCGTTTCACATGATAACCTGTAATAGGTTATTGGGCGATTTCATGAAAAAGATTACAAGTGACACACAGTGTAAGGTGTCATGCGAAAACGCAATATGAAGGACTCAAGAAAGGTAAATGTGAACGTTGAAAAAACCTGAGAATCCCACTATCACTTTCATCAGATTTTCTCTATAAAACTACAGCCGCATTGGGTTGTGTGCTTTCATTTGAAAGATACGATCAACAATTTTGATAGCACTATCGCATATACAGCTACGCGTATATTAAAATTCGAGTTTGATCAAATCCAGTACCACACATATAGAAATAGGCCGTAACTACTGCACCGCTGAAATGCATCACAACATTGCCAGATGTTTTATTATATAAAAGCCCGTTTATGTTTTATTATGTAATACTAAAATATATGTGAATAGTTTATTATGTAATACTAAATAGTATAATGTATAAAATATATATAAATACTAAAATATATATAAATAAAATAAAAAACTAAAATATATAAAATATAATAAATAGTATAAAAAATATATATATATATAAATAGCAACTCATTGTTTTGTTGAATTTGAAAACTTTTTTTTTTTACATATATTCTCTTTAACGTTTTCAAGTGAAACGAATGAAAGCATCCACCCATCGTGGGATTTTTCTTTCACTCAGTGGAGTTGTTTGCAGTATCGCAGTATGCAACCCCACCGTCATTTGACGGTCGTGCAATGATGCCACGTAACCCTGTCCTTCAACAGAGCACAAACTCCATAACTAACTCATTCTTAACGGACGATTCCCTCTATTATACACCCAATGAGGTGGGCAATTTTTTACGTTTATTTTGTAAACATTTGCAAATAGATGTGTAATAGGATCATGATTATGCATTCCGTGGCGCTATGTGGACGACAGTGAGAGGAGATATTGCATCGACGAAGTAAATTTCCCCACCTGGAGAGAGTGCATAACTGGAAGGGATGACCTGTAATGAAGGGGCGCAGAAATCTGCGAACTTTGTTCTTAACTAATAATCAAGGGCAAGCGCTAATCGATCAAGGGCAAGCACTGCTCTATCTATCTGAAAGCTGTGTCTATCTATTCTAAAGCTAGAATAAGTTATTAGTTTACTTTCACTTGTTCAGAGACTTACTTGAATTTTCAAAACGGGTCTTATAGAGGAGAGGGGACTTATAAGCTGCTTCAACAGGAACGCTTAAAATTTTACACCGGACATGTGATATTTGCATATGAAATTTGAAGTGGCATGAAAGATTTGAAGCTGATATATTGATATCATCAGACATTAAGATTGCATTACTCAAATGTTCGTTACATGCATGATGTCGAAATTCGAGTCACTGCAAGCGGTCCTCTCTGATTAAGTGGTTTCTGTGGAAATTTTATCACTCATAAAGCTGATTCATTGTGACTATGAAATAGCCGATCCAATGTAATTGTTGATGTGTATGAGTTTTTAGGTGCTAATGGATACAGAAATGGAAGGGACAACTGCAAATGCAACACACAATTCTGGTATTAAACTCTTTCATTAGTTACTAGCTCGTCGCTGTCTTTCATTTAGTGCAAATAGAAACATTGTTGATTGATGCTGAATAAACAAACTTTGAAATTGCAGATGCACCATTTTCCATTCATTTAACTGCTCTTTGTCGACCCTGATAGATCTGTCAGCGTATATATCGTGTATATTACTGTTTTCGTACATTGCTGTAAGGATTATATTATTATGTATATTACTGTGTTGGATTTCCAATGCAAAACATCCCCAGTAAGAATGCAATTCACATTAATTCTGCTGGAAAACTGCAAAATTTGATTTATTCATTCAAATGCCGTCAATGAATAACGTTAATGAAAATTTGTGGTGCCACGTTTGTTTTGTTTTATGCTATCACTTTTCGATTTAGCCATTTGTCAGATTGAACCAAATCCTGAATTTCCACCCTCTCTTGTGAGGCGTTGATAAAAGATCAAAAATTAGTGACAGTATAGAATTTCCTACATTGAGCTCAAAGAGTAAAGATTCGTCAGTATTTTCCAATTTATTTTTTTCACTCATGTTTACCCAAACTTGTAAATTGCGAGATGAATAACCGATTTTGAATTTGAACTTCAAAGCTTTCTTTTCAGTTAGCTAGGATATATCCCCAAAAAAGAGGGACGAGTAATTTGTAATTTAGACTTTACACATCATCGCACATTCAGATGTGTGGGGCAATGGGAGTATGTTACTCCAACTCTTACTGGTTTAGCAATATCACTCTTAAACGAGTCATAATGGAATGTTTTAATGTTCACATATTAAACCTTCCCCTGGATGAAGGGCGCAAACATGAAACTACCTTCACATTTCTTTGCAACATAGAATTATTTATGTTAGGCAACGAAAAAAAAATTAACAATTAAGCCATCACGTTAGACAACTTAACAGATAAACCAAACATAATGTTCAGCGGATGATGAAAACCTAGTTTTGAGTGAATTTTATCTCTATGATGTAATCACAGATGATACACAAGGGCGATAATAATTTTTCAAAATATACACAACAATTACGCAAAAAAGAAATGAATTCAAAGAAAAAAGATTCCCCTTAAATTCCTATTTGTTTGATTTGAATTTTATAGATATTTCCTCGTTGGCATCCAATTTACGTACCGAATCGTTTGCATTGGGTGAAGCGAGTACATTCTCAACGATAGATGGAAGTGTTTTACCATTGCAAAATTCGAATTGGAGTATGTTGTCTGATACAACTATGCCACCGACATATCATAATCTCGAACCTCTTCAAAGATCAACCAACAATCAAAATAATATTTCCAATGATACGAGTGGAAATGTGAGTCGTCTTTCACTTTTATGATTTTTTTTAATCGAAGTTGTACTTAAATGTACATCTGATAATTCTATGTTGATATTCTCTAAATCTTTGTCTCATATAGGAATCGATATTCTCCAAAAATATTTGCACGAAATTGCCGTCTTATATGTCTTTATATTCATATATTCTATAATTCTAGGCAATCCATAAGTAATTTTTGTTGTGTCTTCTTTAGTGAGTGTATCCGGTAGCAGTGATGCGTCGAGGGTGAAATCAGCTTCGGTCTCATAGACTGTTTGTGGAGGCTCATGTGCTCCTCCCTGTCGATTCCACCTTGCCCAGTTTATTATTTTCATGAGTTTATTGTTCGGAAAATACCTCAGTAGATAAACTTGAAAATAAATTAGTCGTTGTCCCATATATCTTTGTTTCCACTTTGTTTATCTAGCCCTTCAAAGCTGTCATAAAATTCTTCTTGCGAGCGAAGTCTTCAACATAACGAATGATTTCGTAATAAAAATTGTGGCTAATGGCTAAAAAGCTGAATTATTTGCTGGCTGCAGTTGCGACCTATATTTGATCATTCATGGCCTAGTTTGAGATTGATTTATCACTCATGTGAAACTTCTTATCCGATGAAATAGAACTTCGCTAAGAAAATCTATAGTCTTTTCAAAAAACAACGAGTTGATCAGTACGATTCATCTCTTTTGAACGTCTCAAATCATATTTGTATGAGCGATGAACTCAAATAAAACTTGAATTGAAATGTCTCAAAAAATGTGTTTTTTAAGGTTCTAAGAATTGTACGAATATGTCCACAATGTCATAAAAGCGTAGAGGATTTGCTATCGCATTATGAGCATAGTCATGGTACGTGGAATGAGGAGGACAAACGCGCATATCTCACTCGTGAAAGACAACGAATCGAAAAATCTGAAATCAGGTTTGAATTCGCATTTTTGAATGTATCGGAAACCGATTGACTTGTCGTCGATACTATGAGCGATTACAGTGCACATTTTTTGACGATCCGATAGCTAAAACAAAAATAGGTGCATTAATAGCGGTGAAGTAGTTGCCGCTCCTTAACGGAAGTAAAGCTGTCTTTGTAGATATTGGCTATGATCAGTGAATCACAGTTGAAAGATAAAAACTCACCCGCGAGGATCATGTCCCCTCTTCCGTGATATTCTCTCCCCTTCTCTATTGCGAAGAGCTGGACAGAGTTCCTGAACTTGGATCTTTTAATGATATCTCTAGGCATCGATCGTTTGTATAGGATGATAACCTACAAATGCGCACTTATTTGCTCATTTTTGCTTAAGAATCATTTTCAGTCGACTCTTCACAAGATTAAATGTCACACTTTCAATTATAAAAATTTCAGTGAAGGGCTGCTTAGAACGAGATTGCAGAAAATTGGCTGTAACGATGAGAAAGTCCTATATGCGATTAAGGAATTATTGTTGGAGTGTGGGATTAGAACCGTAAGTTCACTTTGTTTTGTTTTGATTTCCCCTTTTTGAGGCGGTATGATAAGAATTTAATGCGTTTGTTCTTATAGATAGTTTTTCGCTTCATACAAATAATGATTAGCTCAGCATAATGTACACTTATGTTGATTCGATGAACTGCAATCGTTTTGCACATTCACTTTATTATCGGTGGTGAGAAAGCATTTTGCTGATCACTGAAATTGGCTTTGAATTTCATGGCGATTAGGAATGACTGTTTGTATAATTCTGCATGTGAAATGTTTTAAATTGTGAAATAACGCGAAGAACCTGTTGCAATCACGTCGCAATCGGCAGCACTACCGTGCATTCATAGCTGTCGTCGATTCGGCCCTATGTTATATACATTTGAAGCAGTCGTCGATCCAGCTATGTATCATACACTTGGATCAATCGTCGACCTCAGTTTGTGCTGCACGTTTGGAATAATCTTCGATCTGGCCTTGTCTGATCATAGGAAAAGATTAGTAATATGGCAATTTCAGTTGAATCTTCAAAAACAAGAGAAATTTTCGCCCGAACATCCATTTATATTGGTATGGAAGAATTGGCTCATCCAGAAGAAGCGCTTCAATTTGAATGACAACGAAGAATTCGATACTGTATGCAAAATGCTCTCATATATCTTCGACGAAGATATCCCCACGTGGAGATTGCTTGTTAAGCGTATGTGACCTATCCATTAAATACTACTTTGGTGCTATCAGCAAGAATAGATAGTACAAGCTCGAGTTTGATATTTACTCGTATATTCTGACCAGTTATTTGAATAATATGTTAACATTGTATCTTTCATTTGCTTCATTGCCAGAGGTATTGAATTTGCACGAAGCATTATATATGATTTCACCTGCGAACATTATCGAAGTGCACTGTGTTGCTTGTTTAAGTTGCATTTCCTATCCATTAGTGCCAAAAAATTTGCAAGAAGATTCAATCACCCCAAACCATTGTTAACTTCCATAATTACTCAGCAGTCCTTAGCATACTTGTATATTTTCGTCGATTGATTTAATAACTGTTTAAGCGACTAATCGAGATGAGTGCTAATGATTATTGATGTAATTCTGAGAAGGAGTTGATGTTCATCGACCGGCTTCTAGAGACAAACGCTTAGTAGGTCTTATTTTGGCTATTATGCTAACATAGCGAGCTAACATTGGCTATTATGCTATCTGGCGGAATACTTGTTCATTGAATAGCCGGCTGGCATCCAGCATTTTCTTTCGTGAATAGACTTCGCCGTGAGGACAAGAACTTTTTTTCTGGAAGCAATATAAGGGTTGTCTCTTGAAGTACAATAACAAAAGTAAAAAAAAAACTGTCACATGACTGGTGCATAATGTTGTCACTTTTCTTTTCATTAGGGTCGTCATCATTGGACACTATACCAACAAGACCTGTAAATAGCGGCGGTTATGCCTTACAAAAAAACCTTTTATTATATCACACTACATTGTTATTTGTAACATTTGCGTTGCACTGGAAAATATTATGTGAATTTAGGTAAGAATCGTATCGCGCATTTTGTTCGAAGTAGGCAGATAACGAATCGATCAGCAGATATGGCCACGACGGCTGTCAAATCTCTGCAAACGTTTCGCAGTTTTGTGATCATTTCGTTTGGATCTAAAGCGAACGGTGATGAGGATATCATCGATGATGATCAATATAGAGACTTCTTGAATTTTCTCGACGAAGAGAGCTATAAGTTCAGACGAGTCCTCAATAAACAGTTAGTTTTTAATTGTTCTAGTAATTAAGCAATGACATGGATGATATAAGTGTGATCGACGAATAAAATTTATCTTAGCAATAACGATATAAATAAAT
Organism: Ascaris suum; assembly: GCA_013433145.1. NCBI lineage: Eukaryota > Metazoa > Nematoda > Chromadorea > Rhabditida > Ascarididae > Ascaris > Ascaris suum. The sequence goes on from CM024174.1 coordinate 10,438,142, forward strand.
AAAAGTAAATAAAAGTAATGAAGAATGAAAACTTGAAAGAGATTATTATATAAGAGAGGAATTCTCTCTTTTAGTTGTTGAACTGCCCACGATAAGATTACAGAATTCGAGTTACACACTCATGTATAATACAAATATGCCTTTTCATAAAATTTTACAAAGGAACGCTAATCATATTCTTATTTTGTTTGAAGAAATGTCTTCAGATATATTTGCTTGTTTTCCTACTGGGAATAGTTTTTCGCTGCCCTACAAATAGTTCTCTTTCAAGCAGAATTTTTTTTCTTCACATATTGGTCATCGGAGTTTAAAAGAGGATTTCGTTGATTTGGATTTGATTCATCTACCTAACGATTTATTCATTCCGGTATTCAATATCTCTAGTCGGGAAGAGAGATAGGAAAGATGCGATCTTAATTATTAATTTGCTAAGTGGATGTCTACGATGCCATCCTCTATAATTTTCTAAGTTTTTTTTAATATTAAAGGAGAATGGAGAAACCTGTGGTGATGCAAGCGATGAAGAAGGCTAAATTGATTCGTGGAGCGAATCGAACGCCAATTATTCGCAATCCAATCAACGAGCAACAGCATGACGAAAATATAGGTGATGAACAACATGAGAAAGTTAGTGAAGCGGATTGGAGGTCCGGCTATCACTTCACCGAAAAATGGAAGAAGTTTGCACTCTCGAAATTGGATTTCGAAGCGGATCGCAAGTGGAATTGCGATGATATTCGCTGTCTCGACGATCTCATACCGGTAATCGCTCATTGCCTTTCCATTTAATAATTAATTTCTTTCCGATCACATTGTTTTATTATCGTAATGCTTACCGTGTATTTTTATTGAATTATGCAATGTTTCGACTATTCACCGGTCTTTGCCAATGTTTTTGAGTTTATTCCCAATCGCTGCATTATAAAGATGACTAATAAAAAGCATAAGAAAAACTCAAATGATTGGATTTAGAAATAAGAGCCATCCCTCCCTGCTCGAAGACAATCGCCCCTCTCTAAATTACTTCCTTTTCCAAAAGTTGGAAATTCTGCGACTTCCAAAGTAATTGCTCAAAAATGTCTATGTTTCGTGTACACGATGGCTTATTGGCTTATTTTTACTCTTTTTACTTTTACTGCTGAACATTCCTAGCGAATGAATCTCCCTCTATAGAGTTTCCACTTAGAGCGGTTTGCTGCATCTATCATTCTCTTATATAGGCTGCCCTTTCCTATTAGCTAGCGCAATCCATCTCCATCATATTTTGTTCTCAACAGGGTAAAACAAATGTGCAGAACACGAGAAATCGACCCATATAAACTATGCAAGAACTGACCAATTGTCGCTCCTTTTTTTCGAGTATTCTCATGCTGTAGCACTTTTAAATCACACCTCAACATTCGCTTATTTTGCATCCTACTGGATTTTATCTGAAAGACGTTGATCTATATGGTTTACCTTTTTAGACTATTCAGCCTATCACAGAGAAGATTTACCTCCTTCCTCCCTTACTTCATCGATCGCTGAAGTTCCGCATTTTTTTATCGCTTATCAAGTCGAACTCGATTCTGAAATAATTGAAGCTCCATTCTGCTAAAAGTTTATAAACTGTTGTACAGTTAGGACAGTGTGATACTGTTGCAGGATGAAGTACTAACGCGAGGAGATCACCAAGAATTGAAAAGAGTTCGTCAAACGGTTTACCAAGTATGTAAAGGCCTCTGGCAACGATTTCAAATCTCACAAGTTCTCCTGGATTATAAGGGCGACTTTAAAGATGCAAAAGCAGCTCGAGAGTTCTACCTCAGCGAAGTGGCCAGAAAACGGTGGCCTGTAGCCAATTTGACCAGATCCTTCAATGGTGTTCTCAATCAGTTCCGTGTATGTTTTGCTCTCATACATTTATAACATCCTATGAACTCATAAAACCATCTGTAGAACGTTTTTAGCATTTCAGGGTCTCGAATTTTGCAGTTTAGTTTTAACCCTAGGCGAAAGAAGAATGGAGGAAGGGAAAAGTAAAGGCACCTATAGGAAGTGGTCAGTTCTTGAACACTTCTTTCGATCATGGAGGGAACACTTTCTCTTCTTGGGAAGGTGACTTCTTGGGAAGCTTAGCCTCAAACCACTGAAAGAGTATTGTCTCTATCACAATGAACTCCAAACAGGCGTTGCTGAACGATGTTGCAAATATGCAAATGTTGCATGATTCACTGAGCATGTTCAGCCATCGGATAAAAGAAGTTCTTAGGGGCTGCCTGTTCATATTAAACAGTCTTGTCGAAATTTTATGGTGTTGCTTATATATTCCACGTAATATTAGAGCAGTCGAATGGATCCTTCTTTTCTGTTTCCAGAATGGCTATCGCCCAAGGAGGAAGACGTGCGCATCAACAAGTACTTTCAAACGTCCAGCAGATAGAACCATTGATACAACTGCTGATGATATGGATGATGAAGATACAACACTTCAGTCGCCTGAGAAACCTAGCGTGTGGGACTTGAGCTCGAGTTCCGACGATGACCTCTTCAGCGAGACAAGCAACGACCGGTCACCGCCAACTCAACGGGTGCTTTTATTTCCTGAACGTTCATCTAAAACGGTCAAATGGAATATAAATGACGCTGTATTTATGCATGCGATCAAATTGCACTTGATCTTTTCCTTCCTCAGTGCTGAAGTAGATGAGGTCGGGTGAGACTGCTCTGCTGTTAAATTGGCTCTTGAGCCTGAGTTTGTGATTGTAGCTTGAGCTGTATTTCGCGATTGTTGTCGTCTTCACGTCAGGTTGTTAGCTCGACGAAGATCAGATGTCTCAATTTTGCATAATGATTTGTAGGTTATACTGCAAATGGCATTTTCTGTCAACATTTTTGCACTTTTGTGATTTTGATTACAACATTGCACATGTCGAAGTTTTCTAGATCAGGCCGTTAAAGGTTATACTCGCTCCGCTGCTTTCTCTTTTATGATTGGCTTCCCATATTCGTTTATAAGTTATATCCTCCACAAAGGATACATCGCTTTGCAAAGGGCGGAAAGTAAGCCGTTCAAAAATGCAGATCGGCATTTCAGAGGAGAGAAGGTGCTTAACAGATAATATAGGATACATTTTGCATAGTGTGCTTATGCGCAGAACTTGACTATGCTGGATGACACTTTTCCGCGGGAAATCGCGCTTTGTTAATATCGTTTACGTTACATTTGTAAGCAGCTATTCAAAATCCTAGGCTAATAAGCTTGGCCATTAAATGATGCATCGATCAACGTTTAGACATCAATGTTTCTTTAACGCAATGAACATAGAAATGACATATTCTTGTTGGTTCCATCACACATCATTCGACTTTCCGTATTTTCCCTCACGAGCATTTTGCTTTCATTCTTTGTTGCGATTTCTTATATCTCAAAACAGCGGAGGAGTGTATGCGAAAATCTGACGTAATCTACATATGTATAAATTAGGTGAAATTTTCATTTTTTTAACGAAGTCTTTTTTTTTTTGCAAATTTCTTCCACAAAAGAAAATAACTTGAGGAGAAGTTTCTTTCATCAGCGAACCTAACTCATCTCTATGAATTTAAAGAAGCTAAAAAAGTGAAGCATAATTTATGTTTTTGGTGTTTTAATGATAAAACTCATCCACGAAAAAGAATATTCTATGACGCATAATTTGGAGACGACGTTATTTATTTTTTTTAATTCAATTGTAGGAGCAATCAGTGGGAGCGCAAACGGTGATGACGCATGCAAACCTCATAAGAGCGATACCCCCACGAACTCAAACGACACCACGAACTGCAGCGTTAAAACGAGATTCAACGACAAGTTCGAGCAGTACCAGTAATGATAGTGACTACCTCAGGTTCTCCACAGTTTGCGAGGTGTCGATTTTTGAATAATATTTGAAATACTATTATGCTGGATCACTTTGATCTTGGTCTTTTCTTATCTATAAATCGAACACCTTGTCAATACTTCATAAAAAAGGCATTACACCACATATTTCGGGAAAACTGGTTGTCGGCTTAATTTGTAGTAGAATGTAAAGGAATTGCGTTATTCAATTGAAGAAAGGACCTTGAGTCGTCATATGATTCTGCGTTTACCTACCAATGATTTTATTTGCCCATTGCGCTATTTTATGAGACCGCTGTGCACTTGTTTCCGATCCCCTTGATGGACTCAGCCGACTGTATAACTCATACTCATACTAGTAAAAATTTCGCAGATATATGACGTTGCTTAAGTCTTATCTATAAGGTGAAGATCAAATGGTTCAGTGATGACACTCCACATGCAGCTATAAAGATAAGGAATATCGCTGCGAACTTCATTTCTTATTGACTGCTTTGAAGAGTCGAGAGTTGATCTTTTATGGGATATAAATAGTGAGTCTGTTAGGCAAATTAAACTTCAGCTTTCTAAGTATAAGATTCTGGATTTCCTCCGATAAAACTGACGTTTTATTGTTGCGAAGTATCCAAGAAGTTTATAACTTTAGATTCCACAGGAAGGAAAAACGAGGAAGCAATAAACATTTGTAGGAAGCACGAGCTTGAAATCGAGTGTTTTATTAAAACGACAGTAAGCAGTGACTCGTTGCGCAGAACCTCAGCAATAATATTTCGTATTAACAGAACAACTGTAAAATAGCCGCACCTTCATTATTGGAAGTTTTTGTCCTCTTTTCGTCATGTTCAGATATCGTTCTCCTTGCATTTGTGTATTCCATTTCAACAGGTATATGCTCATTTTGCAGAGGTATGAGACAATGGAAACACTCAACGAGAATGATGACGATCATCCGCGGTGCTCTACGATGAGAGAGGTTCCGTGTTGCATTCCTTTCAGTTTCATTACCTGTTACATTAAATGCGTACTAATATGTGTTCTCCAAATGTATTTTGGACGGAAGGCATTTCGCGCTGTATTTATTTCAAGAGCATCTAAATCAGTTTTATCCCAACTTCTCCTCCTAGTCGATTACAGTTTTCATCAATGTGTACTAGCTTTATAATGCTAAAGATTAACACATTATAAACTAGTATCAGGTACCGAAAAAACTTCTATCCGGAAAGCTTGAAATTAGACGTTTTCTGGAGATCACCTCGAGTTCTCCAAAATATCAACACTAATATAAACTGAGGGGAATTCATTTTCCTTAGGAAAACTTTATTAACAGTACTTATATGGGATATAGTTTTTCATCTATGAATCGAACTTAATTCCTTCTCACAGAAAAATCCGTCCGAAATTACCGTATTTCAAACGGGATATTCTGTTTTCAGATTACCGTACTTTAAATAAAACGTTGAAACCAGTAAACATCAGTAGACCTGGCTGAAAGTAACTGGGAGTGTTTCTTGTTGGATTTTGAATTGTTATATAGAGGATGATCTCTTCGAAACGACCAGAATATGTATTGTTTTCTTCAGGATTGCATGGGAGGCATATTCGACGACTTGGACGTTTCGAGCATCGCTCCTGAATATACGAGAACGAGTACACCGATTTGTGGGGGCAAAATCTAGAAATATCTCCCTTTCCTATCGTTGTTTCTTATTCGGTGTTGCTGTTTTTTTTTTCGGAGCTAAAACCTTTAGACAAATTTATCGACTACAAGTTCTGTCTATGTCTGCGAATGAGAGTTGCAGTGAAGTTCTACGATTGAAAACTCGATCATTTGAACGTTTGAAGGGGTATGAGATATAGAATCTCGTAAGTGACATTTATTATTTTTCTCATTGCAAAATTTATGATTGAAATACGAAGTGGACTTTCTTCAGTGTAACCAGTTTCTACTTACATCACTGTTTGCAGAAGTAAAAGTTTTATTTAATGATTCTAATGATCGTTGAAATTTTTTTTACGTGTGGAGATTTTACTCACTAAGAAATCGTTTGCATATATTTGATGCATTATAGTCGAGAAAGTTCATTTCCTTCGAAGATACTTTGAGTAATAGAAAATTTCGTTTGATGAATCTACGCTGAATTCACTCATTTATTATCTCATCAAAGTTAATCCTACATTCATCCAATTATTTAATTTCCAATTTTACTTCTCATCATTTACAGGCGGTGTTTTCCCGTTGATATATTTGCATAATAGTGGTGATATACGACGGGAATAAGCGGCTAAATTTAATGACGCTCAAAAGAGTGGAAATGAAAATGAGCTGCAGAGATACTCATCAACATATGAGTGTCGATCTTACATGGATCAATCTCTCTCCCCCTTCGCTCCTGCTCCTCTCCTAATTTCTTCTCATCTCAGTTATGTGCCCTCTGAGCATTTTCGGTTATTGTTTAATGGTATCTTTGTATCATAATTTATAGTGGTATTGTTTGTGTTGTTTAAGTTGCGATATGCTTAGGTTTTTACTCCGCTTTTAGTTTCGACGGTTAGCTTTATTGCCTCCGAAATTTGATGATTCCTTTCTTTTTGTTGCTATGATTGATTGTTGATGACTAATTCGAAAAGTTGTTTAATTTTGGGCTTTAGTTTGAGAAGAAACCCCCAAAGCACTTAATCGTTCCTATTTCAAAAACAAGAAGAAGAAGAATGCTAAAGCTGTAATGGAGGATGGAAGAGGAAGAAGGGTAAAACTGTTGAAGGAGAGATATCCTGAAGAAAAAAAAAACAGAAATGAGATAGCTGCAAATCTTCGAGTCTGGATATGCTTTTTTTCGGAAGAAATCGCTTCTTCGAGACACTTTGATATCAGCTGCTTCAAATGGAAGCTTTAGGGAAAACGGCTCCTTCCAAGGTGATTTATTACGAAATGGCACCTGACAAAAACTGACATAAAAAGCGGTCGGGTCTATATTGAAAAAGCTGCAACTCGAGAGTGTGAGCATTTGTGGGTTTGACAGCTCACCGATTTCGTGACGTTAACGAAGTCCTATATCAGTTCAGATCTAGCGGGAGCAGATATGTCTCTCCTATAGCTCACTTATGTACTACAATGAGAGACAGCTAAGAAGGAATAAGGGTTCAACAGTGTGCATGTTATGGGTATCCTTATATTGCGAAATGTGATTTTCCTTCTCGCATTCCTTCAGCTTCCTGTTTTACTTCTATGACCATTCTCGATTTGCTTCCGATAATGTGATTCTCATTACTTTTACTTCCTTTCTTTGCGGTTACGCATATATTGCTTATTGATCATAGTTACTAAAAAGAATTTCTTTCTCTTTAAAAAACGCGAATATTGCTATAAAATTTCTTGGATATCCTTGTCGGCGTTCAATTTCATTAATATTCGTTTTGTTTTCGCCAAGGATCTAGGACAAGTGTGCAAGCATTTCACCGTGCTTTGCTATGAACTGTGCTCATTTGTAACTTGGAACTGTGCTCGTTCATATTTCGATGCGTTTCAAAATGTAATAAATCTTTTGCAGCGAAAACTGTCTTACCTTAAATTTAAAACGATGCTTCACTCTGATATTGCATACAGTTGAATGGAGCCGACGAATCAGCTAAGTGCTTTCTGAAAGGTGAGTTGGGCGGCGGAGTGGTGCTTTAAGCGGAGGTCGATGTATACACAACTGCAAGCTGCCTTACCTTGTCGCCGTTATCTATGTCCAACCCAGAAAATAAGAGATTTCCACCTTACTATTCGCCACTTTTCTTTAAGAAAGTGGGGCTGGATTTTTGGCAATAGTTCCATATCCGGATCCTTCATGGGGATACCTCTACCTCCCTCCCTCAAATTTTGGGAGATTCGTTTAGCTCTTGAAGCATGAGGCAAGTTCGTCTCTGTGGTTTTGTTAGCGATCGGAACTAGGACCAGGATGGTAAAACTTGATGCTGAGCACTTCCAGCCAATTGACTGGCTGACAGAGTTCCGCTGATTACTTTTCACAGTACAATGAACCATAAGTGACGAGTTTTTGAGGTTGTCTCCTAATTAACAGTACTGGACGTTTAAAATCCGCGTTTTTTGATTGTTTTCTCTTAGAAATTTTGAAATTTTCCATTCACAACAATGTTTGTAAATTGTTCGATTGTGGCTTATTTCTTGGAAATCTTGAGTTCAGCGGCTGTCTTGTATCTAACCGGACCAGAATAGGTCGTCCAAGGTGGAGACACATTAGGCAGGAGGGCAGGAGTACTATGCCATGTGTTTTGAAGGGCGACCACCTTGTCATGTACTGATTACCCTCCCCCGTCATCGAATTGTTTTCTAAAGTTTTCTACTGAACTCTTATAAAAATGCAATCACAGACGGTTTGGTTATGAATGTGTCGGTGTTTAATAGTGTTTAATGCCAAGCATCCACGAGCTTTCGTCCATAGGAGGATGGTGCTCATCAAAGCTTATAGAAGGCAGTCAGCCGCTAACCGAATAACTGCTAATATGGAAAACAGTTTACGATAAGGTATTTGCCATGAACAGAAGAATACGCGTGATATGACATATGACCTGAAAGGTAAAACCCTTTCGGCAGAAAAAGTCGCATAACCCGGCTTCTGCTGTATAACACTACAAATAACCATGACAACGCCTGCTGAGGAATTCTAACCTTCATGTGACTCCAATGCAGCATAAAAAACTCTTTCTTGGTCCATGTTGAAGGCATTGAAAACAGGTGATGTTGGTTACCTTCTAACACTCGGACCGCTTCATTACCTTCTAACACTATATCGTTCCATTCCGGATTCATACGATTGAGCTTTATGCTATATATCCAGAAAATTTACATCGATAAAACGCAGAAAGCTATGTTTTATTCATCTACAAAACTCGAAGTTTTTATTAACGTGATGAATCCAGAAAAACAACCATAATTAACGCGATTAATGGAACGATATAAAAGGATAAACGACAATAATTCAAAGAGTGAAGCAAAGAGTAACCCAAAGAGAGTGTCGTATATGAAGCATTTTCATGATGCAATTCTGTTAAGGGAAATATCTTCTTCACACTCACATAAGTGCTTTGAAGCGCACTTTACGACAGCCATAAAATATTACAAACATTGCCGATCGAATGCTCTCGATGGCTTTTTACTCCATATGACAAAGCGGAGGGGGGGGGGGTGAGGGAGAGAGCAGCAGGGAATGTCATTCTTTTCAAACGTGCACCATTTTCTTCATACCTAATCCTTCATTCCCTTCATTTTAAAACATATAGGAATCCTCATACGGCATATGATGCCTTCTTTGGTCCCAGTTTTCATGCACATATTTTTTCTGTAAGCACAACCCTTTCCACGCAGATTATAGCCTAGGGGTATAAGACCCAACAGGTATACCCTCCCGGATGAACCCTCAACTGAGACGGTAAATACAACAGAAACGGCTCATCCACAGCCCGTTCACCGTTACGCCAAATGAAACAATCCCTACTTTAAAAGATGAGCTATATCTGTGATGGTCATCTATCACATAGATACGTAGCATTCATAATCTTCAACGTTTTCGAAAAACCAACCAAAAACATGTGGGAATTGAAAGATGCATTATTATAAGTACAATCAAAACAATTTATTCTTAATGCACTAAGCAGCTAATGAAAAAAAAAGTCTTCTATGCGGTAAAGCATATTACGTCTTTCACTAAAATCAAACTCCAGCAACACAAATAGAAATATAATTGAATCATATTAAAAAAAAACCGATGCGAGATGATTGATGAGTAGAACTCAAAGTGATGAAACTATGCAAATATACGCATTTATAGATTTTTTTTTGTTCTTCTACGTAAACATATTCGAGCAGCATATTTCAATCGATTATACTGAATAAAACGACTAAAATTCCTTGACTTCTCATTCCAATTCAAAAATGTGGAAAGCGTATCAAGTCGCAGAGGCTAACGAGGAAAGCCTAACACTTAGATTTTGCTCAATTTGTCCGGTCAAGACTTACATATTAAAAATATTCCACTAAGTGAATAACAAAGCTTGCCGAAACATGATGAATCGGCGAATTCAGTGCGTTATTTCAAATAAAAAGGAAACCAACGGAACACAACATAACAAGGACATGGGAACGAGCCGCCATTGACAACGCAACAATATGAAAGGAAATCGAGCAGTGACAATCTCATTACATATTCTAGAGGATAGTACCAGGACTAACTAGTCCTTTATCCATGAATCGTCTTCTCGCAAAACACATCCACCACTGAAAAAAAAACAAACAAACATTCGTTTACGAATAAATCAAAATCGGAATTCTCTATCCACTCCAGGAGCCTTCCCTTCCCACCTCTAATCCCTCCCCTACCTCTCCTCCCCCCTACACCCACAGACTAAGTACAAAATCATGGCTTCCAATCTTCTATTACCATTTTTTCATTTTTTACAGCTAAAACCTAGCATAAATCACGGGAACAAGTGGGAATTTTCTGAACAACAGCAAACTTTTGCAAAAAAACCTTTCAAGGGTGGATAAACCCAAACTGTTTTCTTGGAGACAAAAACAGCGAATTTTTTCAATCGAAGAAAAGATTCTCTTCAGCTATCATTAGCGTATCCTTCTTAATGATAACATAAAGCGTGGAAATCCCCTTTTCGACAATCAAATCAACATATTACTGTTGAAATAATTCTTTGCATTATATCCATTTAATAAAAAACAAACGATATGAAATCCTAATTGTCGATGAAGAAAAGGGAAGCACAAATGTAAAGGAAACGAAGCATGTACTAATGTATACATCCCTTAGCAATACCGACTGCAAGATAAAACACTTGCAAGAATTTCGATACAGCACTAAAATTAAACACTCCTCTTCGTTCAAATGAAACCTAAAAACCTAATTAAAGGAGAATGAAAGAAATAAACCTTGAGTGGTTTGTCAGTCTGTGGATCAAACACTCTCTCACAAAGTCGGATTCCCAATTCCTGTCGAAGCTGTTGAAGATAAGCTCGCATCATTTCTAGAACTATTAACAATTACAAATATTAAACGTGCTTCTTGTCGAGATTTTTTTTTTGTTCGTATATTCGTAGAGAAGTATACAGTGAAAAAAATAAGTAGGGAAGTGTGCCGCGAGAATCTGCACAATTTGCGCTTTTTACCTCGTTCACCTAATCAGCCAGATGCACAATTTAGCGGTAAAAAAACCATGGAAAATAACAGTGTCATATTTGAAGTGATCTGACCTATCACATAAGCCCTGTAAGGTGAGAGAGAAAAGGGGCAGTGATCATTGGGATGGGAGTACTGGTTCTCTATCGCTTACCTAATATCTACTGATAATCTCAAGGATATATTTTGAAGAAAAAAGCAACTGCAACAGCCAAACAACTTCATCATCGAAAACTAGTCGAACGAACCTTCGTCTTGCTTGTTAGTCGGTGCCTTATACATACTGTTAAGTGGGAAATCCGCTTCGCCAGGAATTGGCAATCTTTGACTCAACGCTAATGCAGCCATATCCTTAAGTCCTTGTGTCTTATTGGCACTCTGAAATGCAATCACATCAAATATAAAAGAGACACGTGCTACACACATTATGTCTCTTATAGAATCATGAATCCGAAAACATGAACACAACTGCAACGCTTCTCTTATCCCTCTCCTCCTCTCGTGACTAATCAATCCTCCTCTCCTTCGGAAATTTAAATGTCCATTTGAACATTTTAGGGATACATAATCACGGCCAATTCTCCGTTTTTGAGGAAAGCCCCCTCATAAGTTCAGCGCCGCAAACATTTGCGTGAATTCCCTGACTCTATGTGTGACTCGGTCGGTGTTCCCTCCCCATGCACTGCTTCATTAGTTTTATTTCTAAGAAGTCTGCGCCCCCCTCCCCTTTCCCCTCCAACCAAGTAGCACGGGGTATCCATGTATACTTCTAACGAGGTTGCGCCAACCTCTAAGTACCGGATATCTTAAGTCCATAAAGGTCCCGTGTGCGTCTTTGATTTGCCCATGTACGTGCGAAAAGTTCTCCCTACTAGCAAATTTATGTAGGACGACTTGAAACCTTTCATTAAGCTGAAAGCTTAAATTTCTCTGCGTCATCACAAAGTCCACCTCGGCACAGAGAGCAGATTCTTAACAAAGTACAACGAGTGCATGAAGTTTTACATCTGTGGGCTTTTACAGAAGAGCCAGAAGAACCTCGATTCGGTACCTCAAACGCTCCTCAATATCCACGGGTTACTTTGCAAAAGTACCAATGCTCTTAACTTATTGCTCCGAAACGTTTCACTCCACGCTTCAATACCCTTAACCCAATATACTACTTATTAATTTTTTAAATATTTGCACCTAACGCTTTGTTGAACATATCATATATATATATGATAAAACCTATAATATAATAATACGCAAAAATCTGCTCCTGCTAATTAAGTAAAAAAACAAAACCTTAATATAAAACAACTTGCCTGAGATGGGCCACATAAAGAATCTTTCCCATTAAGCTTTAGGATTCTAAAAATATCGGCTACCTTCACAAGCTCTAAATTAATCCACCCAAATCACTATATGGCAAGTAATTCACGAAACTACTTACAAGTAATAAAAGAAACAAACCTTTTGCAACTTTCTGAGGCATTCCGAAATATAGAAAGTTAGATATATAAGCGTCCGATCGGCTGGTCCCCTAATCTCGTATTCACGAAAGAAAATATTCGGTTTGAAATACGCGAGCGCCTCGTCCACTATATCTTCTTCACCATCTACAGCAATCATCATTTACACTATACAAGTAACAGCATTCACATATTTCGAAACATATCATCGTGGATTATGTGAGGAAATTTCCATTGTTAGAGCGTTGATCGAATTCCTCTCAATACTGCGCATTTGCATTTAAGGAAGTCTTTTTCTGGGATATCATAAAACTTCATAGATCCACATCAAAAACGTTCTCAAAATGTTTACTAATGAAAAAAAAACTGAGATTTAAATAGCGCGATCTGTTTCCAATTGAAACCAAACGTAGTACTATCGGAAAAAACCTTTACTGAAAAACCTCACAATTCAGCAGCAATCTGTGAACAGATAGAAGCAACTTAGAAAAAGCATGAGGAAGATCTGCCTATCAGACTAGGCGAATGCATAAAAAGCAAAAACGATACATTTTCCTTCTCTCTGTTGCCCAGCACACGGATATCACTGCAATCTGAAGCCATTTATCCATTGTGTGCTACCCGAATGGTCTATAGTCCCCAATTTGCATTATTTTTATTGATATGCAACTGCATAACCTATAATCATCATTCGCGGAAAAGTTTCGCCAGAAGATTTCAGGCGTTCAGAAATTCAAATATCCACATTGAAAGTGCTTTATGCAACACGCAATATTTCACTGACAGTGTGGTATTACATGAGAAAATCGGCAGCCGTTTTATGTAGGCATTGCACTCATCCAATCTTTTTGTTCCGCATCTCAAGTTACTCCCAACCAAGGTTACTTTTAACAATACTCTTTACTCGTTACCTATTTCATAGAGTTAAAAAAGTATTCGTCAACAACTCGCGACAAGCTAAAGATAAGGGGGGTAAGAAGGGGAGGGGTAGAAGGAAACGAAAAGAGGTTGAATGCTTATAGCTTTCTGCCCATTATCGAATTATTCGTACAAGCATTGGCTTTCCAATCATACTTCTTCCTCGTCAGCCACTCACGCAGTTAGAAAGTAAGTCTCCATAATTTAGCAGCCGTTGTCTGCAGACAGCTCGTCCGTTATAACCGCTGGTCCAGTATTTTACGCTAGTTTCCAGTTGCTACTGATATTTCTCCTCAGTATTTACTGCACAAGATTAAAAAATAAATGTTAGTATCTCAATACATCTCACAATTATGAGTCGGTTTCTCTTTTCGCTTCATATTATTTAGCAACAGAAGATGTGTGTTATGATGCCTCTTATTTGTTAATTACCCATTAAAGTTAGACAACCCATCTTTTGAGCAATGGAGTGGGATTAGCTCCCCTCTCAATTCAGAAATCTAGTTGAATATGTACCTCGGGAGTTGTAACACCTCTACCCGAAATTATTACTCCTCCTTCCTCTCAGCATTAAGCCACAGCATTACTCTCACACACCCCAAAGTTTCAGTAACGTATCACAGTAAAACTATGGCCATACTACGATTGCTGTAGCGATTCGTTTACAATATGAGAAACAGATGAGTGTTACGGATTAGGAGATGAGTCTATCAAATGGAAAAAAAGGACCATCAAAAATAATCTACCAAAAATCAGTAGTAACATGAAGAATGAACGATAAAATATATGATACTATAAATGAAAATTTTAATTTGCATTAGAATGCATATAAACATATGTGTGGCCCCCGTAAAAACAAGGCGAGAAGAAGGACGATTAAGCACTATGGGGGTCGTATTTCCTGGATCGAGATCATATATCCGAGCGTAAAATGCTTGTGAAATAAATCAACCTAGAGGTATTAGATGATTACGACCATAACATAAAAATAATTAAATTAAAGAAATAAAGCACAAATGATGATTGAATAGAGGAATGTCACTGAGCAACGAACAGTCCACGTATTTGAACTTGATATAATGCATAACATAAATGCAGTCAAAGTTGTTAAAATAACCTTAGGGATTTCTTTGGATTGAGAGAATTGAAGTGAATCAATTTTTATAGACACTGATAATGAATTCCACAAAACTTAGGAAGTGTGATCAACATAAATTGGGGGTGTATGAATTCATCGACGGCAAACGGATTGGAGGTATCATCAATAAACAAGTTTAGCTGCATGTACTTGAATAACGAATAAAAGATTACAAAGAATTAACTCCCTATTTGCAATTTGCAGCGAGATTTCAACAATTAGATCTTTAACTTTAAGGGAGCAATAAGAAAGTTACTATCTAAGCTGAAAGCAGATCAGAATACCGAGCAAAAAAACTCTAAGAAGCTACTTACCTATATATATATATATATATATATATATATATATATATATATATATATATATATATATATATATATATATATATATATAAGCCACTGAATTACAAATGTCCTCCTTGAGCCCCGCTTATCAATAGCAGTTACAAGCGAACAACTTCATTAACATTATTGAATATATAAATAGTCATCTCAAGAAAGAAAAACGATCAATGCAAAATAACCGACTATTTCTTGGTGCAGGTCCTTTAAAGTTGGTTCGAAGCGGAAGCACTGCCATATTGCCAACAAAGAGATTACCGTCCGTAAATTTTGAATGGTACGCCTGCAAAACAAATTCCACTTCAAAGATCCGTTCCAGAAAACTAGAAAAAATAAAAGAATAAAAAAGAGTGGACCCTAGAACGACTGCAATACAAAAGAAAGAAATAAACAAAAAGAGTACCGGCAGCGCACCAAAGATTTCAGCAATCCATACTTATCAAGCCTACAGTTGTTTTAATTAGAATGATAGCTGTGGCAGTATCAAAAACCTCGCAAACATTTTCTTTCGAGCATAATACTTTCACGACACATTTTGAGCAGCTAAACCGACCCTATCTAAAATTGTTGTGCATTTACATATTTTCATTAGAATGGAAATGTGGATTAGGGAGATACGATGATTAGGGAGAATGAAAATATCGGATAACAAATAGTTACTTAATTTCATTATGGGTGTGACAACAGTAGAAGAGGAGGGGACGTCTTTGTGGCTACTAGTATCCTCTGTTACGGTTTCGATTCTCTCAAAAATGGAGTCCGATGCATAAAGGTATACTCAGTAGCATCGAAATACTTTATCAATTGTACTCGATTCGAACGAAGTACATAAGAAAACTCCTTTAGCTATACAATGATTTCGAAGATACTATAACCTTCTTTTGCAAAACCAAATATCGATCTTTTTGCTCAAAACAATTTCCACTGAATCACTGGACGACGATCAAAAAGATCTGTTTAGCTTGATCGATGCGCTTCTAATTTTCTTCAAAACAATAAAGTTTACGAGAAGATTTACAATGTTACCACATCAGGCTATAGCCAGCCATAAGGGATGATACGACATCACTAATTATAAATGGTACTCATTTATATTTCGCTAAAACTCTTACGAACTGCGTTAATTAAATACTCAATCAGAGCTGATTATTTTCACTCCGCTCACTATTTATTAATCAAACTTATAAAGAAAATACACTGCAAGTAACTATATATACTCTATAAATGAATATTTGGACATACCGGCATCTTGAAATGCGATTCAAGTCGTTAATCACCCGTGACGTTCCTGGAAAAGGATTCCATTATAAATGCAATCGGCATTCGAGATCGCCCGAACGATTCAAAAAGAAAAAAAAACGATTCCTAGAAAGAACCAAGAATAGACCTCTTTTCATATTTTTGTATATATTAGATTTATGCTTTTCCTATATCGTCGTATCCTTATATGAGCGATATATGATATATTCAGCATAACGACTTCCTTTAAACTTGCTACTTACAAATTAACAACTATAGTGTTTGTTGGTGAACTTCATTAGCTCTTTGGTATGGATTACAGTTAACAAAAGCATTTCAAAATTAGTGGAGACAAAAAAAAAGAGCATTTTGTAAATTGATCATTACATCAATCGACCGCTGAATTGTATAAAATTAACGATTGAATAATTTTTAATGTGTTTTCCTAAGAAATCAACTAAACGCAAAACAAAGCTAATTTACAAAATTTCCCCCACCTTTAGGCTTTAATATCTCATTACTTCATAAATGATAAGGAAATAATTTATATCTTTTGATTGAAAAGGTAATATAATATTTAAAAATAAACAGACAACATTAGAAGGTATCAATTCGAAACAAGAATACGTTCATGAGGTGCACGCAGGAAACAATCAATTAAAACCAAAATAAAGATCATATATTTTTTTAAAATGTCTTTAAGCTTGAGAATAAAAACTAATAGATATAAAGTGTTATCTTTTATCTTTTAGCAGTAATATGAAGTAATTACAAATAAACGAAACTTTTCAAATCCAACTCATTGTAACGGTAATATACGAAGTGAAGAAAAAATCACAGAATTATGTTTGCAAGAAAAAAAGAAAAACATATCAGGTAGCAGATCATCGTTGATTGCTTTTGCTTAAAACCCCGATATGGCACCTTAAATGTCCCGGATGCACTTGCCGAGCGAAGGGTTGAGGCGACATCTTCGGGACACATTTGCATAAATCACAATGGTCGAGGATGTTTTGTGTAACTTTACAAGCTACGCTGCATCCATAAATTATCAACACATACAGGTGAGACACTCCTCCTTGATATAACAATTTAACACCTTCCTATCCATTAAATAAAACAATAGACAGGTAGACGCTACTCAAATACTGACCGCACTTCGTGTCAACTTGCCGTTGCAGACAATCCCGCATTAAGGAGGAAATAAGAAGAAAATTTTGTATGTATGATTCACGCAGCAACCGTTCTATCTACAGTATGCAAACAAGCGAACGCATTTGTATTGCAGCTAAAATTTGGTGGCTGTGAAAACGTTTAAATGCAAAAAGCAAATAAAAACTACTCAACAAACAGAAGTATAAGCTGGTACAAGACGGAGCAAATGGCAAAGAGGTGGTATAAGTTGAGAGAGGTGAAATTTGATGGAATTAGTGCGAATGCCAAAAAAAAAATGTTGGAACATAAACTTGGAAAAAGACATTTGCAAAAAATAAAAAAAAATATAGAAATTTTGCGAATTTGTTTTTTTTTTTTGCAAAGTTTATTGCAAAATTCGATTCGTTGCAAATTTACAAATTTGAGCAATAAACACAAATCTGCCAAAACATAATGTCGTATAGAGGTTCATTAAATGTGGACGTTGAAAGCTGAACCGAAAACTTCGACGTTGAATTTAAATGATAATTTACGCTAAGATTAATGCGGATATGATCAATAAGAAATGAAAAAAGGTGGTGAATTCACCTTCACTGAACTAATTTTATCCGGCAATATATTAAGCAAAGGTAATCTCTAATAAATGGATTAATTTCTCGCAAAAAAAGACGCAACTTCTAGGCAATGCCATATTTATATTGCTTTCACCACCTTTGTGATTAAGTGATCAGCGATGATGCAATCGTATCAAAACCTTTTGTACTGTGCTGTACCTGTACTCCACACCTACAGTTTTACCATGTTGTATTAATACCATCTTTTCAAAGACCTGTGCGTATACTGTACTTGCGGTTTTGGATTTACTACAGTATTTTCTAAATATTTTGACTCCAAAAATAGAACACCTGTAATTAAATTGCACTTCTCGCACTACGACTTTTCTTTGATATGCATGAATAAGACAACAGAGATTTGTTTATTAATCGAAGAACCTTTCACGTGCGAAGATCTCCAAGCTTCTTTTTATTTGGAGCTTTCAAGAAGAATTATTTCAGCAGCGTTTTCCTTAACACGAAGATAGCTCCAACGAGTTCCAACAAGTACTGACCAGTGCCACTGAATTCACAACAGCTTTTGCATTATAAGACATCTTGACCGGCTGTGTTTTCCTGAACTTCCGTATGGACCTCAACAATTCTGTACAAATTCTGTACAACATCCTTCTTCGTTCAGACGCAATATCTACACAGACTGTCCCCCAGACGTCGAGCAGATCTCCACACTGTCTAGTTTTCTTCTGAATGGCTGCACAGTTCAGTTCTTTTAAACATCAAGCCCCATTATTCCCCATCCTCCTCAAAGCCGTCATAGCTATTCCATCTCTTCATTTTGCTTTCCTTTGGAAGGCGCGGTACCTCTTTTTCCTTTTTAAACAATAGATGCTATATTTGTGTATTGATGACTCATCGATCCTTGCGCTGTTCAAGATTTCCAGATGAGCTCTTTCAACTATTTGCGTTTCGCGATATCCTGATATATTCTTCAAACACAAAAATGTATTTTTGAGAGATTAACTGCAGTGTAATGAAATCGGTGCTGTAATAAATCGATCACTGATATATCTCCCGCTTCTGATGTCAAGTGACATTACCTTTCATGTTTACCAACAATCCTTTCCGTCATCGTTTTCTGTGGCTCTTCTAAAAGAGAGGAAAAGCCTAATCTAGAATGTGCGGAGAACAAATCGCGGATTCAGCATTAGCTAACTGGCAAAACTTATGGCTTCAGAAGGTTACTGTCCAAAGCGAGATGAGGATTCTACTTGGGCATTTTTCGTAGATCATTCCCAAATCTGTTTCATTCCTCTTCGAGGGAAATTCAGCCTATCGGGATAATAAATATATGCAGATTTATGCTTACAAAAATCGGAAGACTACACGATGAAGTTGAAGCAGTGAGAATTGTTCTACTTTCATCAATAAACATAAAAATTTGAATATTAGACAAGCAATATCGCGATTCTAATGTCCATTAAATAAAGTTGCTAGTGAATATTTTCAAAAACGCTTTCTAATTGTTGCGTACTAATTGCTTAATCATTTCTTTCGTTTCTTTTCTTTCTTGTTGACCTTCCGAACATCATCACCTATCTTGTCTTAATTGAATTGTGACAGACACCAATTTTGGTGCAGGAGTCGTATGCTCCAACCGTGCGAAACTCAGTCGTATGGCATTCAGGTGTGACATTTCAAAGGTTCGGCACAAACAGGCGTTAAGATATCATCAGCGGGAACTTTGAACCTCTGTCTCATCCTGCATATTAATGATGCCTTCGTTCGAAACGGTGCAAGCTGTGAGTAACTAATGGAGTGTGTAATTCGACCTGTTGAACCTGCCTTACCGCTCTATTTCTTTGCGCAGTTCACCTTTAACACTGCGCTAGCCAACCGGTGTAATTTTTGACCACTCGCCCCTCATCGGTTAGATAAACCGACGCATAAGATGCTTAGGATTAGCTTTGAGGCAATCTATTTGGTAATTTTCGATTTTCTGTCGGTTGAATGAAATTTCAGATGGTGGAAGGTCGAAAACTACGCCAGTGGATTGGCGCAGTTGCACGCTTATGCCTAGGAGGTATCCTTGAAAACCAGAGCGGTTGAGTCAGTTTGTGCAGTTAAAATTTTCAGGACGACCATGAAAATGCGCGATGAATGGGACGAAAAAGATATACATTAGCTGAGCATAAACCAGCTGTAATGCCAAAGGCGAATTTAGTATATTGTGTCTTCATGACCGCGAAGCTCGGATCTTCGTTATTGCCTTGTTGCTAGCACCACCGAGAATCGCCTGAGTCGATCTTTGTGCAAATTGAGGGGCCGATCTTTATTGAGATAATAGAAGGGGATTTATTTAAAAAGTTCGCCGAACATCTATGTGGTTGTTGTTATCAGTGAAATTGAAATATTTCGAATTTTGGCACGTAGATTGAATAGCGCTTTTGCATTCGTATCCTCATCGTTAGCCACTACATAGCACAATAGCAACTTGTCGATCTTTGCCATCCCACCTGGTAGGCGATAAATCTGAATTTCTTTTTAATTATTTATGCAAAATAATCTGAAGGGAAATACGATAACACAGCGATCGGATACAAATTATCAAACGACAATTATCTAATGTTTTTGCGATGAGAAAAAAGACAAAACTTAAATTATGCATATAATTTTACAATTGGAAGCTGAAATTATCACGGAAATTTCAACACTATATGCGTTTCTTTTAGATTTATTTATTCGCCATGCAATCTAACGTTATAATTCAAAGGGCGCCACAATAACTTCTCAATCAACATTTCTTTAGCGAATCTCAAATGTTATCTGCTTGTTGTTTTCATTTCCCATGTTTTTTAAAAATAGCTTTTCAAATATTTTCCCGTCAAGCTTTTAAGGGGAACTTTCTTTAGACTTTAAGTAGGTGTCGAACTCAGTCCCCAGACTTGTTTTTACAAATCACGATGCTTAACTAGAGGATGAATCAACGAAAAAGCTAATCATGAAATCGGCGGCAACATGGCTTATATATTAAGCCTTAACGGCGGAAATAAACAGTTAGTTGTGAGGAGCAGAATGCGAGAACGGTAAAACAAAATACTTTACAATTAGTACCGCGGAGATCCTATCTGCACTTTACAGTTATTTTTTTTTAATGGCCGACCAGCGCTTGGTGCAGAAATTTAGCACTCTTATTAATCGGGAGTTTGAAATAGCAAAGTGTCTGGATCGTACGCCTGGAATGCAGACTAACGTAGTACAATAAAGGAATGTGCCTATTTTCATCTCATTTACTAGTGCTGATCATAAAATACAACGGAAGCGTATCTAAAAAACTCGAGAAAAAAATGAGCCGAGATAACTATATTCGAAATTGGTAGTTAGTATATTATTTCTTTCTCATCTTCCATCAATGTTTTTAATTAAAATCAACTCATCATGTCCACTTTTTAGCAGCGGAAATATACAGTTAGACTTGAATCGATATACTCGTTATGTTTCGTATTTGAGCGTCATTGTCACCTATCAGTGAAAATCCTCTCCAACTGCTGCCAAGTTTGGGTGTTTTTGGACCATCACATGTTTTTACTAATGGAAGGTAGGAAAGAAATGAGGGTCGGAGGCTGTATTTCGTGATTTACAGCTGCTTTCACTTCAATTCTTATTCCTGATTGCTATGGCCGGAACTTCGAAGTACAGTGCAGCTAAGAAACTCTGGAAGTTGAATTCCGATTCAGCTTCAAGGATCATCTTTGTTCAAATTTTTCCATTTTATTAGAGTCAGCTTTGAATTCCTCTTCATAAGCTGCCTCATGGATCTTTTCATTACCACGTTATGACAAGGACAGGTATAAAGCAACTTTAAAGAACCACTCCGACACCTGAGCTCGAACGTTACTGCCATTGTTCAACGGTTAGAGCGTTGCACCACATGCTCGAGCACTATATGAGAAGATATAACAAAAGTCAACGTTCCATCTAGTGCGTTGCTTGGCGATAGAAATTATTTTCATAAGCCTTATGTTGAAATGAATGAAGAAAAGTGAAAGGAAATACTTCGAGTTCGTTCATGGCTCCTGAATCGAGGAACGAATAGACCGGATTGACTCGAAAGAACTGATTGTTGCTCGTCTTGATTTTAATGGCAAATCGAACATTCGATTCGTTTATCAATATATGACTGCAAATTTAATGCATAAATTTTCGTGTTTCATTTCTGGCCTGAGCCGGAAATCAGCCAGCCTACAGCTTTCAAGCACCACACTCTTCAACCGGAAGTGTTCGAAAATGAGTTCACCTCTTTTTTCTGTTTTTTTTTTTTGCGCGCGTCTCTCACAAGCATATAGTTTGCAAAAGCTCGCTGCGAAAAGCGCAGTTTCATATGTCTGTTACTTCTTTAGATTCAACCGTCGAGCAGTGAGGGTTACCAAGTGTCATTATGGGTAAATTATTTTCGTGAATTATGCCTTATTTCCTTCTATCAGCTCTGCGTCACTACTGCGTCCATTTAATTCGTATGCAAAACATCGATCTCACAAGATCTGGTGATAAGGCGAACAGTAAATGGTAAATGGTAATAACAGTGATAGTGGTACTCTCATAAAAAAATAACAGTTTCTTAAAATAAGACTCCACTAGTTTGCTGAGGCGGTTGTTCTGGTGCGAGTTTAAGTTGGATTACCCTTCACAAGCCAAAAACAAAACCGCGCACTTTATTTCTGGAGCTGACATGAAGAAAACGCTTTGGGCACGTATATTTACTTACTGAGCAGAAAAAAGCTTTCCCGAGGAATCTAAGAGTTGTGCATATTTGTGCGGAAATGCGCCTGTAATTTGTTGATCTGGAACCTTTAGACAACAAATGAGCCGCAAAGTGTTTATTTGGGAAAAGCACACCTCACTAATGGTTCTATGACACGTCAGCCGTGTTTTTGCTATCAACGAACAACTCGCTCTTTCGTATAAAAAGCAGTTCATTAGAAGTTTAGCGCTCATAATAAAATGGACTGCCACCTCGAAGGGTATTATGGAAGGGAACTGATATTCAATAAGAGAGGAATACTAAACTAAAACATGTAAAGGAACGTACATATAGAGCGCAAGAAGAAATGCATATTTCTAAGCATTTAAATGTAAGCAGTGATCATATCGTTTTTAGGCATGTGAATTACTATGACAGCATAGGATCACGAATGAATAAAGCTTATTTCCTTCGTGTATATATTTTTGCATCTAATAATGGCTATTTCCTCTTGATTCATTTTGCGTTTTGGCATTATATAATATATATATATATATATATATATATATATATATATATATATATATATATATATATATATATATATATATATATATATATATATATATATATATATATATATAATGTTATGTATGTCAACGGTGATTATGCGTTAATATTCGAACCTAGAAAACCAAAGGCAATTGAAAGCATTTAAGTCTAACATATTTCCTTCAGTAAATGGTAAAGAAAAGCTAAAAGTAAAAAGAAAGAATGAACTAGCTCAATGTTCTCATGCGAACAAATGGAATTTTATTTTTCTTACTATAACAGTCTATGCCAAATTCACATATATGTATGATATCTGCTCACTATATCCCACCACAATTATTCAGCCATACTTCCCAATAGGAGAGTGAACTACTCACGAAGACATCCCTCCTTTAAGCGTGAACTCAGCTTTCATCGGATCCACAGTTAAACTCTTTAGAGATGCCGATTTCGGTTGTGGTTGCTTGAGCTCGACGATCGTTGACTGAGCAGTCGTTTCAGATTTCACGCTGTAGAGAGCTGTCACTGGTGACGTTGTCAGCGGACGAGATGGAACGACCACCGAAGTGGATTGCGATTTCGATGATTCATGTTGCTGTATCTGAAGCAGTATTGGCCATATAGGCTTAAGGCTTGTATGCAACAGTTAGAGTGAAATGTGTTGTGAAGGTTTTGCAGAAAAAATTAAACCTTAAACGACACAGGAAGTAGTGTATACGATAAAATCCACTCATAGACCACTGTAAGCTGAGTGAAACTCATAGTGAATGAATGGGCAAAATGAACGGGTAAAAAACAAGCAGTTTTGCTTATTTCAAACGGTAAAATGAATGCTTGGCGTCTCACGTTATCGTGAGGGAGCAATGAAGAGAAACACGGACGTGAAAACTGTTTGTTGTGGAAAGCACAAATTACACTTTATATGCGCTCTGATTTTTTTGCAGAGTGCATTATGGCAATACTATAAATATGCCCATGAACGCTTTATCTGTTTTCCTATAGCTCCAACCTGTAAACCGCGACATTTGTGGTAATTATGGCAGGTGAATGTAATTTGGTAATCATGATTTCCTTCCATAGATTGACCTTCTCGTCACAGCTAATGAATTTCTGTGAGTCATGGACGCTTGTTGATATTATGGCTCGCAATCTAACTTCTCCAATTGCCGATTACATATGACTTTAAAACATATTTTTAGCTGAGAATTCGTGAAACCGATTGCCATTAGTGCTGAATAGATAGCCGATAGGCCTAACCGGCTGAAGTGCAAAGGCGCGTGTTGTGGCGAAGGATTATGGGCGAATCTGGAGTCTAATCTTTCCCCCTCCATCTCCTCCCCCCACTCCACCTGAAATTTGTTTTACAAATTGGAGCAAATATGAAATAGATACCAATATTGACTGGGCAGTGCATGAACTGACCACTTTCATTCTAATCAAACATAAAAAAGTTCAGGACGAAATGGCAAAATACACCCATTTGTATTTCACTCATTCGAGTAACCGTTCCCACAATACAAGGACAAAAAATTTGTGCAGGATATCTTCATGTTTAAACTAACACAGTTGTCCGTACAGATCTTTTACAAAAAATCTGAGTCTCTGCGACCAGACGGATATAAAGTGACATAAATTTTGTGTTACTGGTGTATTATTACACATTTTTTTAAAACCTTCAAATATCGATAACCTTTCTCGAGATTGATGGATGAACGTGAAAGGTGGTATTGCAGGTCATCCCGTCAAGCTTTTATCTCACCAAATTTCATAACTTCACCTTCAATGGTCCTCGAGCTGAGACCAGACAAGCAGCCAGATAGGCGCACGCACATCGATGCGCACAGACACAGCATTTCTTTACAAAGCATGTTTGGTAAGACACTAGAAGGATGTTTCTGATGACTATGTGCTGACGCCAGGCCTCCTTGCACGTCCTTTTAATTATTTTTGTAGATGGAATCATGCTTGGAAGGAGGCCAGTTATCTAGCGGTAGGTGCACTGATGAGATGCACATTTTGGGAGCCTAGTTACAGGCCATGAAAACCCATACAAGGACTTCAAGAAATAAAGATCTTTGAACATTTTAACGGACGAATTCTTCCTGTTGCAGAAACGTCCTGTTTTAAATAAGGATTGCAACGAAAATAATTTTGATGTGGCAACTTTTTAATATCTCCTTAATAAGTGAGAAAATATACCTTTCTTGTGCCTAATTTGACGGTGTTTTCTCGTTTGGCATCCGAGTGGCTTGATGAGCGTGTTTCTTTATTGCCCGTCTTCTTTGAGTCCTTAGATCGTTGGATCATAGCAGCTGCACCAGGACTCCTCCCTTCGAGTTGTTTTTTCTTTTTCTTAGGTGCTTCCAATTGCGCTAGAAGGAACCTAGGTTTGGAGCCAGGACTACGAGTTTCGAGCACTTTTCGTGCTATCTCCACAGTTATGTTTTTATTCCTATGCATCGATTTTGAGATAGTTTGTTGACCATGACACAAGAGGTCACATCTGCGAATCGTCACGGTAGCGCCAGTTGACGACATTGTTTCACCTGCCTTTGAGCATCCGAAGGTTGCTTCTGATGGCTGAATACTTGTCATCTTTACAGCGCGCTAGTTGGATTCTCGTTGGAGGTACTACTGATGGATCGTGAGGTGGCGGCTATAAATCTCCGTGAAACAACCAGCCGTTCCTTTTGTGTCTGCAAACAATAATTCGCCAATTAAATAAACCCACAAATATGAAATTTGGACGGTTTTTATATGGTATCGGTGATTGAGAATATTCGAGAAGTGCTAAAAGGATGGCAGATGAATTAATATGTTAACAAAAGATCTCACAGATGGTGCTGTCGTGAAAGTAGCCAATAATGGGGAACGGGAACAAACTACTAGAATATTCATTAAAAAGAGTAAATGTCGAAAGGACTGCTCTTGATGCTCGTGGAAGTGAAGTGCAGCACAAATCATCAAATATTTAAGAGACGTTTCTTGCGGTGATGGACACACTTATCCCAGCACATAGAAAGCTAGTATCCGAATGTATCCAGAATTATAAAAGCAATACTGAATGGCATGGTGGAAGCAGCTATGCTGAGCATTAACAGAGACTTGAATTTCAGCGAGAAAAATGATGTGGGTCACTGGTATTGATATGCGTGGAGGACGCTGCCATTATGCCGCCGGCACAAGGACAGTAGCAGCGATTCTGGGTGAACGCAAGGTCAGCAGTACGCTGAGGAAGTCTTTCCTGTAGGCGTTCATGGAAATGAATAGGTGTCATGCAGATTAAGTCAACGTAAAATCGCGAAACATATCAACTATTCTTCGGCTCTGATCCATAAAATATAAACTCACGAAGCGTAGCGACCTTCTGCACACAAGGGTGCCCTTGATTGGACTGCTCCGCACCTTAGAAAAAGCATAAAATGTCTCTTCAACAAAATTCACTCCAGACTGAAAAGTTTTGAATGACGTAAGTTGGAATATTATTTTGAAGGAATGCACGTTCGTCGATTGCAGATTCTTCGCATTTGTAAATCTTGAAATCTCATATTCCTCTTAGAATCTTCATTTTTTTGAATTATAAGTTTATGATGCGAAATTTGAATAGATACCCGAGCATGGTGAAAGTACCACATCCCAATAATGCATCTGGTAACTTTTTAGGCATGCAACGTACTATGTTTGTGAGTCTATCCATATGTTTGTTTTTGCGTTTATCTGTCGAGTCGTTTAAACTTGATAACCACAACCATAGGATGACGATCAATAATAGGTCGAGCCTATCAACTTCTGAAGGAGTTTTAGAGACATCGAACAATTTAGAGGTCATACGTTGCGCAGGTCGATTTTTTATTTTACGTTGGCTAAAATTCAAAACGATAGAAGCTGGCACGATATGCATCTTTGCATCCCGCTCATTTGAGCAACTAATTTTACGAGCTCTCAGCAATTAACGAAATTTACTAAACAATAACGCGCTTTTGCAAATACTAAAATATACGGAAAAAGAAGTCGTACGAACTTAATTAAATGTTATTTTGTGTTAAAATTTTATTGAATATCAAACAACTTGTCTCGAAAGAAAGAAAGGTAAATTTATCGCTTCACATATCATTCTCTCTTTTGCATCATTGATTTACGTTTAGATCAGTCAGTCATTTTAAAATACCTGATATTGTCGACTTTATAAAACTCCTCACAATTGCAAGGTTAAGTTGTCGACTTTTTTCCTTGTCATATAAAGTTGTTTGCCGCAATTGACATTTTTTTTTTCGCATTGGCCGTAATTTTCATTTCCCTCTAGGGAAATAATTTCCTCTCTAGCGTTCCATCTTCGATAATGTAACTTAGGATAGTGCCGCTAAGCTCTTATCGATCTCTCATTTGCGTGAATAATCCAATGAGCAGAATTTTTGAAGACGTCTAAGCCATTTCCTGATAACATCGAAATTTATTGCCTCGAGGTTGTTTGGATTTCTCAATGATGTGACGCTACTGTAGCGTTTGCAAATGCAAATTTATAAAAGCGCATGAGGAGAATTTTCTGGAGGACATTTCTATAAATCATCGATTCATCAAAAATATGAATGCAGTTTACTCGCATAATTTATTATTTACTGATAACTTACGGAAGTGCTTGATGAGATGAGAGATTACAAAAGCGCATATTGTGCTTTTTTCATCTTTTTTAAGGACGATCTTCTTGTCGTTTATTTCTCTTCTTTTTCAAATTATTTATGTCAAGTGGACATGGATATAAACTTAAGATGAGAAGGGAGGGGGGGGGGGGAACTTTATGGCTGATGCGAGAAGAGCGGGATGTTCACAAAGGAATGATTCTATTCAAATAATAGCGTATATAAATTTTCTAACTTTTTAGAATGAACTCAGATGGCCAAAATATCCAATGAGTTTAGCTTTAATCATCAAAATTGTGGAGGAGCAAACTCGGCGATAAGTTTGATCGAATACGTGACACCAAACAATTTCCCCAATTTCCCGTTAGTACGCTTTACTTTCAAGAGATTATTTGAATTTTTGCCCTGAGCGAAGTAAGTAAAACACTTTAGCATCAGAATTACTAGTATTCACAATTTCCCTCTAGCGATTCACGCAGTATTTCTCAGAAAAAAATGTTCATATAGGAACAACATCGGCTCATTTCCGTCACAGTCAAATGCGCCAAGAATTTCATCTCATTGAGAGCTAGATGGGGTGAGAGGGCTCAGAACATCTGGTTTTATTGCTATTAAATAAAAGTAAGGGATTGGTGTAGGTGTACTAGTTTGCATTTGTCGACACAAAAAAAAGGGAGGTAAGGAAGTTGATTATGGCACAGGTGGTCGTGTACAGAAATATCATCAAACGTAGGAAAAACTTTCGCGTCGCATAGTGCAACTTTGCAGTAATAAACCAAAAAAGTGATGTAAATTAATATGTTGAACAAGTTATTTCGACTGTAACCACCCGTTTGTTATTAACGTTCGATATTTATCTCAGAAATCGATTTGCACGAATTTATTCACCGCAATTCAAGCGCCGATAGTTTAAAAAGTATCCATGAAATGAAATTTTCATAATTTTTGAATCGAGACATTTCGGCATTGACAACTTCCACAATGCTCTCATTCCTATGATATTTAAGAAAAAATATCTTATCAACTTCACCTTATATGCGCTAAACAAAGTTTCATTTCACAGTCTCAATGATGTATTAGTTATGTTGAGTACACGTTAGCAATTTCATATGTATTTTTGCTATTATTGTCGATAATGAGGCAACTGAGAGGGAAATTCTTTCTCATAACAAATATCATTTGAGTATGTTCGAGAAAAAAGCGATTGCAACTCCCATCATACAGTTTTTAGTTTCACATAGACATTTTGAATTTTCGCTCGCAAGTTGAAGAGTGCCTTTGCGTTTGTGTCCTCTTCTTTAGCGATCACATAGCAGAGTAGAAGTTTGTCGACTCTCGGCATCCCACCAGGTAAGCGAAAAATCTTCAAATTCAATTATGATAAAGATTTATATCGCAAAATTTGTAGCATATTATGCAAGCTTTCGTCAAAGAACGCTCTTCATGATTTCTAAACAATCTCTCAAATAAATAAGTAAATAAATAAATAAACAAATAAACAAAAATATATAAACAGATAAAATAAGATCAAGTAAAATAGTGATTCGTTCTTTAAGCATACTCAATTTGGGATGTTCATGGTTTTTAAATTTTCGAAATTATTAAAAAGTGTTGTTCGGTAATAGTAAATTGTTAATGAAACTGCTATTGTTATTATATGCCTTGAATTTTTTTCGCTATCCCTCTTGCCAAGTCTAGACTGTCATAATCCACAAATATTGTATCGCTCTTAGGCGGTCAAAATTGATGTATTCCACTCAAACAGTCGCTATCAAACACAAAGAGTGTCGAGTGAACGCAACGAATGATTTAAATGAATACAATATATCAAACCGAACAATATATGCAATAACAACATCGGTGAATAGTTGTGCTCTAGTAGATGCTATGATAGATGCTTTTGCAACTCACTTCATTGATCAATTTAATAAAATATAGAAAAATGAAAGAAAGAGAGAAATTTGGATAAGGCTTCAAAGCACTTACAAAAATTTAGTTGATCTGATCACGTACATAAAAATTTTCCACAAAAGGCTCGTATTTTTATGATTTGACCAATCTAGAGTGTTTGCAAATTCTTTTAAAACTTTCAAATATCTTTATCATTTTCGAAACAGCCATCGTGGAATTTGATATAAAAGGCCCACTCTAAAACATACATCACACTCATCGAATTCTCTTATCTCTTGAGTGTGACACGTCAGCCGAATAGTACTAGATCAACAGGCAGACATACACATACATCTATAGATAACAGTGAATTTGAATTTTTTAAGTGCAAATTTGCAAAACATATAAAAAATAGATATGCAAAAATTGGCTCAAAACATAAGGTGCTTGAAACAGTATGAAAAAAAAAACAATATCGACTGATTTTGCTTGAAGTTTCTTTATTTTATTTTCAAGTTTATTTTTATTCTACAATACCCTTTTCTAATGCAATTTTCGCGCATGCCTCAAACGTTTCAATGCCTTTGAACAATCATCGAGATCTCCCCAGTTGTTTGTCTTTAATAAACAAGATAATTATAAGCGTTTACGTGAAACTTCCGTGTGACACTTCCACTCTCAACAAGCAACAATTATCTAAGCACATTTATTTCTTTAAGTCGGCTTACATGGAATTGAATAGATTCTTATTCCACGTGCTTATAGATTGAGTAAATGATAGCTGAATGAACTAGATGTACTCTTTGTGCAATGATTGCAAACTAGTCAGAGCAAAAAAAAACAACCCTGCAAGTTTAATATGCACAAAAGCAACACCTAATTTGCATATTAGAATCCCAACATATAACAACACTTTTCAATATTTTCGAAAATTTGAAAGCTTTATGAGGAAATTTCTAGGCTATTACTTTTTTCGCTGCAATTATGTAGGCTAAGAGTCACTACCAAATCGGCATTTCTTTCACGTCCCCCCCCCCCCCCCCCCCCCCAAAAAAAATCGTCATGAAAGCTTATCATAGTGAATATGTTATCGCTTAACGTTTCGGTTAAATAAATTTTCGATTTTTATATCGGTCGGTCATATTATAAATAATTTTGCAATTATATAATATACCCATCTCAATCCTCTATTATGCTTTACTATTTAATAAAAATATCGAATAATAAAGTATAAAGCCGTAATACTTCTAATTCGTTCATAGCGCCTGAATCGAGAAACGAATAGACCGGATTGACACGAAAGAACTGATTATTACTAGTTTTGATTTTAATGGCGAATCGCACATTCGACTCGTTTAATAGCATAAGCCTGAAAGATTAATTAATTAATAAAATGAGATAAATCGAACGGAAATTAAAGATTACTATGGAACCATTGACTGGACACTCTGATAGTTTATGGGTTCATAGAGTACTAAAAATCAATTATAACGGCACTTAGATGAAAATGTTGTCTTGTGACAGATGGCTGACCGATTAGGCTCTAGTTGATGAAAGCAATTTTATAGCACTAATTGTTCTATCTCAGGCTACGCTGTCGATCGAATGTCTCAACTAAGCTTATAACCGAAATATCGAAATTCGTTTCTGATTGCCTGTAGTCTTTTTCTCCTTTACTAATTCCTGGGCTTTTTCAGTCTCTGCTACCCTTTTTTTCATTTACGCAAATTTCGGACTGCGCTATACCAATGCGATGTGCAATTCGAAGAAAATAAAGAGATAAAAAATTAAAAGAAATATATTTTTATGAGATATTACTAACGAATATGAAATGTCGATTGTGCGTTGCTCTTTTCATCAAGAAATTGTCTAATGTGACATTCATTGCCTACTAGTATCATACAAAAAAAAGGTCTATTTGGGCAGATCTCTAATAAAAGCGCCATTGGCAAGAAACACGAGTTAACGACAACACCGATCGACAATTAAACGTCATATATTTATTACAACAGCTATGTGAATAGCGATGAAGTTTTATGATGCAAAGCATGAAGTAAATATATTTCAACAGGAATCTCCAGCAACATTGTTAATTAACAGATTACTACATAAAAACGTTATGGTATAATTATTGACCATCGTTTCTATTAGTTATCGTTTCTAATAATCGCAATGTTCTTAAGGATCACATAAAGTAGCACTATAACTCCATGAATTCGCATTTCTTTTCCTCTTTTTCTTCTCATGCAACAAAAATACTACCGTGGCCATTACCGTATGTAAGTGTAGATGCATTGTCTAAGTGGTTAGAATGGAGGGCAGATGGGTGGAAAAGCATCCGATGCAATCGAAAACTAAAAGGAAACGAAAATCTCTTTAAAATTAGTCTTGTTAGGACTTTTTTTTCGTCCACTCGCTTAAATTCATTTTCTTGTAGTCCCATAATCCATTCGAAAATGGAATATTCCTTGGTAAAGTGACGTCATCGTGGTATATTCCTAAAATGACCTCGGTGGTATTACTTTTTGAGGAACTTTAATTTGTAGTTATATTACGCCTACTCATCGTTCTCTTTTCTTTACGAATATATTTTCTCCAATATTTTCTAAGTTTTGCGTATTTCAGAAAAAAAAACCGAAATATCTGCAGTCGATGGGGAAATAGGTTGAATAAATAACTAACGTGGACATTCCACCAGCAACCGAAAATTCGGCTTCAGTTGGATCGACAGTTAAGCCTTTGACTTGACTCACTCTCGATCTTGATCTTATTGTATTCCTCGCCGTTGTATCGTTTGTCTTCGATGCAATAATCTTACATTTGTGTGGAGAAGTCACACTTGAATCGGTGACAAGCGGTGCACTCTGAACGACTGTCGGAAGGAGTGGAAGAATTGCCGATTTGAATTGAGGCAATTCAGTTTGTTTTGCCTAGAATAATATTTTATGAAACGTCATTGCTTCATTTCGCTATTTCTAGCTTCATGAAACTTTGTTTTCTTTAGCTTTAATATCTTCGATGCTCCAAACAAATCCTTCCTTGAAAATATCTTTCAAAAGCTCAGTAAAAGCTTAGTGAAAGAAAGCCCAATGAAAAATGATGTGCTCATTAGTTAAAAACTATTAGGTTCGTTGAAAAACGATACCTTTTCGGAATTATTATTGCCTCCTTCGTTGTGTTTTTTTGTGTCCAATCGAAGAGATGAGTGCATTTCTTTGTTTGGCAATTTTTTCGATTCCCTGAATTTCGGTGGCGGTATTGATGCACCTGGGGATCTTCCTTTTAGCTTTTCTTTTTTCTCGACCGCTTCTAGTTGTTCAAGAAGGATTTTTGGTTTCGAACCAGGGCTACGAGTTTCTAGCACCGCTCGCGGGATTTCAATCTTGACGTTCTTCTTTTTTAATCCCGTCTTCGAGGAAGTCTTCGCTCGATAGATACATAGATCATATTTATTAATCGTGACGGTAGCTGTACTTGGTGAGGCTAATGCGTTGTAGTTTTGTTTAGACTGTGAAGCACTTGCCAATTTTATATTCATTGCTGTCTCTGACATAAGGAATCGTTTTTATACGTATCTGCAATTTAAAAAAAATCTTTGAACGAAATCATTACATTTATTTAACGAAAATTTATATTAAAACATCATAACGTTCAATTCGACCAATGATATCGCTTCATTTGAGAGAAATAAACATGAAATGATATATGGGAAACGTAATGATTGAAGTATAGAATGATAATTGCTATCATGACCAATATAGTTGAATATATCTTTCTTAGAGCAAATAAAAAAGAAGAAAATTTGAAAACTTTAGCTTCTCCTTCAATATAGCGATCATTTGCTTGATTTGTGCTACATATCGACTAAGGCTAATGAAAGTAGTCCACTCTTCTTCCTCTCTTCCCTTCCATGAGCGGGGAGTTGGTGGAGGGAGCGAGGTGAAGGTGAAGTAACTAGACAGGGACAAATATGCGAAAATGTAATTTATCACCGCACAGTGTTTATTATGTAATTTTGATGCTCAAATTCCTCTTGTTGATGGCATCTTCATAGTGCAAATGAGGCAGTGTGAAGAGTGCGTAAGATACGTTTTATTTTACGACGTGCTCTTCTTTTGAATGATGGCCGAAAGAAAAGTACGGTTATTGAAGCGTAGAGATGCCTCTCAAAGAAACATTTTCGTGCAGTCCGCATTGTTGACGTATCTTTCATACAACTTGAAGAGGAATTTTCATTTTTTTTCCTGCATCAACAAGAAAATCGTATGTCTTAACTGAACTTAATCGGAAGCTTTCAATGTAAACATATCAGGTCACCTACGACAAACGATCGCTTCAAAATTAGCACGATGAAAGGACTGAAAGCCAAGTAACAGGAAGGGTGGGGTTTGGGGAGGGAGGGGGTGGGGAGGAGGAATAAGTGTCGATGAAAACTTGTAGGTTGACGATAAAATGATTCAAACAACGACAAAAAAGATCATTTCCTGTTTTGTTCTTCCATTGAGTGCTTATGTCTAAGGAAGACCTGAACAATTTATTGCCACCTTAATTAATTTCAACTAATTGTGGCGATAGATAGCTAAAGGAAAATCTTCCAAATTAAGCAGAAGCTAACTCATAGAAAACAATGACAGAGGACGCTCTCCTATAATTAATATTTTTTCGCTTTTCGTGATGAAAGAAAGGTAGGAACGAAGATGAAATTATCAAACGAAATATGTGAGAAAGCTCAATAGGTCAATCAAGAGATAAGACAAGACATATGCTGACTTCTCATTTGCAAAAGCTTAGATAGGAAAAAGAAGTAAGATATACAGCGGAACGGAATAATAGTTTTAAATCTTGGAGTAGTTTTGAAGGCGAAATCAAAACGGAAAGCTTTCTAAATGAACAGTGAACGTTGAACAGTTTATAAAATTTGGTTATTGATATTCACTGATATCAAAGATATATATTACATAGGGCGATCAAAAAGTTGCAATACCACAAAATTATAGCATATAATATACCAGTACGCATATTGCCATAGGTTAATAACATGTAACGATTAGAGAAGTTATAATAACTGAGATATAGCTTATGAAACTTAACGTCGAAATATGTTGAAGGGAACGATCAAAGTGAAGAAATCTATGGGTAAGTTGTTGAGGTAATAAAACCTCAGAATAGTTGACGAAGTTGAAGAAATAAGATGCGATAGTATTTTACATCTTTACAGCTAAGTTTTCAAGTTTATAAGTTTAGATCCAAAAAATATTTAAGAAATTCATAAAATATTTTACGTATAATTGTAAGAAAGTTTTATTATTATTTGGAGAGAATAGCGATAAATAATTTTCAAAAAAGAAACTTCCAGTTTAGGCAGTTAAAGAAATAACTGGAAAATGCTAACAACTTGAATATTTCCTATATGAGAATGTCTGCAATAAATATTTGCTATACGCTGAGCTTATATAGGAACTCACTCTTTTAGAGCAACTAACTCACCGAAAGATTTGATGAAAAAGAATTTCATCGCGGAAGAATTAGAAGCAATTCTGAGAATGAAGTCATGCGGGTCTATGCTCATCAAGTTGCATTAAAAGGATTGAGTGCCCATTTTAATTAGAAAGTCATCGGGCAAGAAATTTTGCTCGAGTGAAGCAAGCATAAAATTTCTGGTGTATGTTTTTTCGAGTTTTACAGGAAAATACCTAAAAAAATAAATGTAAAAGAGCGAACAAAATACTATCAAAGTACCATTCAACTATCGCGTGCAATTCAAATGATGCATCGATTCGCATCATATCGCTTCCAAGTAAGCAATGCTGCAAGACTTTGGGTATTCACATAGGTGTAACTTTGAGAGGTGTACAAGAAAACGAATGAGCACATCTGTGTTGCCAAAGCAGCAATGTTTGTCCATATGAATTGCATATGGAAAATGATATTTTGCTTATGACATGTGAGAGGAATGTATTCATAGCAATAAAACAAGCGAGCATCGTGTCTGTGACATTTTTTGAATATCTGGTTACGCGAATCATCTGGAAAATATAGCAAATAATTCGCACTTTCCTGCTTTTATTCTCGAAACTTTCGTAGTGACGATATTTGGAAGGAGAGGGGAGGGGGGGGGGGAAGGAGAAAAAACGACGAGAATTATCACAGAATTTCGCACTAAAATAAATAAAATAAATATTTAAGTCAAACTGCTGGTAGTGATTCAGATCGCATTAAAATTGAGGAAACTGCTGAAGAAAGAAACTGCTTAAAAATTTCCGCGCAATAACGATTTAAAAAGAAAAGTTAGCACTCTTCGAAGATTAGTCCATTGCGGCGAGTTTTTTGTGCTTTTTGTTTTTTTTCTTTCCGTGAGAGCTAAAATAAGAAAGATTCTTTTCAAGAAAGTATTTTCTGTTATTTCTGGATAAGAACATTTCGAAAAAAACGTAGTAACATAGTAGAAGTAGTGAAAATGTTAAAAGCTATAGCACTTGAACCGAATCAGTTGGAATATTTCCGAGAACTGCAAAACGCTGACGTTGTCGACGCATGAAGAAGATTAGAGAGCGACGACGACATTCAACAATGCAGTTTTTCAGGATGGCAGACAATATGAGGTGGCCGGGTCGGGAAAAATGCTGCCTGAAACTACCTTATAGGTTACAGTGTGGCGTTCGGAAGATTTAGGAGCGTCATCCATCGTTTTATTGGAGACAAATTGAAAAAATACGTTAGATTCTTCACACAACAACAAAAATTGAGAAAACTGAAGCGTGACCGCAGAAAAGGATTGGTCCGACATTCCATCTGCTGCAATGACGGCTTAGAAGATAGAAGCAAAAGCTTAAGTCGTTCTGATGCATCAACGAAGGAGAGAGCCGGATCGAAGAGCCTAAAGAGATTCAAGTTTCTAGCCATATCTAGTTGCACAAGAGGTTATTTATTTAGCTACTACACTTTTGGATGAGCGATACGTATTGACTGCTGAAGACGAAAATTCTTTCTGCAAGCTCGGTTCACGAATGTAGGACGAATATAACACAGGTCTTCTGGGTCGTCAACGTTAAGTAATCTTGTCGCGAAAACGAAGAAAACGTCGACGATGAATCGGTTGGACTTCCGGTGCCAAGTAGGCGCCGCTAGATCAAGGTATTCTTCTCCACCGATGAATCGCCCAGTTTCCGGTGACGACCAGGTGCAGCGAAAAGAAGATATTCGTTTCCGATCGTGATTGTAAATGTACATACCTATGACGTTTCGAGGGCTATATAAACATCCCTCGAAACGGTTAGGGCTATCATTGTCATCATCATCATCATCCCATCGCTTATAGTGCGTCACTATCATCGTTCCTCCCTTCTCCCTTTATAAATCTGAAGCTGTGCAACATTCACGAGTATGTTGCAAGTCACTTTCATTTCAGAACAACAGTCACTCGTTGCTTCTACTGAATTTCAAACACCTTCCACAAAGCAGATATGAGAAAAAGTTGATGTCGATAACATACTAGTGTCACCTTGGACTGGCCTACCGAAGCTATCGAGCAATTCAATGGGGCAAGGATTTATTTAGTAAAAATATCCTCTTGTTCAGGATAATTGCGGAAGAAATGAGTCATTCGATTCCAAGTAATGAATATCGAATTATAAAGTATTTGGTGTTGTTTAAAACTCTAATTGTGGTATCATGTAAAGCAGAACTGGTTGTCAAGTTAAAGATGCTGAAGAGTGAGGGGAACTTTTGCATTAATCATCTTTATGACTTCTACTCTAGCGGTATTGAAGAAGTTTATGCAAGACTTATGGAAATTAAAAATGAAATGAGGCACGCCAATAGAAGCGAATATCGGAGTAAAGCTGAAGGAGATCATGGCGATTGGAATGAATCAAATATGCACAGTTCACCAAATACGTTTCAACTCTTGTGGATAAAAATTTACATATTTTCACCAATAGGTTTTCGAGTGCGTCTGCAGAACTTTCATGCATAAGGCATAAGGCGAATAGTAATATTTATTTGCCGATTGCGAAAAGCGAATATGCACTCGCAAAATCTATGGCGGTCCTTCGATTAAAGTGAAAGGGAGTTCTGTTGTAGAGTGGATGTAGCTCGTGATTAAAGAATTGCTCTAGCAACTAGCTAAAAGAAATTATAAGTGGTCAGTGAATCTGCTATACATATGACTGACTCAATAAAAAAACTGATTCCTTGAAAACACACTTGCGCCCAGAAAATCAAATCTATGCATATCTTTGCAAAGGAGCTTCCGGCAGATATTACTAAATCCGATGGTTTTCTTGAAGGCACATCACATGCTGAGTGGTAATGAAGTAGATGAAGATACTTCTACAAGGAGATGATAAATTGACCAGCAGTGAAGGTGCGAATGAAATCACAGGGAAGGCGATGATAGAATGCACTAACGAAAATGAAGGCATGAGTGCAGTTGACGAGAACAACTTGGAATCGGCAATCCCGGATTGCTGATCAGTCAAGTAGAAACATATAGCTGAGCACAATGCACTGTCACTGACGTCAGTCGCGCCGATTCATCAAGACCGTGCAAAAATGTGATGGCATGTGGATTAAGTTTCATTAAGAGCTTGCAAATTAAGAAGATGGCAGATTCATTTTTCTAGCACGGCCTTCGAAAAAAATTGCTGAAGCTCTTCTCATTAATCCAGAGTACTCAAAAGACGGCTATCTTAACGAAGTGAGGAAACTACGTCATTTCTGGACAAAGACGGTATTATTATATAAAGAACGTGTCAAGAGCGTATTGAATTGCATCCAGCCAGCAGGAGCAGATTTTTTTTTTTCCAAGAAGAGAATGGACTGCTGAAATGATCCCCGCAATGAACGGGAGGATTTTAAAAGCGCTTTATAGTCTAATTAAAGATGCAATGAAATACGCAATTAGTCGCTTTCACCTACCTGAAATAGACCTCGAAAGGTAATAAACACATTAGAAGAGCGCCGTCTAATTGTAATGCTCAAATGAAGCCTGATGAAACACAGCGATAAATCACTTGTGGCATTGAAACGACTCTGGATCTAATGGAGAAAGGAGTATCTCTCCAGTCGGTGGCGGCGAACAATATTCCAAAATCGACGCTGTGGAGGGCCACAAACCAGGATACCTCAATTAGGAGGACTAGTTATGGTTTTGGAACGTGACCTTCTGAAGAGCTATTCAGTGATCTGGAATTTTGAGGTCAACTGAGAAATTCGATGCTTTTCATTACAGGCAAATGACGATGAAAATTTCCATCAATGTTTCATAGCCGTGGAAATTGCTAAAGAGAAAGGGCGCTTGAAGTTCTTCGACGATAATCTCAGTCCTTTGTTACCACTGTCATACTCAGTTGAAATTCGCTCTGAGTAAGATGCAAAAGATATCAGCAGGAGTTGTTAACAGGTAATAAAATATCGTCAGATGGGCTTAATGCCCCACATCACATATAATTTTAATAAGCATTCCCCATTTAATGGGAAGATTGCCTGAATGCAAGGATAAAGCAGAAGAAAATGCAATCTCCCTTGGCGTTCTTATCGATGAAGTGTTTTTCCTTTCAAAAGCAACTTCGAAAAATCCGTTCGTTTCCTTTAAATCGGTAAGCGTTTCTTGGGAACAACTCCATCAGCGGCTAAATTAGTCCCCTTCACAGAAAAGCTCATCAATATGCAAAATTCAAGAAAAAATCCATTGGTAAAATTCAGATAACAAAAGAAAATTGTTTTTTTTTAAAACATTGTTCAGTGAAGCAATTGTTTCCGAGTATTTCTGACTGAGAAAGAAAAGCCCTGGCTGAAAATCGATTCTTTGGGAGGTTCTTTTGAATTGAATCGAATTTTTTCTATCATAGCTATAGGCTAATCCTGTCAACAACTTTAATCGAATTCTTTTTTGGATATTTTAATTGAAATATTGAGAGTATGTGCTTGTCCAGAGGATTCGGTATTTGTAAAAATGAGTGAAATTTACTTTGGAAAAATACTCTGATGTTGATTATACGCATTAATTTTTATTATCTTGTGCATTGAAGCATGCGAGAACACAGCTGAAGATGAAGGCAAGTGGCATTTATTGCGAATTCAAAGTGCGCATATTCAGGAAAGCCTCAAAGATGAAAATAAAACCGAGAAAACTTGATAAAATTTCGCGTCAAATTTTCCAATCAAATGAAATAAATTGTCATCGATAAGATAACGCTTGATAAATTGTCCGAAGAATTTGCATTCACGATTTCATCAAATATTTCATTTACAAATATATCAATTATTATATTAATTGCTTTATATTAACTTCTACCAATAAGATGATTTTAACGTTTTGAGAATAAATCCTTCCGAAATCCTTGGAAGCGTATACCTACATCGAAGCTCAACAAGGCTTCATTGGTGGTAACCCAGTTCGGACGTCTATCACATTAAAACTAATCAGTTAGCCAGCGAATGAAATGATATGAAAGACATTCCAGAGAAGCTGGCAACATATACACTTTGAGCATATCCAATTAACTAAATTGACTTATCATAGAATCAATCGCAAAGGTTTGACTTAACTAGCTGTAAAATGCGAGCGGCTCGACTTTAAAAGAAATGCCGAAATTTAAAGCATCTGAATGACTATA
Source organism: Ascaris suum (assembly GCA_013433145.1). Lineage (NCBI taxonomy): Eukaryota > Metazoa > Nematoda > Chromadorea > Rhabditida > Ascarididae > Ascaris > Ascaris suum. Next base: position 10,478,423 of record CM024174.1, read on the forward strand.
ATTCGATCAATCAAAAGTTATGAAATTGGATAAGCATATGACATATGGGGCCACCATTAAATAGCATAGATTATAGTTGCTCAATTTCCTATCGCGATTTTAATGCCTCTCGAATTGAAGGTACACAGCATTTAAATACATTTTCACATAAACATGCATATAGATATGAAGCTCGTCAATAATTTCTTCAAAATAACACCATAAGAATAACCATTATGCGCAAACTAAACAGATCCTCCGGGAATATATTACGTTATTCAATTAACTAAAGCTAGATAGGTGCTCATAAATAATGCTCTTTATGGAAGGAAAAAAAAATTGCTGCTAAAAGAGTGGATTATTGCTTTGTTGTTGTTCAATTTTCGCTTTTTTTTTGCAAGAGTGAAACTAATAAACGTCGTTGAGATGTCACTTTCTTTAGCAGTAATTAATAAAAGTCGTTTTCTTTAGCAGTAATTACAATTCTTCAAATTCATCAATGTTATCGATATCTAAACGCATTATCGGGAAATTTTTTTCCACATACTCCGTTCACCTATTCACTTCTTCATTGCACAACACATAGAGGCATTCATATGATAGTCCATTTTTGAATTCGGAGTTCAAAATGACCCCGTTGAAAGTTCAATATTAATTTAACTTACAGCGTATCAAGAACTCCCTCAAGAGCTGGGAAATTGCGAGCCGACCACTCAACTCTATAGAAAAACGTAACATTAATCTTCGACATAATTATATCTCGAACGGATCGAAACATTTCTATTAGAAAATTAAAATATTCGAAAAAATAATATGCAAATATCTGATGCGAATAAATTTCGAATCAACTATTCAAAAAATTTTTCATTTGAGAAAAAATAAACGCAAAAAAAGTGTTTTATAGCATAATGTATAAAAAAAAAAGATAGAATAACATTCACTTTTTTTTTTGCAATTTCAACACGTATCGCATTCTTTCTATTATGGCGAGACTTTAAACATAAAAACTCCAAAAAAAAAACTCCTCCTGTTAATGCGCTCTCTTGTGTGCATGAAATTTTCAAATTTTTTCACAGGTGTAGAAATGCCTAACAAGAGTATTTACACTGAAATTTGCTAAGATAACTAAAAGGAAATGATGCTCTATGAAACTTCCAAATACACTCAAATTCTTACTCATCAACTTACCATATATGTTATGAGCAAAATGCGAATTCCCGAAACAGCTTTTCAAATCAATAAAATTACTAGTGTAGTTGGCATCTGCAAAAAAAAAAAATCAAATCTTTGACATAGAGAGAGAACGATGGATTTTATTCTTCGCTTTATAGTTTTATGCATATTTTCAGCATACTTATTGAATTTTTGAGGCTTCATGAAAACACTCGTTGTTAGTTTTATTCTGCAGAAATTTGAGATGAAAACGAATTTCTGAGATGGAAGATTTTTACAGCCATTTGCGTATCTCATGGAAACGCTCGCATTGTTCAAATTTTGAATGTTTTTTGTTGTCGATTGCTTAATGAGTAAGGTACCACTGTTTCAGCTTTTTGTCTTCTATTTCTTTTATTCGATCCAATCAGCACAATATATTGGAACAAACCTTTCTTATATTAAAAAAGACTCATGAACACATGAATGACTGCAGATATACTCAGCGAATTTTATGAGGTTAATATCTGAGTTGAAAATTCTTGATAAATTCATATTAATTGCATCACTGATATGTTTTTTATGGATGCAGATTGAGAATAAAGCGCAGAAATAACGAGCATTTTAGTTGATTGCCATCTCTGCAGTTTGGTGAGAATTTATGAAGTATCAATCAAAGATAAAATGCCTCGGCAAATCTAAATGTTCCTTGAGGTTCTTAATGATGATCTCTTTTTATTGTTTTTCTAATCGCAGCTACTGAAGTTATGAAAAATAATAAATGCAACAGTTCCATAACCATAATATAACCATGATGTAATTGCATAAACAGATATCCGAACTCAAATACAAGCTGATTACATAATGAGTACGCGAGTAATTTCTAAGGCAATATTAGTCCTTCTTTCAACAGGTCATATAGAGCTGGATTTGAATGATCCTTCATAGGAATGTTGGCTTATCTGGAAAAAGAGCTTGAGAAAGGATTCTTTAGCAAATGCTTTCTATAAATGACTTTAAAAATGACTTACATCGTTGAGACCTGCCATCGAGCATATGGCCATAGTAGTGGATGCTATTCATTCTAAGGTGTTCTTCACCACTGAATAACTAATAAAAATTATTCCACTAAAATTATTGTGTGCTGCATATAACAATAATATCTGCAATAACTCGGTTCGACGTGGTTTAATGCGACACATGACATTGTCGAAAATATAATTGCCAAAAACTCATAAGTGATTATATTGGAATTTCCTTTGCTTCGAAATTTCCTATGCGCTTTTAAGATTTAAAAAAAGCTATGCAATATCGCATAATGTTTGCGATGCTTTGAATATTTTCATCATTTTAATGCTCACCATCATTGTATAGATGAAATTCATATATTGAGATGGTGATTAATTTCACTCGATTCGTTTTGACTATTCGAAAAAATTTTAGCTCATCGCAATAATTTCCCACAAATAACAATAATATCACATTTTTGTTTAATGAAAAAACCTCATTGAAACGCAGAAAATACTTTTTTTTAAACGTATTGTTTACTTTCTGTGAATAAATTCACATCAAAGTCAGCATTTTCAACTGCATTTTCCTCATAAAAGTTGTCAACTTAGTCGGAAATATCGCAAAGAAATATTAATATTTGAAATGTTGTTGAACGATGAGAGAGTAAGGAGAAATCATTTCGCTGTAAGTGACTAGTGTGAGCAACAAATGAGAGAGGATCTCATCCGAAATGAAGCATTCAAAAATAAGGCTTTCGAGATATATTGAGTCAGTTTAGTCGATAGTTAGCAATGCTAATTGGCGAGCATTTCTTAAACACACATATATAGATCTACCATTAGTCCCGCATATTGTCTGAAACTAATAATTTCGTGAGGATCTTAGCAATGAGAGATACTTTTATGGAATCCAGTATCAATGCAATTATCAATGGAAGCGTTTACTGTTTACGAGGGATTTTTAACATCCAATTCCACATCAGCGATACACTAGGCTGTTCGTTTCTTAATAATGAAAACTGAAAAAGTGGAATAGCTGCAAAAAAAAAAAATTTATGCAAAAGAAGTGACAAAAAGAAAGCCACAAAATAGCCTAAAATTATTTGTTCGTTGACAATTCCTCAATAAAATTGTTGACAAAACCGCTTTCGAGCGAGTCGATACGAGGTATTATGCTTTTAAGTTTAGGGCTTTTGCAAACAAAGTAAAAGACACCTTTGTGATTTTATGAAATCGCATAGCATTTGAGATTGCAATGAAACTGTTTAACCGCTATAGACGTTGCATTTTGCATCAACATTTTCTATTTTGCAAAGAGAATAAAATCTCATAATGTTGCACTTTAGAAGGCAAATCTTTATTGCAAAATGAAGACATATTCTGTCTAGGTTGGAGCATAAAAATAAAAGGCTGGTATAAAAGCAAAAGAAATGTGCAAACATTTTAGCACATTGACGATGATTTAAAATTCTATGCAGAAGTTTTGCAGTGCAATTGGAAAGATCCTCACATTGAACTAGTTGACGTGATATGAAATTAAACGGAAATCAAACATAATGAAGTGATTCACAAGAGGTAAATTAAGCGGAAAAGCCTCTTGTATTGATAAGATGTGATAGCAACATATTCTAAATGTGAAGAGTGCAGAGGAGGGAGAGGTGGGGGGATCAGCGGAAAAGTTGAAAATGATGAGATCGTCTCGTTTGAAGAGGGATGAAAGGAGAGGGTGGGAGGAGGGGGGGGGGAGAGGTGGAAGAAAAGGAGGGACAAATGAGAAAAATAACACCAAATGCAATGTTGGAAAAAGCTTACGAACCAAAAACACAACAAAAGTTTGAATTGCACATATTTCTACTCTGTTAATTCTAGTTGAAATATTTTAATTGTGCAATTGCAACGTGAAATCTTTCTTGTCTCATAAATTTCTGAATCGCTAAACGCAAAATAGCACATTTTCCAAACTTTTTCATCAGATTAGATGTGAGGATACTGTGCTTGCGTAGAATATACCACTTTAAGCCTAGAATAAGTAATAAAGAGTGCTGTAAGTATTTGTGCTGCCGGGATCTCAAAATACGGTTCAAATGACTTGAAAAGCCTTTTTTTTGGTTACATTTGAGCGATGCGTTATCTAGTCAGAGCTAGGGCGACTTTTGAAGCCAACGTCGAGAAGAGCATCATTGAAAGACGACAGTGCTTCATCTTCTATGTGCGTTGGGACTCATGATGGAAATTTGCATATAGATTGTAATGTTTTTCTTGGGGAAATGTCTAGGCGCTAGATTTTTAGTAATGCGCTGAAGTTATCCATTTTTTTCTTTGTTAAAAGAAAAACATATTACTAGGTCTGCAAGAAGTTTATATATTTATAGGTCGTCGTCGAACGACTTACATACACTTGACAGTCTTTCATAAAAACTGTAAGCCTAGAAAAGAAATAAAATAGGGTTCTCACAGATAATCTCTTTTGAGATACCACCAATGACAGCTTAGTTTATGTCTTCAAGTCTATGTTACATAAAGCGTGAGTTTAAACTGCAGCACGGTGATTATCGGAATAAAAATATTGTGTATTCAAGTAGTGAAGGCATAAAACGACTGTATTTTGCATCGAGAGTGAAAGAAGTTGAATGAATACAACCGATGTTTTCCCACATTGTACCCGCAATCTCAACGGTACCATAGTCATGTATAACTAATATTTTAAATCCAGTGCTTCATAAAGTCAAATGCTCTTGTTATGAGTCGTTAGAAAAGTTCAGCTTCCTCGAGTTCTCATCTTCGTACCGCTTAATTCCGCATCTTTGAAAAGAAAATAGCTTGTAAAAGTTTGCTTTATACATTCTGAGGTGATGAAATTAATGAATACTACAGCAATGTTTTCAACTGCAGAGGTAGAATCCTCATCATACTCAGAAAGCCTGAAATCATCGTGGATAAGCTAGCTTACTTCGGACATATGAGTGCACCTTGCACCGCCAATCAAGGGCCAAATGCACTCATAGTTAAATAGTGAGAAAGCCTTGATCAATCGGTGGGAGGAGGGGAGAAGGAGTGGGAAGTTGCGAAAGAACCAACAGTCAGGTCAATGACCAGCAAAATGCAGTTCGCTAGATAGTGCGCTGTCGGAAGGAAGTCAAGGACGTAATAGCTTTATTTTCGACCTTTTGGTGCCTCATTCCATCATTAAAGAAAATGACCACTCTAATACTTCTTTCCTCCTTAAACGGATGGATGGAGGCTGTAGCCTGTAAAGAGGAAGCAAAGTTTGTTCAGCTCAGTTTTTAAAAGCGTTTCCATGCAGTTTCTTGGCGTAAACTTCTACCTGCACTTGAGAAAGAGGGAAATTAGTTGATATAGTTAAAAGTTTCTTGAGCAGCCCTTGCCCTTTCTTCAAGCTTAACAGTTACTTCAGGAAACACCCCAGGCTCATATGGGATCGGTGCTTTTCTTATAGTTGTTTTCTTATGGTATACAACTTCCACAAAATTTGAGTTCATTTCTATACGCTGATGCCTGCAAGCTAAAATTTCTTCCCCATCCTTAGCAAAGACAACAGACCGCAAGAACATGGCACTGATATCTCTCTACAGGAACAAACAGGTGCAGCAGTATGCAATCTTTTGTTGTGTCTCGACATTCAAGCTGGTTTGTTTTAATGGCTCTCGACAGTCCGCTTTCACTATGGTGGCAAAATTTTGGGGAATTTTGCAAAAATGCACGATTTCAGCATCCTAATAGACAATCGACTTATATTTGCATGCCAATGTATCGACAACTTTATTAAGGCTCATCATATTATACAGATTAGCTCGCGCGCTTTTAAAAAAAAGATATCGATGTTTTCATTCAACCGTGTAAGACATTTTTATTGCCCACGTCTGATGACGGCCATTTTATTTTCTATGTGGTAGCGATCTACGCTCTATTAGTCTAGATGCTCTCAACTAAGCCGTTTTCCTAATTTTATCGATCAGCCTTAACCTACAACCAGACAGTGAGATCGTATGGTTTCACTCTCCCTTCCGTTATGAAGATGCATCTGAACGTCTTTGTTGGAAAGCACAAAAGTACCAGTGACTCCACGACATTCTATTCGCACCTCTGTATAGGGGTGCCGTGATAATTGACGATCGCAGATCGGGTAGATAGAAATATTTTTTCTGCATACTTGTCGTTAAATTATGGAAAATCTGCTACGAGATATCGTCTGTTCTCTTCAAATCATTGGAAATAATTGCAAAGATCTCTTCAAATCATAAATAATATCCTTCCAATCCACAGACTAATACTGTCGTTTCCTCATTTAGCACTGTATTGATTCGATAGCTTCCAGTGGAAAACTATCGAATATATCGAAGGTAAAGCGGTTTAATTGCAAGGTTGAATGCTTGAGTGATTAAATGCAAGATTGCATCATGAGCAATTTTCATATCTTCTTTCATCAACCGTTAGAGCATTAAATGCACATTTCCAGAATGCAAATTGCAACTCGAAAAGTTATTTTATAGTCGAGAATAGCGCTTTTTACAAGCTCTTTACATAAAATAGCACATTTATTGCTATTTGCTTAGGTAAACTGCAACATATTGTGCAAGAAGAGGCAGGTGAGAAAATAAAATCTCAATGAAAATTAAAAAGAAGGTCAAACTGATAAGAAAATTACTCGTGAAAATATTTTGGGAAAGTGGAATTGAGAAGGAGGAAAGGAGAAGGTAAGGCAGAAAGTGGAAATAGAGGAGTATTTGAAAACGATCCAAGGAAATGAAATTGGTACACGAGCCTATTCAAATTTATCTCTTCATTAGTGAGGGATTTCGATGCTTGATTGCACATTATTTATCGCATGCGCCTCTTAGTAGTTAACAGAAGTTGCAGATATATTCACTTCTACTATAGGCACTCATTTGTGTATTTTTTATTGCTATGAATAGTCAGTCATTTGCATATTCACATTGAAATTGATGTCGGGCTTTTTTTTAAAGCGCGATGCTCAGCGGGGTGTTGTCACGAAACCATCCGACAATTGCGCTCATCATTAAAAATATTTGAAGAAAGGTGCAATATTGCTTCTTTAAATGGTCATGACACACCTTCATTCACAATACTAGAGTGGTTTATTGAAGATATTGGAGAGGCCGGTTATATTTGAAATCTTTATGGATTTGCGATATTTGAAAGGAATATAGAATTTCGTTCAACACTTTAAATGAAGAAAATTATAACAACAATATATTTTGCCACTTATTAATTTCAATTTTTAAAATACTCGACTTTATTGAAACTCTTCGAAAAATTTGTAATTTATCTCTTGTATTATGATTCTATAGTTAAAGCTATCCTCATAATATTACAAAGTACTCGATAACTAACTAAATTATAACTACAATGTAGATAACTAACTACAACTAAATTATAACTACAAAAAATTTGACGACCATTGATGAAGTTGTGCCTGTTATGAGTGCATGAGGACACTAGTTTCTTTTATATACATAACTAACTTACTAGATGTAACATATATACATAACTAAAATGTAACTAACTATAACTAAAATATACATAACTAACTAAATGTAACAATAACTTACTAGATGAGTAGTTATGAATTAAATATTTCTTATATAATAATATGAAGTAATAATTGTTTTATATTATGAACAATATTAATTGTTGCATAATTTGAGCAGCTTTGAATTTATAAAATTTGTGATTGAATTGAACGAAATTTATAAAATAATTTATCAAAATCTATAGGATAATCATCATTTTTACTCTTACAATGAGCTTATAACATTCATAATCGTTGAACACACAAAATTTACTCGGTTTATTTACAACAAGTCGATAGTTATTAGAGAACACATTACACTGTATATAATTCTAGTCAAAAAAAAAGATTTTTTTCAACACATTCATCGCGTCTCGAACATATCAGCTGGAAAAGAAATTACTGAATTATTTCCCATTTTTTGCCCACAAAAAGAAAGAAACATGACGAGCCAAGACATCTCTACACCAAATTTACATAAATGTTCCATGCGGCATGCAACTGTCGGGGTTTGCTTATCGAAGGTGTAATCTTTGGAAGTGATTTTATCGGGCGCATTTGTCGGACAGCGGTATTATAAGGTGTATTTGTCGGGCAATGATATTCAGTAGCACTTTTGCAACGAATCCGGCGCGCAGTCGGCATGCAGTTGTTGTCCATGCTCATTCCCTGTTAGCTTCAACTCACTGCCAGATCACCATAAATGCAAACAGTTCTCGCGAGTTTATCGGATTTTCTTAACGTCTAATGATGCGACCATTGATGAAGTTGTGCCTGTTATGAGTGCATGAGGACACTAGTTTCTTTTGAAAGCTAGATGGCTTCCATCTGCTACAAGTTAGTTGGTAGATGATTCTTGCGAATGGTGGTGCTCGTGCGTTAGTCGAAAACCGGTGGGATCTCGGATGAGAGGCCACCTCTGTTTCATTTTTATCGGGGAAGCAGCACATACGAAGCTATTATAGCCCTTTCCCGAGACGATAGATCGTGATGTTCTTTTTTTGGCGCTGGATACCAATACGGCAATTGAGACAAATGAGTCACACATCTTGAGAGTGCACAGCAGAGAACGGAATTGTGACAGACGTTGAATAGATAATGGGTTTTTCTGGTATTTTCTTGCTGACCGCAGAAAGTGACGAAACATCGAAAACAACATCGTTATATCTCCATCATTGCGCATTCGGTATCAGTTACTAATTGCATCGGCGCTCAATTTTAACTAGTTGTTAATTAAATCGCACCGAATTAAATCCAGCCAATTCGATCGCCTCGACCATTGCACATTTCACTTTCAAATTTTATTTTGGTTTAAACTTAATTCTATTCTATTTCACCAGCGCATTTTTGCTCTAATATGAGGTTTTTGACCAGTAGCGTAACTCAGATAAGTTAACCAACGAGAGCAAAATGGGATGGTCGGGTCGGCAAAACCAGACAAATTACATAGCACAGCGGTTAAATAACAGTGTCGATTGAGAAAGTGAAAGCATTACCTTATGCGCTGTGTAAAAATATAAAACTTGAAAAGTTATATATGTTTTGAGTAGTAATTATTTTTTGCTGCCAGTCGATTATTGACAGCATCTATAGTTGTATGTATGCAGTAGTGGAAATCTTATTTGTCTCTATATTGCAATTGCATTACTTGAGAATTATTCATTATCGTGCCGTATCGTCAAAGGCTACATATAATTGGTGTTTATTTGCTGTCGTTCTTTGTTACAAGTCATGATGTATGCATGCGTTACATTCCCCATTTTCTTACGGCTATTATATTACACTACAGTTGTTTCAGCTTCATTTCTTCAATTTTGCTTATGTGGATGCATATGTGTGCAAATGTGTGCATGTTTCGGTATACCCTTTCGTATGTGCGTCTATATGCGCATATTTGTTAATAAAATCTTACCAAACTCATTTTAATCCCTTTTATTAAGTACGCACAAAAGTTTTGCTGAGATAAGGTTGCATTCAAAACGCAACGAGAAATCTTTATCGATATATTTTACGAAGTAAATCACTGATTACTACATACAGATATATTCCCGCACTAACTTTAGCTGAACGAATATGAAATTTAAGTGTAATATTTTATAAGAAAATTGAAATAGATCGCAAAATTACACACCAGGATCAAAAAATTATATGGGAGTTACTAAATAAGAGTCTCCGTACATACGGCCAGCTGTCGCACTCTTTGCTCTCATCTCTATTAGTATATATATATATATATATATATATATATATATATATATATATATATATATATATATATATATATATATATATATATATATATATATATATATATATATATATATATATATATATATATATATATATATATATATATGATTCTCGATTGAAAATCATGGCAAACGTTCTCTTATTAAGTGATATATCTTTTGGATTATGTAGTGCACTTGCTCGTACCCTCTTACGTCCTTTGTGCTTTGTCACTCAAACCGCATAACTGAACTTTCAGCCAGGCAGTCGTGCTTACTTGCTTACTATGAACCTTTTATCATCCATCCCTCGATGAAAAGTTAATCTTCTCTTGTGAGTTTGCCACGTTATTGTTCCACTCGCTAGAAAGATTTTTTTGAGTTTTGTTGCAGCAAACGATCACATGATCGATGACATTTTGCAAGTGGAAAGTCTGACAAGATTGGCCAACTAACTTTTTTACTTCAAGTCGAAAAGCGCACTCATCATTTGCTTCTTAGCAAAGAATTTTATACTTTGATCCTCAAAAACAGTCGTGACAATGAGCGGAAACATGTGTTCATCGGTTTAAAAACGTTCAACAATTTCAAGATAAAGAATGTTTGCGCTTTATTCCTCCACATTCTCTTCATTACTATACTCATTTATCATTGATTATTTTATTTTTAGCACTATAAGGTGATAATAAAAAAAAATGGCGCATTGATGTTGATAGTATTAAATCGATATTGTTTGTTCCTCAGAACAAGGGATGCCATAATTTTGAATACGAATATAACTAAGTGGGTGGTCTAATTTAGAGGATTATTAAATGACCTTCAAAAATAAATAACTACCCGAATGATTATCAGTTATGAGCGTTGTAACGAGTCACATCTTAATGATCGATAATGAAAGTATCGACATAAATTTTTCTTCTCAATGGCAGCAGAGGGATTTTTTAGTGCTGAATTTTCGAGAGGCTCACCCCTCGCTATTGCTAACTATTTAAAGTGCATGAGATTTCGTTTAAGAACTACGATCATGCTTCAAGCATTTCGACAAATCCTCTAGAATATTCAGCGATTATTGATATTTTGCAGTGGAAAATTTTTATCAAATTAGCAAATAATTAGCTTCCATGCGATATATTATTTATCATTCAGATGCATTTTAATTCTATACATTGTGCCTATTATTAATTAATGCCTAATTTTCTATCAGAAAATGCAGCACTTTTCATCGTTATGAGTTTATTTTTGAAATAATTTCAAATATTTTCATAACTTTTATGAATCAATGTGAACTGAAAAAGTGAAATTCCTTACCTGACGAATCATTAATGCATTGCTGATACTATGTTTTCGTTTTCTTTATTTTTTTTTTATTTTTTTGATATGAGAATGCACAATTTTATTAGTTGTTTCCGACACGGGTAGTTTTAGAAACGTATATATTTTGTCTTTTTTCGATTTTTCGCAATTATTTCATCGAATTTTTCATCGTATGATTCAATTTTATTTCCGGCAATAATAAAAAGAAAATCGAAAACTTGAAGCATTGAAAAGACTACACATCAAGGTGGAATGGTTTAAAGGAGGGTGAATAAATGCAAACCTCTAAGAAAATTATGAGCACTCGTTGCTTCTGTTTCCCTTCGAAAAATGCTAGTTGCTTCAACTTTTTGTTCATTACTGCAATGAACAAAGTTCGAGAAGTTCTCAAGAGCGCAACAAATGATCAAAGAGTCATTATCGTTGTGCAGCTGTCTTCTGAATTCGTATTTCCGAGACACCGCAGAAAACTTTGAAAACGGAAGCAAAAGTTCTTGTGGGCGATGTGCTTTGAGCACTTAGGGATACCCCAATTGAACAGTATCTGTGAGATTCAGCAAATTTAAACCTTCCTCATAGATGTTAGTACTGAAAGATTCAGATGGACTTTAGTCGATTGGCTGCATAGACATGTTGGCGTGACGTTGTGCTAGTGATATTTGGAAATAACGACGCTGAGCACCGCTTCTACGCAAGCATTCGAGAGCGCCATCAAAATCGCGGCAGCGGTGTACGCGTATTGAGCCTTCAAAGGCGATGTTCTTTACGGCAATTTTACTCGAATTTGGCCATTTACTCGAATTTGACCACTTACTCGAAATTGCTCGTTCTCTCTAGCATGCTTTTTTTTTGCATCTGTTTGCTTCATCTTACAAATGTGCCGCAAGTAAAAAAATTTAATGACACCTCTTTGTAAAGATATCAACGATGAGATATGTTGCTCATCGATCTCTTCATTTTTTTCGACAATACATATCCCTTCATTGCAGCAAATTGCTCATTATTCACATTCAATTGCTACCCATATAAGCTTAATGAAATCGTCTATTAGCCAAAATAAATTTCTAATTCCTATAAGTTTGAGTCTGCAAATCCAGTCATTAGAAATTGGCATATTGCAGTATTGTAACTTTCATTTTCAGATTCTATGCAAAAGGCGCTCTCTTTCGTTTATAATTTATGCAAAGTTGTCTCGACATTCAAAGGAATTAATTCCCGTTATTTGTAAGTATTGATGCAATAGCACAGCTGAAGTTTCTTGGTGTCAAAGCATCCAATAATGGCCATAAATACTATTAGTGAAACCATTATATCCAATAAACAGCCATTAAGTAGACAATCGCCGAACGTTGTTACAATAAATGAAACAACATAGTAGTGTTTAATTCGCCTTATAGTTTTTATGCAAATTTTTGATAAAATTTTATTTCAAAACGATGCTGTAAACATGGACAATAAGTATGCTGCTTTGTTGTGTATTGAGGTATATATATATGTATATATATATATATATATATATATATATATATATATATATATATATATATATATATATATATATATATATATATATATATATATATATATATATATATATATATATATATATATATATATATATATATATATAATATATATATATATATATATATATATATATATATATATATATATATATATATATAGATTCCATAGCAAGTTGAGATCGTCTTCTATAAAAATGACTTTGTTGTAGTATGCAAAACGGAAGAGACATTTTTGTGAATCAAAATGGGCTCGTAAGTGATAAATGTTTGCCAGGCATTTTAAAGTTCGTTTCCTTGTGCGCTTCTGCTGTATTTGCATTCAACAAACGTTTTATAGTACGTGTGCGCATGTGTATGCGAATGTCTGCCTATTTGTCTGCTTGTCGGCCATTATATCGTCCAATATTTTCAATTTGTGTAGACCTGTGCCAGATTTATGAAATATTCCTCTTATTATCAATACTAGAATTTGATTCCCCAAGCAGTGTATCTCTAGTGTATTTATTGTATACTTATGAAGGTGCATAAAACTGTAATAATTTATCTTGTATTTAAGGCATAAATAGGATGCAAATCCTTTGCATTAAGTGAGTGTGACATGTTTTGTTACCGAATGATTAACAGATGAAGAACTGTGCTTCCCTTTATGAGTCTTTACAAAAAAAAAAAAATTGCATTTTCAAAGCGCATTATGAGAACGTCGTATTTAGGTTTACCCATGTATGTATTCATCTGCCTGCCGTTGGTTTAAATTCAGTAGCTGCTGAAGCTGGGCTTAAAAATTTCATGAGTATATTGTTCGCAATAAGGCATTGATCCATGAATATCGAAAGACTTTACATCAATTTGAAAGTGCCAACAATGTTGTCGGCTTTTCATCGATGGCCTCATACAAATAGGAATCTTTTTTCTTTTTCAAACAATTTGCGCAGGCAATAAAATCACTTAAAATAAAAAGGCGTTATTTTGAATGTGTTAATTTCTTTCAATAGTTGCTCTTGAAATTTTTGATCGTATTAGCAATAAATGAAAGCATATGAGTGTAATGCTTGTCACAAGGCATTGATCCATCAAATTCGAAACAAATAATAACCACAATAGCTATTTTGGCATTTTTTTCTCTAACATTTATTATCCTTTCCTTATAATTTTCAAGAGCCGATATTATTTAGAACAACCCAAGCGAATGCTATCATAAAACTGGCAGAACAGCAAAAATGTGATATTTTTTATGAGATATTGCACGTAGGCAAAATTGATGAACAGGATGAATTTCACCGCTTCATATGTGATGTGCACTAAATCAGATGTTGTGATGCAAAAAAAAAGAAACAATCCCTATCAAAGTAAATTGCATTTCGAAGGATTATTGCTAATCTATCAAATTCACTCATGGTTATATCCAAACTTAGATTTTTTTGCATATAAAACTGGATTTTTTTTTTGGGGGGGGGGGAGGGGAGAGAAAAAGGCTATATGAGAATAATGAGGTACTTTTAATTGGAGCTTATTAGCCGTCTTGACTTTTATAAGAACAAATTTGGAGATTTATTTTCGAAGAGGAGACGATGAGAATCACCTGCATAATCTGAAATAAATACCTGTTGTATTGTTGGCAGTACCTAGCGATATATTAGATGCAAACAGAGTTTTTGAGAATTGATAGAACCAGTTTAGATCGAACCAATCAAAACGTATCTCGACTTCCTGCGTCCTTTTTTTTACGGAAAGAGGCAAACTATTGTCCTGTATTTTCCTCACTACACAGTTTTATCTCATCTTTGAGCCAGGTTGCAACAGACTGTTACCATAATTTATTAAGTGATGATTGTTTAATATGTAGATATTGAATATGACTTTTTATGTCGCAAAATCCTGATGGTATGCTTCCTGACTACGCCTCATTTTTATGAGGTCGACGACGTCATATTTTAACAATCGTTGTTGAAATGACTTATCTATAAGATTGCAATTTAAAGAATCATCAAGAAAAGAGGAATTTTAATTCAAAAAATGCGCTAATAAAATCATCCAATCGAATAGAATGCCGATGGATACTAATGATAAAATGCATCAAGTAGATAATATAATAGAAAGTTTCCATAATACCGCACAAATCGACTGCTTACAAAAATGCTTTGAAAGTAATGAAATAACAACTAAATAATAAACTGTTCTACAAAGTAACTAATTCGAAAAAGGAGAACAGAAAAAAAGCCAACTCTTAGAACATAAATGTAATATGCAAATTTTGTAGCAACACTAATTTGAAAATTGATTACTTCTATTAGAATTCATGAATTTAATTTCATTAATTCAACTCAATTAATCGATGGACGAACAAATAGATGTATCGATGCGTATTTGTTGTGCATATATATCACGATTATGTATTATGCATATTGCAAAAATTCCCTTAAATACCAATTATAGCTTATTCAATAATCAGCCGAAATAATTTAGAGACGACAATTCATAACACTTTTGTACAAAATCAATAATTTCTTTGCATAATAAAACGGTGTGTTATAGCCTCAATCATGTTTCATTTATTTATTTATTTATATGCTTATTTATTTGTTTATTTTTTCATTTATTTATTTATCTGTTTATTTATTTAAATGTCCAACGTCGGAAAACATACGAAATTATGCGAGCATGAACAGCAAGAACGAGCAAAACGCTCGGAACGCTACAAAAAGCGTTACTGCGGGTGTGAATATGTTTCGTTAGGTGTGTTACATGAGCGAAAGCAATGCCTTGATTGGACAAACGTATTCGCAAGCTTATTCAAGCATTGACAAAGTGCAAAAGCCGCTAGTAAGCGTTTCAGCACCCTCCACCATGCCTCTCCTGCCCTCCCCCTCGCTCAATACTTTCATCCTCCATTCCGTTCCCCCTCTTCCTCTGAAAACAACTTCGGTGAACATATCCGCTGATTTTGTCTTTCAGAATGGAGCGTGAGGATATGGCATTTTTCGGCACGAACAACATTTTGCCCATCTTATTGAAAACTCTCAATGTTGAACAGAGATTATGCGTGAGAGAAGTTTCTTGAATTTAAAAGCAAAAATATAACGGAATGTGTATAATTTTCAGCTTTCCATATCTTTTTGACGAGTTTGCAGAAATTTCTTCACTCAGCTGCCACGATTATTTCGACGTCTCTAAGCTCATCAATCCCCGATAGAGATTTTAAAGTCGAGCTGTCACTGAAATCCTTCAATTTTTATGTTGCATTTTCTGTTTTCATAAGACATCATAGAAAACTCATTTTTTTCGGCTGAAGGGGAGAGGAGCGCCACTTATAGAAATGACTTTACTTGCTTTCAGCAAATCACATGCAAAACCTGGGTGACTTTTGAAATCGATAAATTTGAAGACGCTTAAGGGTCGATTTAATTTGATTTAGACATTGGAAGTTCAACTACTCTTTTAGCTCCCTAGAAGAGTTCTATTTCGAGGATATTTCGAGGATCACTTGAAAAATCGCCCAGGACAATAAAAAGTGCAAATTTGTTTAATGGAAGAATATAGCAAGGGGGGAATTCTAAGATTTCTTCGGAAATTTCACTCACTATCGTTTTCGATCTGAGAATCTTGAATACTCCGTTCAGAGCAACCGTGATACAAAGACCATCTGCTGCATTATCGCATTGCAATGCTATCACTAATTCCGCTTAACAGCAGTGACTCTCATAGTTTGTTTGCTGAATTGCTCAGTTTTTAAATGGTCATCGAAATTAAGATTGATTTCTCTCCAAAAGAGCTCTCCAATTCGCAAATGTTGATCTCAATGAACTACCTCAAACATGTCAGTCATCATAAAATACCTGTAGTGAATTTAATTATCCTTTTATTGTTTAAAGGAGATTCAAACGAAGGGCACACGTGAGGTCGAAGTAAAATCCTTTTTACGTCTTATTTGAAACTTCCTCATAGAACTCCACTCAGTAGATTCGATTTTTCTCTTCCTGCAGTTATGCGGAGGAAGTGAGTTGTTCAATTACTTTCACCCACGCACCCCCGCCCTCCAACCCTCCCCATCTTTTTTTCTCCCCTTCTATAGAAAAGATTTTCCCACCGGAGACAAATATCTACTGTTCATTGACACCTTTCTTGTAATGATCGAAAGTCGAGGTAACAACAGTTTACTGAAATAATCGTTTTTGATAACGCATAGTGCATCTTATCATTCAAAATGTTTTGGTTCACAGACAACTCATAAACATCACTGCATTCCACTCATCTGTAAAATACTTGTCGTATGCAAAGTGTTGCACAAACTATTCACATCTATTTCCCATTGATTACCCATTCGAATCACCTTAGACTCAAATAGACGTGTCCCATGCATGTATAATCGACCAACCGGAACGGGCGTGCTTTTTTTCAAATATTGCCGCTTCCTGAGAATTGCTTCCCAGACTTTTTAATAGGATCGATGCCTCTTGAAGATTTTCGTATCCTTCATGCGATAAAACGCTGCAAGAAATAAGGCTATAGATGTGTAATGAAGAAATGTCGTGTTCTGCGGTTGTTTTGTTTCGCATCGGCATGCAATTACAAACCGCAGCTTGCGTTTAATTCCATTACAGCGCAATTTATTTGACAGATGCAGCTCTCCTTCTGATGCCAAATGGTTGTGGCTGATGTGGTCTTATGCCTTCTAAATATCCAATCGTACGACTCATATTTCACAGCTGCGTTTGCATGCGTATGTTCATGCTGCTTTTCATTATATATATATATATATATATATATATATATATATATATATATATATATATATATATATATATATATATATATATATATATATATATATATATATATATATATATATATATATATATATATATATATATATATATATAAACGATCGTTTATTGCGAAAAGCAGTCGTAAAATATGTCTCTGATATATTGCTTCATAGCTGCTAATTCAGTACAAATTTATTCTCCCTAAAAGGATTTTTTCTTTTTTATTGCAAGGAAATGTCTCAAGCATAAACCCCCAGTCGCTTATTGTTGTGTCGTTTTTGCTCAATCTCCAAGTAGCGTTCCGTGTTATCGGTTTCATTTTAGAACATCAGTTTTAATCTGCAATATTGGTGCCTCAGTCTTTAGACAACTAGTTCACTGACTATTGCATAAAATGAAAAGCTTTTCTGGAATCAATAGAATACGCTCGTTGGATAGTAATGTTCATTTGAAGCATTTTGACGTATTTTTGAGTGGTGACGTGAAATTTGAAGACACTTAAGTGTGCCTAGTATGAAATGGCCACGCAGCTGTTCACTTAAGCAATCTACGATTCATGAAAGAGCCTATGATGTCAGTGACACTTTATTTATTTGTCATTGACACTAGCGCTGGCCTTTTTAAAGTCATGAACTGTGGTGTGAAAGTAGCAGCCTCGCATTTAGTGTGACCCAATACCTGATGTCTATTTTTTCCGGGTTAAGCAGCATGTGAGAGTAATCGACCTTTGTTGCAAATGACAAATTCTCGGTAGAGAAACAAGCGTTGAGCTGTTAGAGAGCTTCTATCAGCGTAATGCACTCTCAAATTCTATCATCGATTTTTTTTTCTCCGAAGTGTTGCATTTTTCCGCTTCGTCAGAGGAGTATAGATCCAATTTTATCCAATATATGGTTTTTGTGGAATTCTTTTACTGGTGTTTTAAAGTACCTTTATTTGATTACCAAAAAATTATAATCGGTGACCGGAAATAGTTAGAGGATCGAATATATTCACAGCAAATAGGTTGCATCCATATTTTGCTAGCAGTTGTTTGCATCGTATGGCCGTTAATGATGCTATCGTCTTTCTATTGGTAAATACGCCTCTGCTAAAGTGCCTTTGTTTCCTCAACAAGCATATTAGTCATGACTGTTCTTTGATCTCATTTCGAGTGTTTTTGTTTTTGCTTGAATATGTTCATTCTAAAGCGATTTGGCGAAGCAGGTTGATCTTATTGATCCACTTCTATGTTTGCATATTCTGTATATATGCAAATTTCAACTCGGAAACCTCTGAAGCTGCAGTGAAGAAATTTCTTGGTCGTAATGTATATTTTAGCACGACCTTTTGTACGTAATATATGTTGTTGTATGATTTTCTTTACCTCATGTATATTGTTGCATGATCTTTTCTATCATATTTCTCTTTGAATGATATGCTTCAGAAAATTTATACGGAATAGATGATGATGAGAAATTTTCATGCATTTATATGGTGGACGAATTTTAACTTTATACCGGTTAAATATCTAAGAAGTATACTTTCATCATATTTGAATGAATGCTATATAATAAATCATATCGAAGAATTTCACATTTGGTATGCAATTGATTTATATAAGTGAGCATCCATTGATCTAAATTTTTGATTCAACTACAAGAGCAATAGGAAATCACACGTTTTCATTATTGTTGACTAATGCTGCAAACTGTCAAGACCAATCATGCATTTTCGAGTTTTTGTGATTGCATAAAATGTGTCTAAAAATTCCACTCGTGATCTCATGACTGTGCTCTTCCTTCAAACGTATTCAATTCATTGATACGTCAGATTTTTGAAGTAGTACTAAAAATGTTTACATCCTCATAAGATGACTATATAGGTATGCTTATAAACATCTTAGGTGTTCAATTTTTTATTGATATAAATGTATGCGTTTGTTTTCAATTGATTTTCTCTTGTTTCCTTGCGATTAAACAATTGCAAAGATTCATTATAACTCTAGAAAAGATTTGTTCTTCTTTATTTATATTAATTTACTGGGAAATATATATGTGTTTTGCTGATATGCGTTTATGCTTGCAGTCGTGTGAATATAGCCAAAAATTACGGCAATTTTTTTTTTCCTTTAGTGAGCGAGTTTCCAGTTGGCGATTTGTCGTTCTTCGATTATGTAAAGCGCTAATTCTATACTTGAATTCAATCAGGTATTTGAATTCCTCGACAATAGGTAAACGCAGATATTGAATCTTCTTCGAGGAATATATATGGAACCTCGGCAGCGAAATCTCGTTCGACTTCAGAAACTCATTCCTGCGCATTCCAAATACATACAGTTAATAATAAAATGACTGTTCACAACTTTTGTCGACATGTAGTATGTGTTCAATTTCTCGACGGTATATTTACGCATTAAAAAAATACAAATCGCATTGGCCTACTGACGCTTCCATCTTTCAAATCTGCTCACTGCCTTAGAGGATCACTAATTTTTCCCTGTCACTTGACAATAATTCAAGATGAAATCTGAAAAGCCACCATTTCTAAGTTCCATCTGCTATCTTCCTACCCTTCATTTTTCGCTCCTCACTCCCACCCCCCCCCCCCTCCTCTCTCACCTCCACCTCATCTCACTCTTCCACTAATATTTGCACTTACATAATTAAAACGCACGAAAAAGCATTCCGCATCTGTCGATAGCACATCGCAACCCACTGTAACTAGAAATTTCGATTCTTGTGAGGAACATCACAGAAACAAACACCCGTTATACTAATATTTTTGATTATTTACCGTTTATACGGTCGACTGATGCGAGTGTGTCCGGAACGATGCTCTTTTTTAGTGATTACTTGTAAGTTATCCAGTAATTGCAAATCTTGGCAATTGCTCTTCTATTGACGGTTTTGTCGAACAAAACGATCCAATGAGTTGAATCGTGAGCTTAGGCAAAAGGTTTACAGATGAATAGGTGGGTGGATGTGTGTCGATAAGTGAATGCGAGTCGTCCTCTTGCTGTTCGTTGATAGCAGCTGTTTTCTGTGATCGTCTCTTGTCGTTGAGATGCTCAATCTTTCAGCGCTTTAGCTTGCAATAATATTTGCGTTTATTATAGCAACATTGCATATAGTGCACAATTCAAGATGACATATACGTTTAATAATGCACAGCTATTTCATTTTAATTCCTCTTGAAAGGCGGTTAGCAAATAGTGAGGAATGATATGTGTTGTGTTAGATCTTTATCATTTTTCATTCTTTTGTTGACTTTTTTTCGGGTTATTTAATCGTTTTACCCGCTATGCTCACTCTAGATGTGAAGAAAGATTTGAATTTCTTTTTGATATTAGTTGATAGATTTTTATCGATTTAATATCACATGGAAAGCATATGTTCGACGCGGATTGCTTATAAGATGATAGCAGTGTGAATATTTTATCGGATTCTTCAGTCGTTTCAAAGTGAATCTTCGTTCGTGTTGTTTTACTTCAGAAAGCGCCGAAGATTAGTTGAAATTTAAACGTCGTTCAGATGGGCACTTTGAAATACCACTAATTTGGAGAGATCTGAGAGGGATCAATGATCCGTCACAATCAGAATATTGCCTAAATTAAAAGTTGTAACATTTTGAAATGCTTCGATTATGCGTACGATTTCGTAGATAAGATAGGCAAAGTGGAGTATGGAGGAGTATACTGATCGTTGAGGTAAAATTACGTGCCCCGGTAGGTGTTTTTAACTGGCGGCCACCACTTTAAGGACTGATGCTTGGGCTTAAGCAGCGTTTACCGCTGAATCTGACGTTTTAACCTCATAGAATGAGCTGCTCTATCATGACTACGTTTAGGTGCTTCTCACATCATCACTGTTTGAAGGGTACACTCGGCATGCAAAGGACGCTGGAGCCCCATTCCATAGTCGTGCAAGTGACGGTATTTATTCACTGTTCTCACCCTGAAGCTTTCTCTCTCCCTGTAAATATCCTCCTATCAACCTAGATCCTAGCATTTTTGTTGTTTCCACGCTTTTGCAAATTTGAGCCTACTGTAATCTACATGGATGTGTCGGTCTTTATGACAATTTCAGCTCGCAAACAACCTTAGCTGAAATTGCATTATTTCACTGATTGAATGTCTGCAATATCTCCGATTCTTTCATTGATTTTTAAACTGACCTCTGAATTTCGAAATGCATTATTGGCACCTAAATATGCCTAGATTTTGCATGTATTTTTTAGCCGATTCTATTAAATTTTAAAGCAGACGAGTCTTGAATAAGTAAGCGGAAGTGTCGGGTAAGTTGCCACAATATGTGGATTTGCAATTCCGCTCAAAAATCAATGAGTTTTACGAATATCCAGCAAATAACGGAATGCGCACGGTAATGCAATCAAATTTCGGTTGATCCAGCCGTTGGCACAAATTTTGCGCAGAATTTTCGTTCTTCATCACTTGTCCCAGGTAAAATGAACACCTGATTGGTTGCAGAGAGCGCAGAAAATTTTTTTGCCACATTTAAATGGAAGTAATTTTCTTAAAATTGATTAATAAGCTCGATTTTCGTCGGCGTTATTGGAAGGTGGCATACACTATACCGCACAGCTTTCGTAGCTTCACTGCAGTAATTCCGCAGCTGATACTACCAGGTGAAACGTGTAAAAACGCACATGTATGACGTCGATATAATGCACTTTGTATATATTGTTTTGTGGAAAAGCAATAGTGCGAATCTTTTATAGCAGATCTGTACAAATGTTCGAATCGTTCGCTTTATCATCCGTTAGCAGCTCCAGAGACTGGTTGATCTGATGGGCAAGATTGCGGAAGCGCATATCGCGTCAACTCTCCTGAAAACTCGACTGCGAGTGCACTTGTGGGGAAACATATTTGTCGTTTTGCCCATAGATCAGCTGTATCTTGCAGCTGACAGTTTTTGGTTTTTGCGTTAATTTAGTGCAGTCCTTTGTTGTTTGAACAGGGTGTTTTAGGGAGTATTCCCAAATGTGGGCCATACATGCCGCCTTAAACTGCTCCCACCTGATCAAAAATAACTATTTTTGTGAAACCGAGATGAGAGCTTGGTTATCTGAGACTGAAGCATTACCAGTCAATGATCGAGTACGTGAGATACAGATAAACAGAACTCTATGAAATGTGGGCTTTCTTTTTCGACTATAAAAAGTTGACCGTGAATGGGGATGGGAGGGGAAGAGGGGATGTTGTTGTTCCACAGGAATAGACAGGTACAGAGGGGAGAGTTGCTCGCTTCACATGTTCTGGGCACATGTGGACAGTTAAGCATTGCCTTAAAGATTTTTCCTGGATATGGTGAAAACAAAAAATAGGCTAGGGAGAAAAAACACTACAATTTTTGCTACTCTCACTAATTAATAGTCTTTTCGGGCATTATTCTTGTTTCGTATTTCAGTAGTCGATTCTCCCGCTTAGAGAAGCATTTTTGAACTCAAACTTGAACTCACTCATAAAATAACTAAATTAATATGAAAGTACACCATTGTGCATATTGATATGAAAACACTGGGCGCTCATCTGAAAATCACAGCTTCTCTTCCCCCAACCAGTTATTTGAAGTGATCTGGAAGGAAATACTGATAATCAAAAGTGTTCGCTGTGATATCGACAGTGACAGTTGATATTGGCTCGTCAGCTCTGTTTGCTAATGTTATTATAAGAGATTACGACGCTTTAAATGAAGGCATCCTCTAACAATGAGGAAGAGTGCAAACTGCAGTCGTTAAAATTGAATTTGCATTTATGTGAACATCTTCAAAAGTAAGAGCAAAGAATTTTTTAAAAAAAATTCAGAGTAATAATATTTTCTTTTTTTTTTCGCTCCCGTTGATATTTCTTATGGGGTATTTTCTTCATGCGGAACATATTCTCATTGGTAATGGTTTTCCCATACTAAATAGATCCAGAGATCATTGAAAACGATAGTGTTAATTAACAAAAAATGCAGTCCTCCTTTGAAATTCTTTCACTTAAGCAGTTCACTCATCCAGGATTTCTTACGCTTTAAATCCAGAAATAGTCAATCGAGACTGCTCAAAAAAAAACTGAAAAAATTGAGTGATGAAGACTGACGTGAATCTCGAAAAAAGAATCCAAATAGTAGATGACTTGAGGGATTAGGTCTTGCTTGGGCTGCTTTTTTCAACCTTTTTCATGCCATGTTTCTGCTTGACAATCACAAAGTGAAACGAAAGTGAATTGCTCGACCAAGATGAATCTTTCTTACTTATACAAGAAAGCGTCATATATGATATACAAGTAAAATGGTTATAAGTTAATGTTGGAGTGTACGCTCGTTTTGTATTAGTGAATGTTGTAACAAACATTTTCAAATGGCCACTAGTAGTTCAATGTGCAATAATGACCGCATAAAATATTGTTTTCAAACAAGATTTCAACTCATGCATTATTATCCTCACAAAAAATTTCTTTCTGCACAATAGTTTTAAAGAGTAATTCAAAAGTTCGATGAGATGATACGCAGATGCAAAAACGATGCGGCCAAAGGTGTTTTAAATTTGATACGTTTTAATCGTACGACATCTATACGGCGATATTCATAACATAGGATTCGGAAACTTTGATTTCCAAACGATTGTAGGCAACTAGGCTCGGCGACTGCTTCAGGAAAATAGCGTCAAAGGACTATTGATGAGCCAATCAACCGTAGATATAGAGTTAGACAATTCATTTTAGACTCCGAGCTCTAGCCCTTTCGGTTATATGTAGATAATAATAGTAGTTAAATTTCTATTCATAATGAACAAATAAAACTGTTGACGCAACGAATGAAAGAAAAGAAAAATGCAGTCAAATAATGAAATAACAATGGAAAAAGGCATGTCGATGATTAAAGCCGAAGTACTCATTATATGGGATATGACCCACTTTTGAGGTGATTTTGAAACAGCGGAGCAGAATGCTCCTCAGGAATTATTCCTAGTATGTTGCTAGAATGATAATTATGTCTTCCTGTAAAAATCAACTCGTTCTTGCTGTTGAAGCAGATATCGGGCTAGATATTGATTAGACGAGGGTGCCTACATTCTTCGATCGTTTCCTTGCTCACTTGGTAATATCAACATCTCGATGTAGTTCCCTTTTCGCCAGTTCGCAACCATTTCGATTCCCGAACATTTTCCTACACAAGAAGGCCACTTTCATGTGATGTGCTGGCTCGAACGGCGTGAATATGGCGAGGAACTCATTGAGTGGTTCCTCCCAATCGCAGAAGTCACGTCATGTGAAGGTTAGCTGCGAGAATATTTCCATCGTGTTCTTTCTTCACACTAATAGCCACATCCTAGCGACTGTCTCCTTTATTGTCAGGGAACCTTCAATGAAGTTCGAGGTTTTCAACAATCGTCCTTTTGTCACTCTTTCGTGAGGGACCGTTCTTTAAGTCGTTTTTGCCCCGTCTTTTTTTTTACTTCTTACAGAACGACGCTAGGTTTGCTACTTCATTTCTTAGTAATCAACCGGTTTCAGAATCTCGAATTTTAAAGAAACCTCTGGAAAAGTTCTTCATTGATGACTCTTCGTACCTTTTAATCTCTGTCCGATATTAAAGAAGGAGCGTTATGAGTTAAAACGAGGCTTGGAGTGTTGGCTCCACTCATTCCCATCTGCTTCTTCGCTTTTATGAGTTCTATATAGCAGTGGATCTCTTGAAACACTGCAACAGTTCGAAGTGGGGAATAGCATATCAGCAGGAAAACATGCCCGATATGCCTTTTCAGCAGTTACAAATACTAAAATATCTTGTTGACTAATAAGGCTCATTAAGTATATGTGTTGATTCAAGATAACATTTGTCAAATTTCTTGCACCTGTGTACGCTAATCAACTGCTAAAACGATATTTGCGGCATCCTTTCCGTGCCATTGTAGGTTCATTTCGGGCCAGGATTGAAAATGGACTTAAAAGATCCGCTCAAAAAGAAAATTGCCTAGATGAGCAATAGGAAATTCGATAAATCTGAATTTGTATAAGGGCATTCGTTTGGATGTCAATTAATCTGTCCGTCAAATTTCCCACCTATCAGCTTCTTGGGAAGTTGTGGTTAAAAATTCTATGTATAGGCGTATAAGTGCGTTAGGCCATAAACCTATCGAACCCATAATCAAGATTATAATATAATGCAAAATTCTGCTCATTTTTTAAAAAAATTTTAAAGCTTTCATTTCAAATGATAGATCGGATGGACAAATTTTGATGCTATCGTACCAACCTCCATAGAGTGTCATCTCATGTTGCCTTTTTTCGCCTGCACATTTCATCAAAGGATATTTCATATTTTGTTGTCGTTTGAGCCAGTGCATTCCCTAAAAAAATATCTTTTCAACTAGCAATATCTTTTTCTTTTGTCGTTCATTTATTTTCTTTCCACTTATAAATTCGAATTCCGCAGAACCCATCGTAAAAATTTTTTTATTTGCATATATGTGCGCATTCCCTAAAACATCTCTGTAATTTGGGAGGCACTACAAGTGAAGCCGAAAGTTGACGAACGCGATCCTTCTGAAATGAAATTGTGCGGAATTAAGTTAAGCGCGGATGATTTGTCGTAGGAAAGTTGTATAAACGGCCAATTTAATTTAAAAAAAATGAATGTGGCCATATCATTATAATATTTGATGGCATATCATGAAAGCAATTGGTCGACGAGAGAATTTGCAAAAATGCATATCGTTCCAGCTTCATTGGCGCGCTTTCCTGCGTTATTTGATAGGCACTATTTACAAAGTGCAGCAAGAGTGTGTCATGGTGATGTGATGTCAACAGGCATGCGTGCATATTCCCCTTTAATTGTTCGCCTTTGATTTCAACTAGCAAACCATAAAGGTTGAAGTGATCGAATCCAATGACTGTAATAAAGCAATTTTATTAAAACCCTAATAATCGCCTTCTAAATGACTTATCGATATTTGAAAGTACCATATGGTTTGCAGACCAGTCTTTAATTTGTGAATCATTCTGCGTTAGTCAGCCTCGAACAAACTTTCCACTGCGAAAATTGTAGGATCGCTCTCGCCTAATGAAAGAACAAATGAAATAATGTTTTCTTGTTCGATTTAACATTCGGCATTTGTGTTAATGGCCCACGAATATTCTGGACGTAAATATTAGTTTTTTCGGATAAGAACGATGCAGATGAGTGCAATTGAAAATGAACTGGTTTGTGAGTTTTCAATTTCTTTATTTTTTAATATTTGAATATACGAAAAAGGCATAGAGAATATATGTGGATGTGAACACAAAAATAGGTAATACGAGAGACGATGAAAACAATGACAGAGGAAAAAAGCGAAACGCCTCTATGTGGAAAGCAGATTCTTGAGGTGCAATAAACAAGAGCAGGTTAAGTGTGAAGGCCAAACAACAACTCAATGGCAGAACGCGTAGGTACAATAACGATATCAGTACGAAGCAGTTCCCAGGTTCCCAGAATGTGAAACTGGAAACAATGCACAGCTTTATTTGTGGTGGACCACAAGAAGAAATAGACTGAAAAATTGTGAAGGTGTAATGTTGAGAAAGCTTGGCATGTTCTTAAAACAAAAACTCAAATCAAATTTATGTTTGTGACATTTCATTTCTCTCAGGACAAAGATTTTTAAACTGTTAGAATGATTTAGGCGCTATTATATTTTAGGAGACTAATTTTTGCCCGAGAACAAGCGATAGTGGAACACCGCGGTTTCCAGTTAAGAGTCAACTGCAACACAAAGGTCATAGATACGGTCTGTGGGAGGAGGAATCTCGTTTTCTTGCTTGAGAAAACATTCATTTTTGAAGCTAACATGTAGCTTTGTGACATTTTTCATGTGGAAATTCAACTGCCATTACTTCGAACAGCTAACGAATGCAACAGGTCCATCTGCGGAATAAGAATGATCAGCAAAAAGTTTGATATTGCTCAGAATTTTCTCGAAAACATCGTTAACGTAACGAAGAATAAGATGAGACTTAGAATAGCTCTTGCCGGGCTCCACCACAAATCCGGCAAGGGGTGTAGAACATGGCACTATACTTTTTTATCCTACATGAGTAACTTTTCTTGGCAGAACACCTCCAATCTTTGCATAATCAACACAACAATTTGATTTTGAAGTAAACGCAATCGTTTCAACGAGAAACAGTTTGCGTCGTCTTAGGCCGACCAACAATGAACCAACTGTGGCGTATTTAGAAGATTCTTTCATATGAAGAAGTGTTATAATATCAAATCTTTGATGAATATTATCAAAACTTGCAAGCCTAGGCGGTTGGCCAAGATTTAATTATAGTTTTTTTTAATAATGGGAGATAAATTTTCTTGTAAAAATTAAGACGAACGCATATTTTCAATTTGAAAGATGAATTACAAATCTTCAACGAAGCAGTAGCGAAATTTCTTTTGCAACACGAAAATAAGGATGGGACTATTGTCTTTATTTCTCATATTCATAGCAAAAAAAAGAAGAAGACAAAAGACGAGACATATGAGTGAAATATTATTGCTGAATTTATGAATAGCGTTGAAAATTGAGCCAATGCTAAAATCAATAAAATTCATGTGATTTTTGCAACATAGCTAAAAATCAAACAATTCACCACCGTCTTCCATGAAAATATTTAGGAAGTAGTCAGCAAGCATGCTAATTTTAAATTAGCTATTAATAACCCTGGAGCCACGGCGGTCGTTTTTAGGGCGCGAGCTGTATAGCGGATCTTGAGCTTTCAGTTGATTTATTCATAAAATGCTTTCATATTTCTGACGTATGTCTTGCATTTCTCATGGCATTTAGCAAACTTCACGTTTTTTCGCCAACCCACAAGTTTTAGTCGATCAAGCCACCGGAAATGTTTCTTTTTCCAACAAAGCGCCTAAACTATGGCGGTAATGGCTCCGTCTTGATGGTCATTTTCTTTTGTGTACGCACTCGATAGCCAAATACAAATTCCATTTTTTTTCGTACTTCAGCAATACTCCTAACGAAATTTTCTCCTGCAACAACCGTCACTGTCTTTATTAGACAATCGCTCTCACCTCTAGAGATTTCTTACCCATAAATCTTCTCTTCTGATACAGACAGCCAGAATATGCTCGAAAGTTTGAACAATTCAGGTGTCTCAGTCTTTAAGATCTTTCGAACATCGATGTGCGCATATCCATGTGTTATTAAATTGCTTCGTCTGTTTACTCACAGAGGGTTGTTTATTATTCACCGCCATATGTTATACACGTAAGGAATGATGTTGAAATCTCATCTCAGCGTGTAGAAACCTTTCGGCTGCATTCTCCGAAGTGCCAAAACAATTGAATCGAATCCTGAGCGCTACTATGAAATAAAATATCTGTTCCGCTGAATATCGCTCTATCGACGGTGGATATACAGGGATTTTGAAAGTTATTTTCGCCTTCATTGTACACCTTATATTTACTATTGTTTCTACAAACATGTCCGCTTAAACATCTCGCTTCTGTGGGCTTACGTTTTATTCTAGCATGGAACTCATCTTGCAGAGATGTTTCCCATCTATCTTTCTACATATTTCAGTCAAAATTTTCAGCCTCAAGCCGAATGAGAAATTAGCGTAGGTGAATAAAACTCCCTCCCCCTCCTCGTCTTACCCTTGCCTTGTTTTCGGATCCTCTGGCTGTGCAGGCACCTTAAATATTGGCATGTATTGAAGATGTTAATGTGCATTTCAGTGATACTGGTACTCGTTGCAATGCGTTCCATTTGGCTCCTGAAATCGTTATCTATGGTGATGGTTAGTGGTCACCCCCGTTAGCGGTCTAGAGGTGATGGTAGACGGGGAAGGTGTCACTGTCGTTAGTGAGGTGAAAAAAATGCTGAAATCATCAGCGACGCTCGGCGATTGATGTTCTGCGCGGAAGGAGCAGAAGGATATCAAAGAAAAGTTTTGCCTTTTGCGAATTTCAGGAACTTTGATCACATTTGCAATAGTCGACAGAGTTATTCCCTCTAGACTGCTTGCAGTGATGTGTTTTTTACGTATTCTACTCATTAGTAAAAATGATATTTGCATTGTGCTCCGTGGAGAATTCTCCGCTTTCTTTTAAATTCCACTAAGCGGCAATACGTCCTCGTTTTTATGTGCTCCTGCGACTTTTTATTTGCGCAACGCATTATTTAAATCATGTTTTTGTGTGCTTTGTATGTATCCGCTTTTGCATATATCTCCTCCCTCTCCATCGGTTTGCCAAGTTCGGCTTGGAACCATCGAAATTTGGGGTGTGAATTTCAGTATGATGTGTACCACAGTTTGACCTTCCGAAAAAGTTAAGGTCGTTCAAATATGCATATTTCTCATATATATATATATATATATATATATATATATATATATATATATATATATATATATATATATATATATATATATATATATATATATATATATATATATATATATATATATATATATATATATATATATATATATATATATATATATATATATATATATATATATATAGGATTGTATGAGGAACATAAAATAGTCATGCAGATGAAATAAACGAAAAAATTAGATGCACTATCGATAGGTAGCGTATAGATTGCATAAAGTAGTTAAATCGAGAAAACCTAAGGAACAGAGCGCAGAGTGGTCATCGCAGATGTGTATGCAGCCGGAAAATTCAAGCAAAAAATGTGCAACAGAGAGCGAAACGATTTAGACGTCTTTAGTTAATTAGTTAATTGATTATTAATCAGTTAGCCGATTAATTAATTATTTAATTTGTCTATATGTTTGTTTATTTGTTCATTCGTTCACTCATCGATTTATTCACTAATTTTTTTTTTTTCATTTATTTATCGATTTATTTATTCCAATGATTCTTGAAATCTATCGGATTTTCATTGTGCACTTTGGTCCGATCAATTACAATATGAACGCTTTACTGCTCGCATTTTATTATCTGATGGCTATTCATTAAGTTGATCAAAATTGCGAAGGCTATATTTTATTACACCTAATAGACGTCTATGCAACTGTCGTTTATTTTGTTTTGCTCAATTTGAGCCTTCATCGATTTCATAAAGTAATCCATATATTCGTATAAAAATAGCGAAAAAGTTTTGCACTCTCTAAGCAAAAGTCTTTATAAAGGTTTTTCCGCATTTTGTAGCGATATTTCAAATATATTATGTTGAATGTTAGTGTATCCATCCAATTTAATATTTTGAAACGACAAATATGTTTTAAATTGTTACTTCTAACTTATACTAAAAATTGTAATGACCGTTCATTTTATTTTATTTATTTTTTTTTTGCATAAAGAAAGTTATGATCACAAATTCGATGAGTAACATCAACGTTAAGTTTGACTTTGTTTTCGACTAACTATGATCTTTTTGCTTCGCAAATTTTTGTATTATGGAGAATATTGAAGCGCATAAAGGAATAATGTTATAATGTTCGATAAGAAGTGTATGGCAAAACGATGTAAAGAGCGGAAGTTGAGCTCATTGCTAATGCAAAATCTCCTCAGCAATCATAGAAGAGCAAATCTCTATTATTGTCTACCTATGCAAAGAGAGCGGAAAAAATGTCCAGTCATTTAAAACTTACTGTGCTGAAAGTGATGAACCTCATGATAGGCTTCAATTAGGTGAGAATTTCCATAGTTTGAAGCACCAGAACAATACCAAAGCAGCTGGACAGGATATGTGTTTTTTTTTTCAATCCTTTCTGCTAGGTCACTATTGCAAACTTATTTTGCAAAAGAGCATTGTGATGAGGTGTTGTCTGCGCATATGTGAGCATACTTGTTTGCTTCCTCCACAGCATCAACCTGAGGATCGCTGAAGAGCTAAAGTGATGAAATTTGGTGCAATATAAACCATTAGATAATCTTTCGTATCGCGAAATTCGAAACAAGTTGCGATTACTCAAGGATACCAAGAAAATTGAGTGCATCTTTCATTGCCACTATTTTCATTTTATACTAGTCAAGTCATGAAAAAATAGGTTTTGTCTGGGCACTTGATTTAGTTCAAACATAAACGCATTATTTTGCAGATTTTATTTTTTGTTGATGAAGTGTGAAAGTGGTTGATTAGGTGAATGAGATATTGCATATTATACTAGCTGTTTTAGTCCGCTTCTTCACTTGTTGCTTCTCTGATAGCACTCACCCATCTAATTATAACAAAGGACTGCTTACGATGGAACGGCTGTCAAAACCTTCAACAATTTTCCATTGAATACCCTTTGTTGCAAAAAGAAGAAAAGAAAAATGAGACCAAGCGAGGCGTGGTGATGAGAGGATGTGTAATCGCCGTGCAACGTTATGTAATGACGCAATCACAAGCCTTGCAGGCATAGCTTTTGCTTTCTGTCATTAAGGCTTCCTTCGTTTTGCGTCCGAACGACCTAATTAATGACCCGTTTGACTCGTAGGCGTTTGGACAGCTGTGTATCACTCAGAGATCCTGTCCTCGTTCACGTTGCTCATGATTTAGACGGTTTAATATCTATTCTTAGAGTCGTCTTGCGGAGAGTGCAAACTCAGGTGTATTAAATCATACTTCGAAGATTATCAATGAAGGTTTATAATAAATCGGTTATTTGAGACGAATAATTAGCAGATGTGTTTATATAGAGATCCTTTAAGCTTTGCTTAATTTTCGAGCTTTTATTTGAAGCTTTCACGAATGTGTTAGATCAAGCAATAAACGAAGACCTATATGATAATCCACGCACAATTGCCGCTGCCTTCTTTCTGTCGAATTTTCACAGTGAGGACAAATGAATCTTAGTGTTTATATCTCCAGCTGCCGCTAGGCTTTCTAGAGCGATTGATGTCAAGTATAAAGAATATCTGGAAGCGAGCACATCATTGAGACGCTCAATTTTTCTATCATTTGCAAAGATCTAGAGTTGATAATTCTGTAGATGTTGAGGATCACATATTAAAGATCAAATTTTTCTTATCGAATTTATTGGATTCATATGAATGGCATAAATCCATTTCACTCACCCTTCTCCTTTCCCCTATGGAATTTGCATGAAATCTTTTTACATTATTTGCTTCGATTTAGTATTTGCGCTTAACATTCTCCATTTACTGTGCACTTCTTCTCTGATTAATATCACAACGAATAAATGATTGCATTGATATGTTTCCTTCAATTTTGTTCTGTGATCTGATTTGCGTTTTAGAAATGCTTCCACTCATCGAGCATTCGATATTTTATATGGTATGTTTTTTTTTGGTACTTCTGAGTGAGAGGTAATATGGTTTTGATATTTATGAAGTTCCAAAAAAATAAAAAGAATTACAACGATTAAGAAAAATGCATTCCTCGAATTAGCATATTTTATCTGGTGCATTATCTCCGTTCTGTGCTTATATGAAGGATAGTTATTTTTAGCCAAAAGTATCATCCAACTCAAATCATTTGAAGCACATTCTAACGGTTCGATAACAATTCTGATTGTCAGATTTGAAATATCTCAACTCAAACCCTTTCGAATATTTGGAAGCTGTAATTCTTTTGACTTCTTCGGTATTTCCAAACTTTTCTTTTTTCACCTTCTGCTCTTCGCCTTTGTTTCGACTCTTGTTTTCTTGAACCTTTAAATGTATCCGTTCTGAAATAGATTTGAGGCATCGAGTAGAAACAGTTACGTTTTTTTGAAAAATATATCGTTTATCGATGAATATTTTCGTATAGTTCAAATATATTAGACCTTATTCAAAGTGCAGTTTATTACAATAATCTACATCATTATTTTAAGCGAGACGAAAAACATTTCCATTTTTATCAATGAATGTATGTGGATATCTGATCGGGAATCATAAAAACTATGCTATCTTAAAACCAATAGTTACTAATGAGGAACATTTTAATCAAAACTATATACTACGTCTGCAATAGTATCAACTGGAACTCCTTCTTTAGAGTTTCGCCTCGTTTTGAAACTTTCCTCCAAGAATTTGAACATTCCATACGCATTTAAATAACTATTGTTATCATACGCTCATTGAGTTGTCACGATGGCGAATCTCTCTTGAACTCTTGATAAGAGCACAAAAAATTGATAAGTGATAAGAGAGATTTTGAAAATTTGCGTATATCATTGATGGTGCGATATAATACTGATATAATGACACCTTTATCGAAAGAAAATGTCCAAGTCCACGCAACTACAAAACATGACTCCATGTCTCTGTTGCTTTTGTGATTTTCCCACTTTATACTGTGGTCAAGAAAGTTAACATTTTTACCAATCGCTTTTTACTTCTCTCTCATTTTTAGGTCAAGATGGATGCTCTAGATGCGCAATTGACGTCTTTTGAGCGAGAAACAAACCGATGCCAGTTGAGTAGATTACTATTTAGGAGAGGCAGTCAGGGACTGATAACATTTTTGAATATGCTGTCCATTAGTTCTCTCCTCCAGCCAATTTCTTGCCAATACAATAAATCAAAAATTACTCGTTATTTGAATTCATTTGTATTGAAAATTTGAAAGAAAATGTTTTATACTCGGAATTGGATTTACGCAGTGCTCCATAGTGAATGCACTGGTTAAGGCCTACTGCCTCGTCACTGAGCGCAACGCCTTTGCGCTAATATGCGGTACCGTAATATCAGAACCCCTGGCACAAACCCAGTGTGGTTTTTCTTGAGTGAGATATGGGGAGGGGAGTGGGGAGGGAGGGGAAGGGGGAGGGAAGGAAGGAGGAGAGGAGAGCAAAAGTTGAGCATTAGACGAAGAAAAGAGTCTTTCAAGAAACCTTACTGTATCATGAAGAAAATTGTAAATCTTTTTGAATGCTCTCCTTTTCATTGATTAGAATCAAACACTTTCGAGCGTCGATTGCCATTTTTCTCACCCCATTCCCCATTGACAGCTCATTTATAAATTGTGAACTTTGCGAAAACATTTGCAAATAAATAGGAGAAAAACTTGTTGAATTTCATTGCAACACTCTTGAATGCCGCTTGAACGCTATTTGCAAATTTTGCAAATTTTGCAAACTTTTCAAAATGATTGCAAACTTTCCCTTCATTCATTTACAAACGAATAATGATAGGAAGAAAGAATTTTACTATCATTCAAAGCTTTCATGAAATATTGTAACTTTTAAAAGAAAATTGTCGAGGAATTTTAACATTTTTTGATTCGTTTCTCATCATTGAAGTCCATTCAGAAGATATTCAACCTTTCGGTTATGATTTCATAGCATCATAAGTGATTTCTAACCAAAGGTTAATCTCAGCTTTTCATTTTTTTTTTTGCTATGATTTTTCTCGAAGTTCGTTCTTTTTGGATAGTTTGTGAACTTCAAATTAGTCATTCATATACTAGAAATTAGTGAATTTCAGAAATTTCCATGCAATTTGTTGGAAGGGTAGCAGGATGGGAGGGGATGGGCAGAGGAAATGGAGAACGCAAAACGATGATGAGAGGGTACTAATTTCATAACATTCATATCAAACTGATTTTCTTGTTTGAAAATCTTGTCGTTCAAATGGTTGGTAACTAGAATTTTTCGATCATTAACTTTCGAAATTACATTCATTACCTTTGCAATTTCAATTTTCTTTTACAACTTTTTTTTTCAGCTCATTGTTTATTGCGCTATTTGGACGATTTTTTGCGTTTATTATTTCCTTTGTAGTTTCGTTTTCGTTATAACTTAGTAAATATTATGTTATAATTATTAAAAAAAAAACAAAAAAATATTGTGAAATAATTGTAATGAATGTTTTATGATAAATATGTTTCATGCTGCTAAAAACGATAACTGTAATACCGTTGCTAAAACACTTCAACTATGAATGCCGTATCGCATCTAGACGAATTTTTTATTTATTTTTATTTGTTTTAAATGAGATATTGAATGAGAAACATCATATGAATTCCAATTCACTTTAGAATGCGGGATTTTTTTTTTCGGTAATGAGTGCAATTAAGAAAAAAATTTTTTTTCTAATCTTTTCTCAATTAGCTCAATTTATTTCATCTTCTTAGCAAAATCTAGAACTAATGATATGAAAAGTTTCATCAATTTGATGAAATTCTCTCTTAAATTTGACGAAATTTTGTCCTGTCCACTAATTGGTATTCATTATATGCTATTTCAATGTTAGATTTCATCACAATATTCGAGAGGTTTTTGAGTGCACATAAATATTAATTCAGGTGAGCTAAATCATAAATAATGCTGTTACATCTGCAAATGCAAAGTATCCACGGTGATACAATATCATTTTCTTTTGTTGATACACTCGACACTAGCCTATTTCCTTTGAAAGTTGCTAATATTTTATCGACCATTAATTTCTTCCTTTTAGGTAGCTGAATTCAAATAATCGCTGCGATGCGTCTACTTCTCCAACGATCAAATTAATACATGCGAATTTTGACATAAATTCGTGTGCACTTTAATTTTTTTTCACTATTTCGGCTTTTCAACTAATTGTAAAAACAAACAAATATTCCGATGGTGAGTTTTTTCGTAGATATTAGTAATGCGCCACATACTTCTAAATGAACCTATTTATAAAAGAAATTATTTATAAAAGAAATCATCCCATGAGATTGCTTGCTTGATTGGTAAATTACTCAATAAATCTAAAGGGTTATCAGAATAGTAAGATCACCTCCCACCCCCACCTCCTTGTTGCCACCCCAGAGTCACATGGAATGGCGAGAGCGGCAAACTGCATAAAATATGAAGTGATCTCTAACAATGTCAGCTTCATTGGCCACTTCTTATAGCCAATCATTCGAACGAGATTTTCTAATAGTTTACAATTCAAAAATTTGAATATTATTGTTACGCATCGATCAATTTGCATTTGCAAACTGCATTATGACGTCATGTTATTTATGCTAATGCACATGTGTTGCATTGCTATTTGTTCGGACCGCCAAGTCAGTCAAAATTTAGATGGACTTTAAAGATATATTAGCATTTTTGAGAATTTATGAAACTGTTGGTATGGTGGAGAAAATTCAAAACCAATTAACGTCATATCTTCTCTAGCACGTTTCTCTACCTGCTCCTTTTAACTTAAAGGTAAATAAAATTAGCCTTGTGGCAATGAGCGTTGGACGTTATCTTGATTCCATAAATAGCTTCAATGAATTTACCAAATTGTGGAGCAATATATCGGAGCCAAACATTGACTTTCCTTTATTTTCTCAATAATACTAATTTTTTGAAATCTTTCATTAACTTAACGAAAGGAATAGCTTTTTGTGGTATCGCTTCTATTTTCGGAGTTAAAATATATCTTAGTTTGACGCATGAAAAATGATCGAAGTAATCTAGATGAACAAGAGCATCACAAAAATCGACAAAATACCTTAGCGACAATTTCCATCAAAATTTTAGTTCGGTCGCTTATCGCACTATGAGCTAGCACGTCGAGTGCGTCTTTCTGTATCCGACTACTTTATAGACGCTAGGTGTTTTTTGACAGCTCACGATTAGAGAATATCACGATACTTTGAATCTTTCGTCAAAGGCCGTAAAAATTTGTGAAGTATTCAGCGAATATTGGTAAAATTATGTTTGCAAAGCAAAATACATTGAATCTTTAAATATGCAATAGTTTAACAAAAGTTTCTTCAACTATGGAATTGGTGAGACCAGCAAACGGTGATGAGTTGTTTAGTCGGCTGAATCGTGCTCTTTTTTTTCATGAGAAGGGTGTTGCATCGGAAAATATTGTTGTGTAATTTGTCCACTAGAATTGATATCGATCATAGTCCATATGGACATTGGTAAACGTTTGAAAAACGCGATCAGGTTCTCTTCGTTGAAAGCAATCTTCAGCTGACTGACAAGAACTATTGTTGCCTATCGGCTTCATCGTCCGTTTTCCATTGTGGAACCTTTCAGAACCATTGCGTTTTTCAACTTCAGTGTAATACGGCTTGAAAACATAATTCTACGGATTTGCAAATTTGTTCTCCTTGCAGGAATTCGAAATTGCTTAGTATTTTCGGAAAACAAGCTTCAGTGAGATATTTGGTATCATCTAAAATCTTCTATCGTTTTTGCAATCCAAGTTATCTAATGACTATGAGGTTTACATCATGTCTTCAGATGCGAACAAAGAGAATATCCAATTCGATAGTACAGTTTACCTTTCGTTTGTTTGTTTAACTTCGACGGAATAGTTTCAGCAAAAATTTTTACGATACTGTCTGCTTTGATATTTCAATTCTCATATTACGTCTCTATGCGTCCGACGAGGTCATTTTATTCAGCTACCTAATAACGTCTGTCTTGCTCTCCTGTTTTTCAATTCTTATATTTGTTTATTTATCCGCCTTTTTTAAAATTTTTTTTTACAAATCGATATCGAGTATTATAAAGAATGTGTTAAGAGATCACGACGACATTACCTAAACACCACTGATGCTGTATACGCAATTTAGTAGTACATTGATCAAACGTGAAGAAACCACATGCGACAAAAAGGATAAAAAAACGATCACAAATTCTTAAACACTCTTGAAATTTTGTTTATAAATAATAACGATTGCTGGGTTTCGTGTTTTCAATTTTCAACCCTGAGCATAAAAATATAAAAATTTATTTATCGCTTTATTTGCAGCAACTGTGGTAATTGCAATAATCCATTTGTATTAATCACTTATGCATTTTATTGCATCGCACTAATCTTGTAGCTGCAATTCTTTTTCAATTGCTTATTTCTATGAGGGAAATGATGATGTTCTATAATTTCCGCTAATAGAAGTCATTAATTTAATCTATAGAAGATCGAAAAATAGCAGTAATAACATGATTGATAGCGATGCGTTAATGACGACAAAAACCTGTGGGAAATGAAATGAAATCTTTCGACGAATATGTAACAAAATTACCTCTCTTTCATCTTTCTAAACCATTCTAGTGCAGCAAGTCATATCTATTTCATCAGATATTCTACTGCAGTGTCACTTATAGTCTACTTCTTTGTGGTCATTCAGTTGTCTAAAACATCGAATTACAATTCTTTTTTATTCATATGTTCTACTATTCGTTAAAATATTTTCCGCTGTATTCCACTGATGTCTTTTTTTTTTACATATTTCTGTAACATAAGTGTCTTAAATTCTCGCAACTCGTTTCCAGTATAGGTGCAATTAGCGATGTGCAGTAAAGTATAGGCGAAAGAGAAAAGAAAAGCGTTTCCTATTGTTTTTTTTTAATTGCAGCAATTGAAAAGAAATGCATCACACCAAATGTTCTCCCCAATATAATTTCAAATATATTTCATTTATCATCTTGGCAGTTGTACAAAATTGCAGAGGATATACTTCTCCCTTGGTTAATCAATTCTCCAAGTAGAAAAGCCGAAATATTTACTATTTCTGAATATAGCAACCTAAGCGTAGAAAAGGTCGTAGTATATTTCTCACGCCTTATCGCCCTCAACAAATGAGTAGTTGAAATATTGATAACTTCAATTAGTGTGCTTACTCTTATATTTCGACCATTTTCATCTCTTAGTTTAAAATTTGGCACTGTGGAAAAAAAATGGATTTCCTTTTTTCGACTAAAGATTTAAACGTTGACGTAAGGCCAAAAAGTTCAATAACTTGAGATAAAAATTCTCATTATTTAGTCGTTCCGTTTAGCCCTAATTGAAGGGTAGACGACGAACATGTTCACTGCGTCGGACAATAAAGCTTGCCAGGAAGAGGTGCGCCAATGACGAAAAAAACCAAGCATACTCAACACCACAGCCCATACATCTTTCTTTTTGAATGGAATCTGTGCTGATGACGTCAAAAGAGCTCCGTACCGAGAGGTACTAAGCGTTCTTCGAATTGAAGAATATCGCGCTGCTTGATTCAGCAGCGCTTCCAATGATTCTACAAAAGAAATGTCTTTTTACTTGTTGCTATGAATAGCTCCGTTTATACGGAGCCAAAGAACATCATCATCCCACCTTACTGTTTTGCCAAACGAGCATAACTATGAGATATGAGCTTCTCGGGAAATTTTTTCATTCGACTCGCAAACGACATCGTAACGGATGGCGTGTTATGTCGTCCCACTGTGTCGCATACCTTCAAAATAATCGATAGAAAATCCTAGATCATATTAATTCTCCCATATCGTACCATCTCATCTCATCTCATCTCATCTCATCTCAAATCATACCATATCATATCATATCATATCATATCATATCATATCATATCATATCATATCATATCATATCATATCATATCATATATCATATCATATCATATCATATCATATCATATCATAATATCATATCATATCATATCATATCATATCATATCATATCATATCATATCATATCATATCATATCATATCATATCATATACATATCATATCATATCATATCAATCATCATATCATATCATATCATATCATATCATAACATAATCATATCATATCATATCATATCATATCATATCATATCATATCATATCAAATATCATATCATATCATATCATATCATATCATATCATATCAATATCATATCATATCAATCATATCATATCATATCATATCATATCAATCATCATATCATATCATATCATATCATATCATATCATATCATATCATATCATATCATATCATATCATATCATATCATATCATATCATAATCATATCATATCATATCATATCATATCATATCATATCATACATATCATATCATATCATATCATATCATATCATATCATATCATATCAATCATATCATATCATATCATATCATATCAATCATATCATATATCATATCATAATCATATCATATCATCATATCATAATCATATCATAATCATATCATATCATATCATATCATATCATATCATATCATATCAATATCATATCATATCATATCATATCATATCATATCATATCATATCATATCATATCATATCATATCATCATATCATATCATATCATATATCATATCATATATCATATCATATATCATATCATATCATATCATATCATATCATATCATATCATATCATATCATATCATATCATATCATATCATATCATATCATATATCATATCATATCATATCATATCATATCATATCATATCATATCATATCATATCATATCATATCATATCATATCATATCATATCATATCATATCATATCATATCATATCATATCATATCATATCATATCATATCATAATATCATATCATATCATATCATATCATATCATATCATATCATATCATATCATATCATATCATATCATATCATCATATCATATCATATCATATATCATATCATAATCATATATCATATACATATCATATCATATCATATCATATCATATCATATCATATCATATCATATCATATCATATCATATCATATCATATCATAATCATATCATATCATATATCATATCATATCATATCATATCATATCATATCATATCATATCATATCATATCATATCATATCATATCATATATCATATCATATCATATCATATCATATATCATATCATATCATATCATATCATATCATATCATATCATATCATATCATATCATATATCATTCATATCAATATCATATCATATCATATCATATCATATATCATATCAATATCATATCATATCATATCATATCATATCATATCATATCATATAAATCATATCATATCATATATCATATCATATCATATCATATCATATATCATATCATATCATATCATATCATATCATATCATATCATATATCATATCATATCATATCATATCAAATCATATCATATCATATCATATCATATCATATCATATATCATATCATATCATATAATATCATATCATATCATATCATATCATATCATATCATATCATATCAAATTCATATATCATATCATATCATATCATAATATATCATATCATATCATATCATATCATATCATATCATATCATATCATATCATATCATATAATCATATCATATCATATATCATATCATATCATATCATATCATATATATCATATCATATCATATCATATCATATCATATCATATCATATATCATATCATATATCATATCAATCATATCATATCATATCATATCATATCATATCATATCATATCATTATCATATCATATCATATCATATCATATCATATCATATCATATCATATCATATCATATCATATCATATCATATCATATATCATATCATATCATATATCATTCTATATCATAAATCATATCATATCATATATCCATATCATATCATATCATATCATATCATATCAATTTATCATATCATATCATATCATATCATATCATATCATATCATATCATATTATATCATATCATATCATATATCATAATCATATCATAATCATATCATATCATATCATATCATATCATATCATATCATATCATATCATATCATATCATATCATATATCATATCATATCATATCATATCATATCATATCATATCACATCATAATCATACATATCATATCATATCCTATATCATATCATATCATAACATATCATATCATATCATATCATAGATCATATCAAATCATATCGCATCATATCATATCATATCATATCATATCATATCATACATATCATATCATATCATATATCATATCATATCATATCATATCATATGATATCATATCATATCATATCATATCATAATCATATCATATCATATCCATATCATATGCATAGATATGATATGAAATGATATGATAATCATATCATAACACATCATATCATATCTTATCATATGATATGATATCTTCATAACATATCATAACATATCATATTATATTCAATCATATCATATCATATCAAATCATATCATATCATATCATATCATATCATATCATATCATATCATATCATATCATATCATATCATATCATATCATATCATAATCATATCATATCATATCAATATATCAAATATTCATATATCATATCATATCATATCATATCTATCATATCATATCATATCATATATCATATCATATCATATCATATCATATCAATCATATCATATCACATATCATATCATATCATATCAAATCATATCATATCATTATCTTATCATATCATATCATATCATATCATATCAAATCATATCATATCATATCATATCATATCATATCATATCATATCATATCATATCATATCATATCATAACAAATCATATCATATCAAATCATATCATATCATATCATACATATCATATCATATCATATCATATCATATCATATCATATCATATCATATCATATCATATCATATCATATCATATCATATCATATCATATCATATCATATCATATCATATATCATATCATATCATATCATATCATATCATATTCATATCATATCATATCATATCATATCATATACATATCATATCATATCATATCATATCAAATCATAACATATCATATCATATCATATCATATCATATCATATCATATCATATCATATCATCATATCCATATCATAATCATATCATATCATATCATATCATACCATATCATATCAAATGATATGATATGATATCATATCATATCAAAATCATATCATATCATATCATATATATGATATCATATCATAATCATATCAAGAATATAACATATATCATATCGAAATCATATCACATGCATATCATATCATATCATATCCTATCATATCATATCACCTCATATCATAGACATATCATATCATATCATATCATATCATATCATATCATATCATAACATATCATATCATATCAAACATAACTTAACATATCATATCATATCATATCAAATCATATCATATCATATCATATCATATCATATCATATATCAAAATCATATCATATCATATCATATCATATCATATCATATCATATCAAATCATATCATATCATATCATATCATATCATATCATATCAAATCATATCATATCATATCATATCATATCAATCATATCATATTCATCAATCATATGCATAACATATCATATCATATCATACATATCATATCATATCATATCATATATATCATATCATAATCATATCATAATCATATCATATCATCATCATAACATATCAAAACATATCATATCATATCATATCATATCATATCATATACATATCATATCATATCATAAATTCATATCATATCATATCATATCATATCATATCATATCATATCATATCATATCATATACATATCATAACATATCATATCATATCATATATCATATCATATATATCATATCATATCATATCATATCATATCATATCAAATCATATCATATCATATCAATTCATATCATAATCATATCATATCATATCATATCATATCATATCATATCATATCATATCATATCATATCATATCATATCATATCATATCATAATCATATCATATCATATCATATCATTTCAAATCATAAAATCATATCATATCATATCATATTCATATCAAATCATATCATATCATATCATATCATATCATATCATATCATATCATATCATATGATATGATAACAATTCATATCATATCATATCATATCATATCATATCATATCATATC
This sequence comes from Ascaris suum, assembly GCA_013433145.1. Classification (NCBI taxonomy): domain Eukaryota; kingdom Metazoa; phylum Nematoda; class Chromadorea; order Rhabditida; family Ascarididae; genus Ascaris; species Ascaris suum. The sequence continues at coordinate 10,522,535 of CM024174.1, forward strand.
ATATCAAATCATATCATATCATATCATATCATATTATATCATATCATACAAATCATATCATAACAAATCATATTCATATCATATCATATCCTATACATATCATATCATATCATAATATCATATCATATCATTATATCATATCATATCATATCATATCATATCATATCATATCATATCATATCATATCATATCATATCATATCATATCATATCATATCATATCATAACATATCATATCATATCATATCATAATCATATCATATCATATCATATACATATATATCAAAAGCATATCATATCCATATCATATCATATCATATCATATCATATCATACATATCATATCATATCAAATCATATCATATCATATCATACATATCATATCATATCATAATCATATCATATCATATCATATCAAATCATATCATATCATATCATATCATATCATATCATATCATAACAAATCATATCATATCATATCATATCATATCATATCATATCATATGCATATCATATCATATCATATCATATCATATCATATCATATCATATCATTATCATATTCATATCATATCATATCATATCATATCATATCATATCATATCATATTCATATCATACATATCATATCATATCATATCAAATCATATATATCATATCATATCATATCATATCATATCATATCATATCATATCATATCATATCATATCATATCATATCATATCATATCATATCATATCATATCATATCATATATATCAAATCATATCATATCATATCATATCATATCATATCATATCATATCATATCATATCATATCATATCATATCATATCATATCATATCAAATCAATCATATTCATATCATATCATATCATATCATATCATATCATATCATATCATATCATATCATATCATATCATATCATATCATATCATATCATATCATATCATATCATATCATATCAAATCAAAATCATATAAATCATATCATCATATCATATCATATCATATCATATCATATCATATCATATCATATCATATCATATCATATCATCTCATATCATATCATATCATATCATATCTATCATATCATATCATATCAATCATATCATATCATATCATAAATATCATCATATCATATCATCATCATATCATAATCATATCATATCATATCATATCATATCATATCATATCATATCATATCATATCATATCATATCATATCATATCATATCATATCATATCATATCATATCATATCATATCATATCATATCATATCATATCATATCATATCATATCATATCATATCAAATCATATCATATCATATCATATCATATCATATCAAATCATATCATATCCATATCATATCATATCATATCAATCATATATCATAATCATATCATATCATATCATATCATATCATATCATATCAATCATAATCATATCATATCATATCATATCATATCATATCATATCATATCAACTCATATCCATATCATATCAAACATATCATAACATATCAAATCATAACATATCAATCATATCATATCATATCATATCATATCATATCAAATCTATCATATCTATATCAATCATAATCATAACATATCATATCATATCAAAATCATATCATATCATATCATATCATATCATATCATATCATATCATATCATATCATATCATATCATATCATATCATATCATATCATATCATATCAGATCATATCAATCATATCATATCATATCATATCATACATATCATATTATCATATCATATCATATCATTATCATATCATATCATATCATATCATATCATATCATATCATATCAATATCATATCATATCATATCATATCATATCATATCATATCATATATCCTATCATATCATATATCATATCATATCATAATCAATATCATACATATCATATCATATCAAATCATATCATATCATATCATATCATATCATATCATATCATATCATAATCATATCATATCATATCATATCATATCATATCATATCAAATCATATCATATCAAATCATATCATATCATATCAATCATATCATATCATATCAATCATATCATATCATATCATATCATATCATATCATATCATATCATATCAAATCATATCAATCATAATCATATCATATCATATCATATCATATCATATCATATCATATCATATCATATCATATCATATCATATCATAACATATCATATCATATCATATCATACAAATCATATCATATCATATCATATCATATCATATCATATCATATCATATCATATCATATCATATCATATCATAACATATCATATCATAACATACAATATCCAAAATCATAACATATCAAATCATATCATATCATATCATATCAAATCATATCATATCATATCATATCAAATCATATCATATCATATCATATTCATATCATATCATATCATATCATATCATATCATATCAAATCATATCATATCATAACATATCATAATCATATCATATCATATCAATCATATCATATCATAAATATCATACATATATCATATCATATCATATCATATCATATCATATCATATCAATATCATATCATATCATAATCACATATCATATCATATCATATCATATCATATCAAACATATCATAACATATCATATCATATCAACATATCATATCATATCAAATCATATCATATCATATCATATCATATCATATCATATCATATCATATCATATCATATCATATCATATCATATCATATGATATCATATCATATCATATCATATCATATCATATCATATCATATCATATAATATCATATCATATCATATCATATCATATCATATCATATCATATCATATCATATCATATCATATCATATCATATCATATCATATCATATCATATCATATCATATCATAACATATCATATCATATCATATCATATCATAATCATATCATATCATATCATATCATATCATATCATATATTCAAATCATATCATATCATATCATATCATATCATATCATTCATATCATATCATATCATATCATATCATATCATATCATATCATATCATATCATATCATATCATATCATATCATATCATATCATATCATATCATATCATATCATATCATATCATATCATATCATATCATATCATATCATATCATATCATATCATATCATATCATATCAAAATCATAATCATATCATATCATATCATATCAATATCATATCATATCATATCATATCATATCATATCATATCATATCATATCATATCATATCATATCATATCATATCATATCATATCATATCATATCATACATATCATATCATATGATATCATATCATATCATATCATATCATATCATATCATATCATATCAAATCATATCATATCTATCATATCATATCATTACATATCATATCAATATCATATCATATCATATCATATCATATCATATCAATATCATATCATATCATATCATATCATATCATATCATATCATATCATATCATATCATATCATATCATATCATATCATATCATATCATATCATATCATATCATATCATATCATATCATATCATATCATATCAAATCATATGATATATATCATATCATATCATATCATATCAAATCATATCATATCATATGATATCATATGATATCATATCATATCATATCATATCATATCATATCATATCATATCATATCATATCATATCATATCATATCATATCATATCATATCATATCATATCATATCATATCATATCATATCATATCATATCATATCATATCATATCATATCATATCATATCATATCATATCATATCATATCATATCATATCATATCATATCATATCATATCATATCATATCATATCATATCATATCATATCATATCATATCAAATCATATCATATCATATCATATCATATCATATATCATATCATATCATATCATATCATATCATATCAAATCATATCATATCATATCATATCATATCATATCATATCATATCATATCATATCATATCATATCATATCATATCATATCATATCATATCATATCATATCATAACATATCATATCATCATATCATATCATAATCATATCATATGATATGATATGATATGATATCATATCATATCATATCATATCATATCATATGAATGATATCATATCATATCATATCAAATTATATCATATCATATCATATCATATCACATCATATCATATCATAACATATCATATATCATATCATATCATATCAAATCATATCATATCATATCATATCATATCATATCATATCATATCATATCATATCATATCATATCATATCATATCATATCATATCATATCATATCATATCATATCATATCATATCATATCATATCATATCATATCATATCATATCATATCATATCATATCATATCATATCATATCATATCATATATCATATCATATCATATCATAAATCATCATATCATATCATATCATATCATATCATATCATATCATATCAATATCATAATTCATAATCATATCATATCATATCATATCATATCATATCATATCATATCATATCATATCATATCATATCATATATCATATCATATCATATCATATCATATCATATCATATCATATCATATCATATCATATCATATCATATCATATCAAATCATATCATATCATATCAAATCATATCATATCATATCATAACATATCATAATCATATCATATCATATCAATCATATCATATCATATCATATCATATCATATCATAATCATATCATATCATATCATTCATATCATATCATATCATAATCATATCATATCATATGATATGATATCATATCATATCAATCATATCATATCATATGATATGATATGATATCAAATCATATCATATCATATCATATTATATCATATCATATCATATCATATCATATCATATCATATCATATCATAATCATATCATATCATATCATATCAAAATCATATCATATATATGATATCATATCATATCATATCATATCATATCATATCATATCATATCATAAATCATATCATATCATATCATATCATATCAAATCATATCAATTATATCATATCATATCATATCATATCATATCATATCATATCATATCATATCATATCATATCATATCATATCATATCAAAATCATATCATATCATATCATATCATATCATATCATATCATATCATATCAAATATCATATCATATCATAATCATATCATATCATATCATATCATATCATATCATATCATATCATATCATATCATATCATATCATATCATATCATATCATATCATATCATATCATATCATATCATATCATATCATATCATATCATATCATATCATATCATATCATATCATATCATATCATATCATATCATATCATATCATATCATATCATATCATATCATATCATATCATATCATAACATATCATATCATATCATATCATATCATATCATATCATATCATATCATATCATATCATATCATATCAATCATATCATATCATATCATATCATATGATATGATATGATATCATATCATATCATATCATATCATATCATATCATATGATATCATATCATATCATATCATATCATATCATATCATATCATATTATATCATATCATATCATATCATATCATATCATATCATATCATATCATATCATATCATATCATATCATATCATATCATATCATATCATATCATATCATATCATATCATATATCATATCATATCATATCATATCATATCATATCATATCATATCATATCATATCATATCATATCATATCATATCATATCATATCATATCATAATCATATCATATCATATCATATCATATCATATCATATCATATCATATATCATATCATATCATATCATATCATATCATATCATATCATATCATATCATATCATATCATATCATATCATATCATATCATATCATATCATATCATCATATCATATCATATCATATCATATCATATCATATCATATCAAATCATATCATATCATATCATATCATATCATATCATATCATATCATATCATATCATATCATATCATATCATATCATATCATATCATATCATATCATATCATATCATATCATATCATATCATATCATATCATATCATATCATATCATATCATATCATATCATATCATATCATATCATATCATATCATATCATATCATATCATATCATATCATATCATATCATATCATATCATATCATATCATATCATATCATATCATATCATATCATATCATATCATATATCATATATCATATCATATCATATCATATCATATCATATCATATCATATCATATCATATCATATCATATCATATCATATCATATCATATCATATCATATCATATCATATCATATCATATCATATCAATATCATATCATATCATATATCATATCATATCATATCATATCATATCATATCATATCATATCATATCATATCATATCATATCATATCATATCATATCATATCATATCATATCATATCATATCATATCATATCATATCATAATCATATCATATCAAATCATATCATATCATATCATATCATATCATATCATATCATATCATATCATATCATATCATATCATATCATATCATAATCATATCATATCATATCATATCATATCATATCATATCATATCATATCATATCATATCATATCATATCATATCATATCATATCATATCATATCATATCATATCATATCATATCATATCATATCATATCATATCATATCATATCATATCATATCATATCATATCAAATCAATCATATCATATCATAATATCATATCATATATCATATCATATCATATCATATCATATCATATCATATCATATCATATCATATCATATCATATCATATCATATCATATCATATCATATCATATCATATCATATCAAATCATATCATATCAAATCATATCATATCATATCATATCATATCATATCATATCATATCATATCAAATATCATATCATATCATATCATATCATATCATATCATATCATATCATATCATATCATATCATATCATATCATATCATATCATATCATATCATATCATATCATATCATATCATATCATATCATATCAAATCATATCATATCATATCATATCAAATATCATATCATATCATATCATATCATATCATATCATATCATATCATATCATATCATATCATATCATATCATATCATATCATATCATATCATATCATATCATATCATATCATATCATATCATATCATATCATATCATATCATATCATATCATATCATATCATATCATATCATATCATATCATATCATATCATATCATATCATATCATATCATTTATGATACATATCATATCATATCATATCATATCATATCATATCATATCATATCATATCATATCATATCATATCATATCATATCATATCATATCATATCATATCATATCATATCATATCATATCATATCATATCATATCATATCATATCATATCATATCATATCATATCATATCATATCATATCATATCATATCATATCATATCATATCATATCATATCATATCATATCATATCATATCATATCATATCATATCATATCATATCATATCATATCATATCATATCATATCATATCATATCATATCATATCATATCATATCATATCATATCATATCATATCATATCATATCATATCATATCATATATCATATCATATCATATCATATCATATCATATCATATCATATCATATCATATCATATCATATCATATCATATCATATCATATCATATCATATCATATCATATCATATCATATCATATCATATCATATCATATCATATCATATCATATCATATCATATCATATCATATCATATCATATCATATCATATCATATCATATCATATCATATCATATCATATCATATCATATCATATCATATCATATCATATCATATCATATCATATCATATCATATCATATCATATCATATCATATGATATGATATGATATGATATGATATGATATCATATCATATCATATCATATCATATCATATCATATCATATGATATCATATCATATCATATCATATCAAATCATATTATATCATATCATATCATATCATATCATATCATATCATATCATATCATATCATATCATATCATATCATATCATATCATATCATATCATATCATATCATATCATATCATATCATATCATATCATATCAATCATATCATATCATATCATATCATATCATATCATATCATATCATATCATATCATATCATATATCATATCATATCATATCATATCATAATCATATCATATCATATCATATCATATCATATCATATCATATCATATCATATCAAATCATATCATATCATATCATCAAATCATATCATATCATATCATATCATAATCATATCATATCATATCATATCATATCATATCATATCATATCATATCATATCATATCATATCATATCATATCATATCATATCATATCATATCATATCATATCATATCATATCATATCATATCATATCATATCATATCATATCATATCATATCATATCATATGATATGATATCATATCATATCATATCAATATCAATCATATCATATGATATGATATGATATGATATCATATCATATCATATCATAATATATCATATCATATCATATCATATCATATCATATCATATCATATCATATCATATCATATCATATCATATCATATCATATCAAATGATATGATATGATATGATATCATATCATATCATATCATATCATATCATATCATATCATATCATATCATATCAATCATATCATATCATATCATATCATATCATATTATATCATATCATATCATATCATATCATATCATATCATATCATATCATATCATATCATATCATATCATATCATATCATATCATATCATATCATATCATATCATATCATATCATATCATATCATATCATATCATATCATATCATATCATATCATATCATATCATATCATATCATATCATATCATATCATATCATATCATATCATATCATATCATATCATATCATATCATATCATATCATATCATATCATATCATATCATATCATATCATATCATATCATATCATATCATATCATATCATATCATATCATAATATCATATCATATCATATCATATCATATCATATCATATCATATCATATCATATCATATCATATCATATCATATCATATCATATCATATCATATGATATGATATGATATCATATCATATCATATCATATCATATCATATCATATGATATCATATCATATCATATCATATCATATCATATCATATCATATTATATCATATCATATCATAATCATATCATATCATATCATATCATATCATATCATATCATATCATATCATATCATATCATATCATATCATATCATATCATATCATATCATATCATATCATATCATATCATATCATATCATATCATATCATATCATATCATATCATATCATATCATATCATATCATATCATATCATATCATATCATATCATATCATATCATATCATATATCATATCATATCATATCATATCATATCATATCATATCATATCATATCATATCATATCATATCATATCATATCATATCATACCATATCATATCATACATATCATATCATATCATATCATATCATATCATATCATATCATATCATATCATATCATATCATATCATATCATATCATATCATATCATATCATATCATATCATATCATATCATATCATATCATATCATATCATATCATCATATCATATCATATCATATCATATCATATCATATCATATCATATCATATCATATCATATCATATCATATCATATCATATCATATCATATCATATCATATGATATGATATCATATCATATCATATCATATCATATCATATGATATGATATGATATGATATCATATCATATCATATCATATATATCATATCATATCATATCATATCATATCATATCATATCATATCATATCATATCATATCATATCATATCATATCATATCATATGATATCATATCATATCAATCATATCATATCATATCATATCATATCATATCATATCATATCATATCATATCATATCATATCATATCATATCATATCATATTATATCATATCATATCATATCATATCATATCATATCATATCATATCATATCATATCATATCATATCATATCATATCATATCATATCATATCATATCATATCATATCATATCATATCATATCATATCATATCATATCATATCATATCATATCATATCATATCATATCATATCATATCATATCATATCATATCATATCATATCATATCATATCATATCATATCATATCATATCATATCATATCATATCATATCATATCATATCATATCATATCATATCATATCATATCATATCATATCATATCATATCATATCATATCATATCATATCATATCATATCATATCATATCATATTCATAATCATATCATATCATATCATATCATATCATATCATATCATATCATATCATATCATATCATATCATATCATATCATATCATATCATATCATATCATATGATATGATATGATATCAATATCATATCATAATATAAATCATATCATATCATATGATATGATATGATATCATATCATATCATATCATATCATATCATATCATATCATATCATATCATATCATATCATATCATATCATATCATATCATATCATATCATATCATATCATATCATATCATATGATATGATATCATATCATATCATATCATATCATATCATATCATATCATATCATATCATATCATATCATATCATATCATATCATATCATATCATATCATATCATATTATATCATATCATATCATAATCATAATCATATCATATCATATCATATCATATCATATCATATCATATCATATCATATCATATCATATCATATCATATCATATCATATCATATCATATCATATCATATCATATCATATCATATCATATCATATCATATCATATCATATCATATCATATCATATCATATCATATCATATCATATCATATCATATCATATCATATCATATCATATCATATCATATCATATCATATCATATGATATGATATGATATGATATCAATCATATCATATCATATCATATGATATGATATGATATGATATCATATCATATCATATCATATTATATCATATCATATCATATCAATCATATCATATCATATCATATCATATCATATCATATCATATCATATCATATCATATCATATGATATGAATGATATCATATCATATCAATATCATATCATATCATATCATATCATATCATATCATATCATATCATATCATATCATATCATATCATAATCATATCATATCATATCATATCATATCATATCATATCATATCATATCATATCAATCATATCATATCATATCATATCATATCATATCATATCATATCATATCATATCATATCATATCATATCATATCATATCATATCATATCATATCATATCATATCATATCATATCATATCATATCATATCATATCATATCATATCATATCATATCATATCATATCATATCATATCATATCATATCATATCATATCATATCATATCATATCATATCATATCATATCATATCATATCATATCATATCATATCATATCATATCATATCATATCATATCATATCAATCATATCAATCATATCATATCATATCATATCATATCATAATCATATCATATCATATCATATCATATCAAATCATATCATATCATATCATATCATATCATATCATATCATATCATATCATATCATATCATATCATATCATATCATATCATATATATGATATGATATCATATCATATCATATCATATCATATCATATGATATGATATGATATGATATCATATCATATCATATCATATTATATCATATCATATCATATCATAATCATATCATATCATATCATATCATATCATATCATATCATATCATATCATATCATATCATATATATGATTCATATCATATCATATCATATCATATCATATCATATCATATCATATCATATCATATCATATCATATCATATCATATCATATCATATCATATTATATCATATCATATCATATCATATCATATCATATCATATCATATCATATCATATCATATCATATCATATCATATCATATCATATCATATCATATCATATCATATCATATCATATATCATATCATATCATATCATATCATATCATATCATATCATATCATATCATATCATATCATATCATATCATATCATATCATATCATATCATATCATATCATATCATATCATATCATATCATATCATATCATATCAATATCATATCAATAATCATATCATATCATATCATATCATATCATATCATATCATATCATATCATATCATATCATATCATATCATATCATATCATATCATATCATATCATATCATATCATATCATATCATATCATATCATATCATATCATATCTATCATATCATATCATATCATATCATATCATATGATATGATATCATATGATATCATATCATATCATATCATATCATATCATATCATATCATATCATATCATATCATATCATATCATATCATATCATATCATATTATATCATATCATATCATATCATATCATATCATATCATATCATATCATATCATATCATATCATATCATATCATATCATATCATATCATATCATATCATATCATATCATATCATATCATATCATATCATATCATATCATATCATATCATATCATATCATATCATATCATATCATATCATATCATCATATCATATCATATCATATCATAATCATATCATATCATATCATATCATATCATATCATATCATATCATATCATATCATATCATATCATATCATATCATATCATATCATATCATATCATATCATATCATATCATATCATATCATATCATATCATATCAAATCATATCATATCATATCATATCATATCATATCATATCATATCATATCATATCATATCATATCATATCATATCATATCATATCATATCATATCATATCATATCATATCATATCATATCATATCATATCATATCATATCATATCAATCATATCATATCATAATCATATCATATCATAATCATATCATATCATATCATATCATATCATATCATATCATATCATATCATATCATATATATCATATCATATCATATCATATCATATCATATCATATCATAATCATATCATATCATATCATATCATATCATATCATATCATATCATATCATATCATATCATATCATATCATATCATATCATATCATATCATATCATATCATATCATATCATATCATTCATATATAATATGATATCATATCATATCATATCATATCATATCATATCATATGATATGATATGAATATAATCATATCATATCATATCATATTAATATCATATCATATCATATCATATCATATCATATCATATCATATCATATCATATCATATCATATCATATCATATCATATCATATCATATGATATGATATCATATCATATCATATCATATCATATCATATCATATCAATCATATCATATCATATCAAATCATATCATATCATATCATATCATATCATATCATATGATATCATATCATATCATATCATATCATATCATATCACATATCATATGATATGATATGATATGATATCATATCATATCATATCATATTATATCATATCATATCATATCATATCATATCATATCATATCATATCATACATCATATCATATCATATCATATCATATCATATGATATGATATCATATCATATCATATCATATCATATCATATCATATCATCATATCATATCATATCATATCATATCATATCATATCATATCATATCATATCATATCATATCATATCAAATCATATCATATCATATCATATCATATCATATCATATCATATCATATCATATCATATCATATCATATCATATCATATCATATCATATCATATCATATCATATCATATCATATCATATCATATCATATCATATCATATCATATCATATCATATCAATCATATCATATCATATCATATCATATCATATCATATCATATCATATCTATCATATCATATCATATCAATAATCATATATCATATCATATCATATCATATCATATCATATCATATCATATCATATCATATCATATCATATCATATCATATCATATCATATCATATCATATCATATCATATCATATCATATCATATCATATCATATCATATCATAACATATCATATCATATCATATCATATCATATCATATCATATCATATCATATCATATCATATCATATCATATCATATCATATCATATCATATCATATCATATCATATCATATCATATCATATCATATGATATCATATCATATCATATCATATCATATCATATCATATCATATTATATCATATCATATCATATCATATCATATCATATCATATCATATCATATCATATCATATCATATCATATCATATCATATCATATCATATCATATCATATCATATCATATCATATCATATCATATCATATCATATCATATCATATCATATCATATCATATCATATCATATCATATCATATCATATCATATCATATCATATCATATCATATCATATCATATCATATCATATCATATCATATCATATCATATCATATCAATCATATCATATCATATCATATCATATCATATCATATCATATCATATCATATCATATCATATCAATATATCATATCATATCAATCATATCATATCATATCATATCATATCATATCATATCATATCATATCATATCATATCATATCATATCAATAATATCATATCATAAATCCCATATATAATCATATCATATCAATCATATCATATCATATCAATCATATCATATCATATCATATCATATCATATCATATCATATCATATCATACATATCATATCATATCATATCATATCATATCATATCTATCATATCATATCATATCATATCATATCATATCATATCATATCAATCATATCATATCATATCATATCATATCATATCATATCATATCATATCATATCATATCATATCATATCATATCATATCATATCATATCATATCATATCATATCATATCATATCATATCATATCATATCATATCATATCATATCATATATCATATATCATATCATAAATCATATCATATATATCATATCATATCATATCATATCATATCATATCATATCATATCATATCATATCATATCATATCATATCATATCATATCATATCATATCATATCATATCATATCATATCATATCATATCATATCATATCATATCATATCATATCATATCATATCATATCATATCATATCATATCATATCATATCATATCATATCATATCATATCATATCATATCATATCATATCATATCATATCATATCATCATATCATATCATATCATATCATATCATATCATATCATATCATATCATATCATATCATATCATATCATATCATATCATATCATATCATATCATATCATATCATAATATCATATCATATCATAACATATCATATATCATATCATATCATATCATATCATATCATATCATATCATATCATATCATATCATATCATATCATATCATATCATATCATATCATATCATATCATATCATATATCATATCATATCATATCATATCATATCATATCATATCATATCATATCATATCATATCATATCATATCATATCATATCATATCATATCATATCATATCATATCATATCAATATCATATCATATCATATCATATCATATCATATCATATCATATCATATCATATCATATCATATCATATCATATCATATCATATCATATCATATCATATCATATCATATCATATCATATCATATCATATCATATCATATCATATCATATCATATCATATCATATCATATCATATATCATATCATATATCATATCATATCATATCATATCATATCATATCATATCATATCATATCATATCATATCATATCATATCATATCAATATCATATCATATCATATCATATCATATCATATCATATCATATCATATCATATCATATCATATCATATCATATCATATCATATCATATCATATCATATCATATCATATCATATCATATCATATCATATCATATGATATCATATGATATGATATCATCATATCATATCATATCATATCATATGATATCATATGATATCATATCATATCATATCATATCATATCATATATATCATATCATATCATATCATATCATATCATATCATATCATATCATATCATATCATATCATATCATATCATATCATATCATATCATATCAAATCATATCATATCATATCATATCATATATATCATATCATATCATCATATCATATCATATCATATCATATCATATCATATCATATCATATCATATCATATAATCATATCATATCATATCATATCATATCATATCATATCATATCATATCATATCATATCATATCATATCATATCATATCATATCATATCATATCATAATCATATCATATCATATCATATCATATCATATCATATCATATCATATCATATCATATCATATCATATGAATATGATATGATATCATATATATGATATGATATCATATCATATCATATCATATCATATCATATCATATATATCATATCATATCATATCATATCATATCATATCATATTATATCATATATATCATATCATATCATATCATATCATATCATATCATATCATATCATATCATATCATATCATATCATATCATATCATATCATATCATATCATATCATATCATATCATATCATATCATATCATATCATATCATATCATATCATATCATATCATATCATATCATATCAATCATATCATATCATATCATATCATAATCATATATCATATCATATCATATCATATCATATCATATCAATCATATCATTATCATATCATATCATATCATATCATATCATATCATATCATATCATATCATATCATATCATATCATATCATATCATATCATATCATATCATATCATATCATATCATATCATATCATATCAATATCATATCATATCATATCATATCATATCATATCAATCATATCATATCATATCATATCATATCATATCATATCATATCATATCATATCATATCATATCATATCATATCATATCATATCATATCATATCATATCATATCATATCATATCATAATCATATCATATCATATCATATCATATCATATCATATCATATCATATCATATCATATCATATCATATCATATCATAACATATCATATATATATCATATCATATCATATCATATCATATCATATCATATCATATCATATCATTCATAATCATATCATATCATATCATATCATATCATATCAATCATATCATATGATATGATATCAATATCATATCATATCATATCATATCATATCATATCATATCATATATATGATATATATCATATCATATCATATCATATCATATCATAAATATTATATCATATCATATCATATCATATCATATCATATCATATCATATCATATCATATCATATCATATCATATCATATCATATCATATCATATCATATCATATCAAATCATATCATATCATATCATATTCATATCATATCATATCATATCATATCATATCATATCATATCATATCATATCATAT